>OX345693.1:13607500-14207500 GCA_947044815.1 Apomyelois bistriatella | reverse complement strand
AGTTTTAGAACCAAGAGTTTCGTTAAAACAGCAATAGAAAATCTACCTACCTACTTAGACTGCGGAAATCTCTAAATATATGAATAGTTATTACAGCCTACGAGAGAGACACAGCACGCAGGGACGGTCCGCACAAATTATTTGTATTCATGTAATGAAATTAAACTAAATATCCCTAAAGTAGGTACCATAGTTTCCTATGCATGTATCAATTAATTAATGTATTAAATATCTTCTTCAGCTTACCGCTTGTTTGTACCCAATCGGGAATTTAGGTAAGAACTTCAGCTGACCAAATCCAGGTCAACCTTGTCCCAATTCCCAACGCTTGCACATAATACCTACACTATGTTAATTACGTTAAACTAAACTATTTGTTAACATTTACAATTATTGTTATAATCACTTTTTACTTGTAAGTTTTGTAATGTTTCAAAGCTCACAAATCAAGTAGAAGCACTGATTCATCTGTTTAGTTATAAACATATTTTAAAGCCTACTTTCTGAATAACCTTATTAAAATCACATAAAATTACAATGATGGGTTTGTTTGTAAACAACTAAAATGGCGGAGTGTCGCGCCAGCAGCGCCAGTTGCATAAAATTTTATGGATGCATTCATGAAATACAATTAGTGATGAATTTTTTGATATACGAAAATAAAATAAATATATAAAATCTTCATAAAAAAAATAAAGTACGCAATCCAACAGCATTCGAAAATTAATTTATTTTAAACCAAATTACTTAATTAATCATGTTTAGCCTAATTCGCATTTTATTTGTTGGGAACGCATCGAAAAGACCTCGTCTTATTCTATGTAAAACGGCCAATCAAAAATTACTTTGCATAACAACTACATGCTCGCAGCGCCTGTCTGTGCACAGACTCGATATGCACACAATAGACAGTGCTTGCTGTCTATGTGTGTAAATTAAGACGAGGACTTGGATTGCCTTGCCCGTCGGTCGCATCGCGATCGCGTATTTGGTTGCTTTGCGCGTCTGATAGCAGTGCGCGAAAATGTATTGTAATGTATTTTGTTAGAGTTAAAATTGAAATGCGCGTGGGGCGCGTGTTTATAAATTATTGTTTAAATAAAAAAAAAGGTATGTATGTAAGAAAGCCCAGGATAGGCAACGTCTTAATGTCTTTATGGGATGCACGTCACTGTTCAATAGTGATACTTGTGGCATGAGGGTCAGATTTCTCTACAGCCGACTGTACAATTCAAAGACAAAAAAAATTTATTACAGACTAGCTGTTCCCCGCGGCTTCGCCCCGCGTGGGACTCGGTTATATCGCGCCCAAAAGCCTATGTTTGACCTCAGGTCTTTAACTACATCCCTACCAAATTTCATCACAATCGGTCCAGCAGTTTAGCCGTGAAGAGGTGACAGACAGACAGACAGACAGAGAGACAGACTTTCGCATTTATAATATTAGTATGGAAGTATGGATATGGATACCATATTTTTTAAATAGTAAATTACTGTCGAGACCGGAATTGAAGCAATTTACGGCCGAGTAATATTGCAAGGCCGAATCCCAGCTGAGGCCATGCCAAGTGCTTTTAAAAGGACAAGGCGAAGTTGATATATTTGTGGGTCAAATACTATAAGAAATTTAACATTTGTTGCATCAAAATTAATACGAGTCAAGCCTATAAGTTTTTTTTGGTAGGCTGTCCAGAGCCTAATGTATGGAAACATGTACAATAAAAAAATATTTAAATCCCAGCAAAATATATATCAACTAACGCCCATATACTCAAACGCTACTCAATATTGAGAGCTGCTCAAGTATCATGCTGTCGCGCTGAACGTCAACGATATGACAGTGACAGCATGATATTTGAACAGCCCTCAAAACTGAGTAGCATTTGAATATTCGGGCATATACAAACCTCTTAATTTACTCTAATACTCTACCTCTTACTCTTACCACAGATTATAGAATGCTATACTAGCACAGATATTCAACCGCCATACAAAGAAGCGCGCCTATTTTTAATGTACCAATGTAGTCTTCCCATACTGTTACTAACGCCATCTATCGATCACTTGGGAAACTTGAGATTGTAACTCAGATAACTTAATAAATAAAGCACTAAATCAGTTTGTGATAGGACGACGATACTTGAAAAAATCATGTTTTAATAATTCAGTAATTTTTTTCCCCAAAAACAAGCGGGATCTTAACTAAATTCGATTTTTTTTGTCAATTCTTGTAGCGCCAACTATTGGCAATAAAAGGAACTAAATCTTTTTATTACACAATGGGACCACATGCTCTTACTAACCTTCAAAGCCGATGTGGTATAGAACTCCTTCCCGCAATCTCGGCACGCCTGCTGCTTGCCCGAGTGAGACAGCATGTGGTACATGAGACTGTTCCTATGTTTGAGCACGCGACCGCACTTGACACATTCGAAGCGTTTCGCGCCCTTTTTACTCTGTGACGCGTCTTGCTGCTGTAAAAGAAATGTACCATTAATAACAATCAGATAATTTAATCGAAAAGTTTAAACCTTAACAAATTCTAAACATCTTTATATCACAAAAAATAATAACTACTTAAATATTAATAACTAGCTGTTCCCCGCGGCTCCGCCCGCGTGGGACTCGGTTATATCGCGCCCAAATGTAGCCTATGTTTGACCTCAGGTCGTTAACTGGGTCCCTACCAAATTTCATCACAATCGGTCCAGCCGTGAAGAGTGACAGACAGACAGACAGACAGACAGACAGACAGACAGACAGACAGACTTTCGCATTTATAATATTAGTATGGATGTACTTGCATTAATTCATAACATAAGTACATACAATACACATAATCTATATCCATACTAATATTATAAATGCGAAAGTCTGTCTGTCTGTCTGTCACCTCTTCACGGCTAAACTGCTGGACCGATTGTGATGAAGTTTGGTAGGGATGTAGTTAACGACCTGAGGTCAAACATAGGCTGCTTTTGGGCGCGATATAACCGAGTCCCGCGCGGGGCGAAGCCGCGGAGAACAGCTAGTAGTTAATATAGTTTATTATTTCTCATATGAGAACTTAAAATCTTTTCCATTTAATTGAATCGGAACTTTCTCAATATTTATTTATTTACATTATTTTACATTATAATAACATTATTTAATCAAAGATAATATTCATTCATTATCATCATCATTTCAGCCACAGGCTGTCCTCTACTGGACATAGGCTTCCCCCAAGGGTTTCCATATTGACCGGTTAGAAGCGGCCTGCATCCAGCGCCTGCCTGCGACCTTCTTCAGGTCGTCTGACATGTGCGTGCGCCGGTGCGTGGCCGACATGCGAGAACCTGCCCCGTTTGCCATCGGTTCGTCGCGCTATGTGCTCTGCCCACTGCCACTTCAAAGAGTTAATCCGCTGGGCTATGTCAGCAACCATTGTTTCTCTACTGATCTCATCATTTCTAATTCGGTCTCTGTGGGAAACACCTTGAGCTTTTTTATGTGACCCATAGGTAATGCTGTGTAAAAGGAATAAATATAGTTAAAAAAAACTAAAAAAAAACGCTTCAATGGGGTGCTTGTGCCATATTTTTCATTTGTCGAGCACCCCACACGCTTTTTGGTTTAATTTATTTTTCGTTTTTTAGTTCGATTGCTCATTGAAGCGTGTTTTTTTTTTAGTTTTTATTTTAACTATATTTATTTTCAACTTTTTAGAGATAAACTTATCGAATTATTGTATTGTCATCAGTCCTTAATAATTCTACAAAGTTTAAATTAAATCTGGCCGTTCAAAGTAGGTCAAAATTAAGTTCAAAGAAGTTGGTTACAAACAAACAAGCAAGCAAACATACTCAATACTTTATTGCACCTTAAATTACATGCAGATTATACAATACTTATACATACAGGTATATAATATATAATAATTATACATACAGGTGAAGCTAATAAAAGCTTGTTAAAAAAAACATGTCCCGAACAACTATACTAAATAACAATTTACATACCTTACTACTCGCATCGTTTGGCTCACTCTCCGTCGCTTGAGCTCCGACGACATTCAACGATTGCACCGAATGTATCTGTACAGTTTGCCCACTTTGGGCATTTTGTGTTTGGGCACTTTGTACCTGGGTAGATTGTGTTTGGGCAGTTTGCGCTTGGGCACTTTGTGTCTGGGCAATTTGTGCTTGGGCAGTTTGCATCTGGGCAGATTGTGTTTGTGCCTGTGTGTGTGAGTGCGGTGGAGGGGCGGGTTCTGGCGGTGGAGGGGGGAGGTCGTCGTGGGGTATGAGGGTGTGGTTGAATTCGGATTCTGCGGCTGGAACTTCCACTTCTAGCATCCGTTGTAACATCTCTTCTGCAAATTGAAGACGGTACTAAGATATCTTTTATTTTTACACTGGACTCTTAATCTACTCGTACAAATACTCTGTGCTTAATAAAATAAAGAAAATATATTTTATAGGATCTTTCTATTAATTAAGAACCTGAAATATTAAATTTGAATTCTTCCTAAATAGTTCGCCTGTTGAAAATAGTGAGCATATATGAATATTTCATATACCTTCTTTCACAAAAAAAATTATAAATAATTTATTACAATTTATGATTTATGTCTAAGTTGTGGAGGAAAATAAACATATTTTCTGCCTGTTATTATTTTTATTAAGTTTAAGGTAAAAAGTGATAAGACAAATCGTTTCAGCGCGGATCCTAGGTTCCACAAAGTCTTTGGATACGACCGGAAAAACGTTGAGATGATGAGTGTATTTACCTTTAAGTTGTCTGGGTGTGTGTTGATGATAACCATGATCTCGTGTGGGACACAACGGACACGCTGGAGAACTACCGCCACCGCGCATGTACCTGATGCAGAATATACCATGAGCTCTTATTGCCTAAGTTTTTTTTTTTATGTTAATAGATGGCGCTAAAAAATTGATCACATCAATTGGCCTATCCAAATAAAATATGATAGTGATTTTTATGTGTTTTTCAATATAATAGACCATTTTAGAGATACCATTTGAAAGAAAAAAAAATCTTAAAATTGTGAATATTTTTTTATTTAATTTTTTTGATACATACAGCGGTGACATCACTCCGCGTTGAAACAAAGTATTATTTTTTTCGAAATCATAATCATTTATTTTGTCATAGGTCATATTTAGGTTATGTTTACTAGAATAAGAATATGATAATAACAGATTGTGACCATTTGACTGGCTTGTGCTTGCAGTACTTTCGATTCAACCTTTCGCCAACCTTCAAAAAAGAAGTATTTGTGCATAATAATGGATTATTATATGCTTTGAACCGTTATTCGAAACCTATTGAGTGAGATAGCATCACTTTCGCTTACGTCATCAGCCCCCCAATATGCCCCTTCTACCACCTTCCTCACACTCCCGGCGGCCTTAGTATGAGGAGAGGGGAGCCTTGCTTGCACCTTGCGCAGTGTTGAGTCGTCACATTGGCATTGACTTTCGTCAAGCGCACACCCCCGTTTAACAACGTTGTTGTTCGTATAAAATAATTTATTAATTATTGATACTTAACTATTTTTCTCTGCGGAAGAGAAAATAGATTCGTGTCTGCTGAAGGCATTTTAGAGTTCTGCGGAAGAACTTCTCTCAATTGGCAAAACATCATGGCGAAATCTCCCGTGCGTGATTTATTGCTCAAGGAACTTGATATTCCTGAAGATAGCCTGGTATTTACCGGGAATGCTGGCGAACGGGTTTCTAGACCCGTCGAGCGGAAACGTCCCCGGAGGCGTTCAAATTCTCCAGAGCAGGCTGCTAGGCCAAAGCGCAAACGCCGCGTTAGGCGATCGCGTAGCTCAAGTAGCAGCAGCACCTCGTCTTCATCTTCGTCATCGTCATCGTCGTCTTCGAGCTCCGAGCATCCCCGGCGGCATAGAAAGCGGTCTTCACGGCAACATCGGGCGAGAGTACGGTCCAGGGATAATAAGAAATTGGATTACTTATCCAATCAGGTTAGTGACTTGTTAAAATATTTGAATAGACAGGAAGTCAATGGCGAATCTGATTCCGATATGCTTTCACTGCACCCTTCACAGAATTTACAAGATTCAGTTACTTTAAAAGAGCCACTAATTAATAAGCCTAAACAAGTAAAGTCACTGGACTGTAGCCTTAAAACTAATCTTAAAGAAGCTATCGTTGTAGATACGTCTCAGGCTAGACTTTCTATTTTATCTAATTTACATCATTTTGACACAAATGAATGGGACCGAGTGCGGTATGTGGAAACTGAGAAAAAATACGTTGCCACGCCTGGTTTTTACGATTTAGACGTAAATACTGAGTTACGATTTTATGATCCAAATTCTTCTTGGCTTAAATCTCTCGACCGCTCTTTTGGTGCTTTAACTCATGCTGTTATTCAGCAAAATGAAGTTTTTAAAAGCAATTTACAACAGATAGTTGATTGGTCACACAAACCAGACTGTGTTCTAACTCCTGATACCCTGTTCGAAAAACTTAATGAACTTTTTTCCAGTAAATCTGATTACATAAAATTGTCCGAGGATATTCTTCAGCTTGTTTGCGGAAGACGCGCTGATACAATTCAAAAACGACGTGATAGTATATTGTCTGGCATTAAAGACCGATATATTAAAGAGGATTTACGGAAAATACCTCCTACAAGCAGTTGCTTATTTAACCCGGACACTATGAGTTCATTTTTAGCTAAAGCTGGCGGTGCAAATAAAATATTTCTCAATAGAAAACGCTCAGCGGATGAGCCAATTATGTCATTGAGAAATAACAAACCGGCCCAAAACAAACGACCGCGGAGGTCGTACTTTAACGAACATGAAGAGCGTAACACCTCTCCAGGGCCGTCTACTGGCAATAAAGGTCGTAATAGATTTACTGGGAATCGTTACGACGATAAAAGAACGCAGACAAAGCAAAATAATAATAAAAAATCTGGCCAGTCTACCCGCAAAACCAGTAACAAATCCTTTCGTAAATGACTACAAACAAAACTCGTTTTACGGCGGTTGTTTAATAAATTATTTAAATGTTTGGAAAAAATTAGGAGCACCTCGCCATTTAATGAAAATAATTTCCGGCTACCGTCTGCCATTTTATCGAAAACCCGCGCTTCTCAAGCCCGAACTGTTAAAAAAGTATATTACTCCCACAAGTCTTACAATGACAAAGCAAATTACAGAATTAAAAAATCAAAAAATCCTAATACCAGCCCCGCCGTCTCCGAGTTTTGTTTGCCCAATGTTTTTAGTAAAGAAATCGGATTCCAGCGATCGTCCGATATTCAATTTACAAAAGCTAAATCGCTATTTAACCGATTTCAAATTCAGATTGATCAACGTACAGAAAGTCCCAGATTTTTTGCAAAAGGGAGACTGGGCCATAAAAATCGACCTAAAACAGGCATATTTTCACATTCCGGTGGCTCGATCACATCAGCCATTTCTAAGAGTGCTATACAAACCCGAGAACGCAGCCAAGGCAGAACTCCTACAAATTACGAGTCTTCCTTTCGGCCTTTCGTCAGCCCCAGTGACGTTCGCGACTGTCTCCAACTGGGTAGCACAGCTGTTACGGAGCAGGGGTTTGAGGGTAATCGTATATCTGGACGACTATCTGATAGTCAATCAAAACAAACAGATTTTGACAGATCAGGCTGCGGAAGCTGTTCAGATTCTATCCTCTTTGGGTTGGACTATCAATTTCGAAAAATCCGTGTTGATTCCGACCCAAATAATAGATTATTTAGGTGTCACGTGGAATCTTCAAGCAAACCTGAAGCAACTTCCTCTAGGAAAACAACGCAGGATCGCATCGATGTTACATCGTATTCTGACATCGAAGGAATGGAATTTGAAAGAAGCTCAGAGTTTGCTAGGAATGCTAAACTTCGCGTCATTTGTCATTCCAAGAGGCCGACTTCGGTGCCGACCCATTCAATTGGCCTGTTCTCTTCTTTCGAAAGACCAGCCATATACAAAGCACGTTCTTGTCCCAGCATCTTTAACGGAACTGAGATGGTGGTCGACAATGCTCTCGGCGAGCAAAACCATACATCCAGAGCCTGTGTCTCATTTTTTAACAACAGACGCATCCGGCAAAGGCTGGGGTGCCGTGCTAGATGGAACTCGATTGAGTGGCGGCTCTTGGCAGCTCAATCAGAAAACTTGGCACAGCAATCTCAAGGAAATGTGGGCTATTGTTCAATCCATTCGAAAGTACCAAGATCGTTTACGAGGAACGTCTGTGTTGGTACAATCCGACAACAAGAGTGTTGTGAGTTACATAAGAAACGAAGGCGGATTGCGTTCAAAGGCACTATTCCAGATGACGGACATACTTTTCCAACTTTTGGACGAGAAAAACATTCATATTTTACCAAGTTACATACCAGGCCTATACAACAAAGAGGCAGACTCGCTATCTCGCCAGAGAGGCCATGCAGAATGGACCTTAACTGTAAGAACTTGTCAGCAAGTTTTCCGTCGCTTTGGAATACCACAAATCGATCTTTTTGCGTCCAAGAATGCTCATGTTGTACCTCGTTACGTGACAAGAGATTGCAAGGACACGAATGCCCAATACCACGACGCCTTCAGCAGGCCATGGTACTACCACAAAGCCTGGCTATTTCCACCACCACACCTGGTGCCTCGAGTTCTTGCACACCTCAATCAAGCCAAAGGCAGGTTCCTCCTGGTAGCCCCTCGCTGGCACAAGGTGTTTTGGCGCCCAGACTTGAAGAAGAGAGCAATAGCAGCTCCATGGACTCTAACACACCTGAGACACAAGTTAATAGATGTACAGACCCAAATGCCACCAGCACAGGTAGACCAAATGTGTCTCGAAGTATGGTTAGTGAAGGGTGGAACCATCTATTAGATAACTGGTCAATGGAAGAAATAGAATTACTAGACTCTAGTTGGAGACCATCCACGAAACGAGATTATTCTTCAGTTTGGTCTAAATGGCTAGATTGGTGTCTTTCTAAAAGCGTAGATCACTTGAACCCTACTGGATCCCAGTTGGCCAGATACCTAGCATATCTACATCTACAGCAAGGACTTTCCTACAAAACCATTTTAGTATATAAGTCCACTATAGCAACACTAACTAAACCGGACTCAGTCTCCCTTGCTGACAATCCGGTGGTAAAGCGTATGCTTAAAGCCATTTCTTTGGCTAACGCAGCCTCTTCCTTGAAGAAACCTATTATATGGGACCCAAGATTGGTTGTTGAATGGTTGTCATCTAACAAACCGAATAAACTTTCTTTGTACGAAGTTTCAAGACGTACAGCTCTTATATTGCTTCTCGCATCTAGCAGACGAGTGCACGACTTAACACTTCTCCATATTGATATGGATCACTACGAGGACAAGACAGATCATATAATTTTGCACCCGAGATTCGGATCCAAAACGGATAGTTATCTACATAGGCAGTCATCATGGAAATTTCGTGAAGGTCAGGACAAATCAGTATGTCCCGTATTTTGGATACGACAGCTAATAGAAGCCTCTACACAGTGTAGAGAAAACAACAACTTATCAGAGTTATTCAAATCTGCGTGTGGTGTGGTGCGTCCCGCGTCACGGACCGTGCTGGGCGGCTGGGTGCGCTCGCTGCTGCGCGCGGCCGGCGTGCAAGCCAGCGCAGGCAGCACGCGCAGCGCTGCTGCCTCTCTAAACTGGCTCGAACGCTGCTCCATCGACGAAGTTATGGCAAAAGGAAACTGGCGTTCTCCCAATACTTTTGCTAGATTTTATTCGGCAGAATTTCGTTCTCACCGTGATAATCATATCAATCTTTCACATACATTTGAAACACTGTAAATCAACCTATATTTCCTGAGAATTTGATTTATTGTTTACTTTACATTTATCACTTAAATATGATGTTTGTTTAAATAAGTGAATAGAATTACTAAAGTTAATAATTACATTATTACTTAATGATTGAACTTTCTTTTCTTTTTCACCCATTGGCATACTTACATTGTATCCTCATATTATTGCTTGCCACCAGGCGATAACAAACACATCTCACTCAATAGGTTTCGAATAACGGTTCAAAGCATATAATATAATGTTTTACCTGAAAATAAAACAATTATTATATGCGTAACCTTATTCGAAGCCTATATTTCTATTTCTGCCTGTTGGCCTCATTTCACAGGACTCTCAGTGAGATGCAATGTGACGACTCAACACTGCGCAAGGTGCAAGCAAGGCTCCCCTCTCCTCATACTAAGGCCGCCGGGAGTGTGAGGAAGGTGGTAGAAGGGGCATATTGGGGGGCTGATGACGTAAGCGAAAGTGATGCTATCTCACTCAATAGGTTTCGAATAAGGTTACGCATATAATAATTGTTTTATTTTCAGGTAAAACATTATATTATTCGCTAAGTGTTCGTGAACAAGCTTTAGGCTTAAGAAGTGATACAAAGCCGTAAAGTTACTTTAATTCTTATCACTTAAATAATCATCACTTAAATAAGTAAAAAGTTTATAATCCCTATTTTGCCAACCTTAAAAAAAAAAGTATTTGTGCATAATAATGGTGTTCGTGAACAAGCTTTAGGCTTGAGAAGTGATACAAAGCCGTAAAGTGACTTTAATCCTTATCACTTAAATAATGCAAAGTGAAATTCTTCCACCGATTCACTTAGCCCTGACTTGACTAGAAATGACTCTGTGACTTGACCAAATGAAGAAGTTGAACAATAGGCAAAAATAAGCTATGTTTTATTGTTTTTTTTTGTGGACTAATGCCACAAAAAAAGAACCGGTCAAGTGAAAATATTTTGTCCCCGGAAAAGGACACTTATTTTAAAAAAAAATATTTATTTACTTCGCACATCTGTTTGGGTCACAGGATTACGCAATCCTACCAAATTACATTTTGGTCCAGTAAGTTCGGAGAAAATTGGCTGTGACAGACTGACGAATCCTATAAGGGGTTCCGTTTTTCGTTTTTATCTAAAAACGAATGTATACTCACCAATGCCTGCCATGCTCCTGATGAACATGTCCGTTCTCGACGGTGAGCGTCGGCAGTATGCTGGCCTCGTACTGTTCTCCACCATCCTCTACTGATACGTGGATGCCTTCCATCAGGTCCTCGGGTTCACTGAACTCGCTCATGTCGTCGAACTGACAATTAAACATTACTGATTAATAATAGGCTATTATTTTATTTCATAATTAGGTACAATAAAACAATATTAAAATCCATACTAATCCATACTTCCATACTAATATTATAAATGCGAAAGTCTGTCTGTCTGTCTGTGTGTTGAAATTTGGTATGGATATAGTTATGCACTAGGAGTCAAACATAGACTACTTTCGGGCGCGATATAACCGAGGCTCACGCGGGCGGAGCCGCGGGCAACAGCTAGTAAACTTATAAATAAAAAACTTCCTCAAACGCGCCACATCCAGGCAGTGTGCCCAGAATACTAGCAGCATTTCCCCGCTGGATTGCTAGGCTATTGACTTGTATTTTCTTCTTCGTCCGAGCGTGTTTCCCGGTTAAATCTTTAAATTCAAATTCATTTATTACTTGTAACTTCAGCTTGCGCTTCAGAGCCCAGGGTACGCTATTAGTCATGGTCCTGATTTTGCGGAACTGATTATTAATGAAACGACTGCCGTCTGATCTCCGCAACCCTTTTTACAGGGAAACCAGACCCACAGGAACATGACCCGGGTGTGTTAGTGGCCAACACTGTCAGATTTTTCAGGCTGCCTAAAGGCATCTGACATAGCCTAACGACTGCCATCTGCCGATAACAGCCGGGACCAATGGCTTTACGTGCCTTCCGAAGCACGGAGGAGCTCAAGATAGAAATGCCACTAATGGCGACCAATCCAAACATGCCGTGCACTCGCGTTGACTTGTATTTTGTTTTTGTTTAAAATAATTATTCTCCACTAGCGACCCGCCCCAATTTTGCAAGGGCATAAAAACCTTCCTCTTGAATCATTCTATCTATTAAAAAAAAACCGCATCAAAATCCGTTGCGTAGTTTTAAAGATTTAAGCATACATAGCCATACCATTTTTTCCATAATTTTCCGAGCCCTCTAAAGGCGGCGAAATTTAATTTCAAAAGTTCACTTTCAAAATCCTATCGCAAACACCGTCGGCCATTTTTGCAGTTTTGTGACGTAATTATTCTGTAATGTGCTATTTTTGAGCCTTGATTCTCGCCAAGAACCACAGAGTCTCATGAAAATCATGCGATTCCACAGTTTTGTCGAATGAAAATCATTCGAACTCACCTTATGCACGCCGGAATCCTTAACATGAGTCTCGCACGCCCTATGATGTTTCTTCATAGACTTATGACACTTCATACAATTATATTGCATATCCAATTTATCCAACGTCTCATACAAATCCGCCTTCTCATGCTCCCCATTACCATCTTTGTCCATACTCGCCATGGAATATTGGAGCTTATTGCTTGAGTAATTGAGTGTTTTATCGCTTGAAGTGTACAAGATGTGTTTGTCAATAGGTTGGTATATAGTTTTTGGAACGGTGTTCTCGAGTGAAAGCTCCACTATTGAGTCCGGTAATGTTGCCACGTTGTCCACTATGCATGTGTTTGTCATCTGTGGAAGGAGATGAAGGTGGGCTTTGAATGTTTACGTGACTATAGTGGGTCTAAAAACGCCACTTTAGCAATTCTGCGAATCGAATTCATATTACGAATTCCTTAGCAATTCTTTAGCAATTCCTATTGATTTCAATTTTTTTAAATAGGAATTGCATAGTTTAGTTGGCCATTTTACAAAAAATAGAGGAATTGCTACAGGATTGCTAAGAAATTCGTAATATGAATTCGATTCGAGGAATTGCTAAAGTGGCGTTTTTAGACCCCCTGGTATTTGCGATAAGGGGCACGGCCTTAGATAATATTTTTTTTTTTTACTTTGGCATGTTAAGCCGTTTATCCAGGTTGCATACATTTTGTGATTCTTAAAGGAACCACGTCGAAGGCAAAGGCGATTTCACAGGACACTAGGGTGTGAATGAATGAATAAACACTTTATTGCACCAATCACGTAACATCATTGGATTGTACAAGATCGAAAATAAAAATTAGTACAAAGGTGGACTGGACTTATCGCTAATGCAATTTCTTCCAGCCAACCTTAGTGGCATGCACCTTAGGGTGTGCATGGTCGGTTGACCGTGACCTAGACGATATTATGATGTAGATTTATTTAATCGTGTTTTTTTTTGACAGTTTTATATTAAAAACAAAACACTAAATGGTATTCGCGTTGAACTTGACGCATAGATGACATTTTGAAGTCAGTGAAAGTTTGGCAAATAAATAAATAATTAACAAAAGAAAAGTAAGAGGAGATCCCTTTTTAGGATAAGCCTCCCGTTGTCTTTTTTATTTTAACAGATATTGTATTAACTTTGTGTTTTTATAACAATAAAGATATCACAAACAAATATCAGAAATAAACTGAAACCTTCGAATAGAGACTATTTTGGGGAGGGTGATTTTTTTATTATTTATTATATCCATACTAATATTATAAATGCGAAAGTCTGTCTGTCTGTCTGTCACCTCTTCACGGCTAAACTGCTGGACAGATTGAGATGAAATTTGGTAGGGATGTAGTTAACGACCTGAGGTCAAACATAGGCTACTTTTGGGCGCCATATAACCGAGTCCCACGCGGGGCGGAGCCGCGGGGAACAGCTAGTCAGAAATAAACTGAAACCTTCGAATAGAGACTATTTTAGGGAGGAGTACATTACAGCAGTGATTTTTTTATTATTTATTATATAAATTATATAAACAAATACCTTATCAATACCCAGGTCTGGAACCGTCACCGGATTCTCAATTATGATGGTGGACTGAGGCTCGTAGTGCTGCTTCAGATGTTGGTAGAACTTTAGTTGGTCTTCGCCGTAGAACTCGCCGCATAGTTGGCAGATGAGGATTGCTCGCACCTGGTGATAAGACAAAAACAGTAAGTAAACTATAAACTACTTATTTGGTCCAAATCGCAGACGCAATAGTTATTCAATTGTTTGTCATTCACTGCCGCTTGGCGTTCAAAGTGTTAAAAATCCATACTATTATAAAATTTTTTAATACTTTTTACGGCCATAGAAACTAGTCCTTTAAGGCCTTTCTATATTTTTTTTAATCTTCTTCAGTCCTACTTTAGTCAAGTTAAGTCAGTAGTCTAGTCTAGTCAAGTGAGTCAGAGTCCGATGGCCACGTGAAGCGGTGGAATATTTTCACTTAGCTATAACTTGGAGATTTTGGTGACAAAGATGAAAGTCACATAATCGACACTGTATCACTTCCCAACACTCACGCTTGTTCATGAACACTTTGCGAATAATAATCCACCAATTTAAGCACAAATACTCGAAAAAACCTAAGTTTTGGAAATTAAATATAGCGCGGACATAGCGACAGTTTACTTTCCCTCCAAAAACTCCAATACTATTATAAATACGAAAACCTGTCTGTCTGTAAAGCTTGTCACGGATAAACCGCTGGACCGATTTTGATGCAATTTGGTATGGATATAGTAGTCATATAACCTTCAGTGAGAATCAGGCTACCGTTTTACATAAATAATTATTAAAACTCAATCAGTACTTCTAAGTTATATGCTTCCGAACAAACAAACACTCTTCAATTCCGCAATAATACAAAACACTGCTGTTTTAGCGGAAGTGATAAAATTGAGTTTCCCGCTCAGTAAAACTTTTACAAGTGCGATTCATTCTGCAATATTTCTGTAGCAGCGCCATCTGTTGATTCATGTAGTTATCAAAAATGCTGTTTGTTTACCTCGTGAGCTATATGATGCGTGTCAGCCTGCACTTGTAATTGTTCCTGATGCTGTACAGCCGCCACGAAGTTGTCAGGCAAGATCTCTTCCTGAGGTACCTCCTCTGCGCAGTTTATAACCACTATATCCTGGTAAATGGAATGAGGATAAAAAAAATGTTTTTTTTTCCCTATGTTGCCTGGGAGAAATTGCAATCACTACATAGTATTAAACAAAGTCGCTTTCTCTGTCCCTATAACCCTTTGTATGCTTAAATCTTTAAAACTACGCAACGGATTTTGATGCGGTTTTTTCTAATAGATAGAGTGTTTCAAGAGGAAGGTTTTTTATGCCCAAGCGAAGCCGGGGCGGGTCACTAGTTTACGTACATAAATATGATCCCGTCTTTATCCCATTCCCTCGTTAGCCGATTCCCTCGGTCGACTTTTACAACTTGCATGGGAAGAGAATCAGCTGATTTCTGTTTTTTTTTTCTCCCAGATCAGCATGGAAGAACCTCATTCTTCCTTTTTAACCCCCGACGCAAAAAGAGGGGTGCTATAAGTTTGACGTGTCTGTCTGTCTGTCTGTCTCTGGCATCATAAGCTCCAGAACGGATGAAGCGATTTCAATATAGTTTTTATTTGTATTAAAGGTGACTTATGGGCGAGTGTGAAAATCGGTTGAGCCGTTTAGAAGTTGTGGGGATAAATATAGGGAAGAATCACCAAATGTCTGCAAATACACTCGAGTGGGGTCTCAAATGAAAGCACTTCACCTGTACAAAATAGTATGTCAAAGCTCTGGGGGTATAAGTGGGGAAAATACCTAATATCTGCAAATAATATGTGGGGGGGGGGGGGGGGAGAAATCAGTCGACCCTCACTACTAAAAACAAATTGTGTCGTGGGTTTTTTTTAATTTAATGTTATTATTATAATCTATTTTTCTACAACGAAGTTAATTTTAGAACTTATGCTTTTTAGATAGATGCACATAGGATATACCTGGTGCGGAGTGCTCCCGCCATTGTTCCTCTTCAGCTTCCTCGATATCCGCTTCTTGTGCGGCAGACTCTTCTTGCTTTGCTTGTTCTGTGCCGGGGAAGCGCCGGCCATTTCCAGCACTGGGCCATCAGAATCCGTCAGTATTGGTGTATTGTCCTGTTAAAATATAAATAATATTTATTGCCCACAAAATAAAAACCAATATTAATTAACTAGCTGTTGCCCGCGGCTCCGCCCGCGTGTAGGTCGCTTTTCGCATAACCTGTGGAAACTACAACTATCCAGACCTATAGTTAATTCTATTGTATCCTTTTCCCGTGCCAATTTTATAAAGCCATTACATTGCTACGATATCATTAAATATTAGGGCCACTTCTTTCTCAAATACCGTTTTTAAAATCAATAGGAATCAGTATTAGACAGTCGTAAAATTCTGAAAAAAATATATGTTTTTACGAGTAGTTGAGGATCTAGCAGAGTGAAATTCGCTTACAGTAACAGTAACAATATCAGACAAAATTCGCTCGATAGAAAAATCTAAGTTGCCTCCTTTGGAAGTTTATTTTCAATACTATGCCTAAAATAATAAACTTATTGTCCTGCTTTTTATACCAGCCTTTAGATAAAGTATTTATATAGTGAAAATCGCTGAAGTTGATTTTGTAGTGTTATTTTCTCAAATATGATGTCTAAATGCCTACAAAATGAGTGAGCGCCGCGACTACGCGGCTTACGGCCATCGGACCTTCAGAAGAAGGAGCCCTTAACATTTATACTATCAATCTTTGTCTCTAAAAGAGTAGACGCAGCCTATTACAGAGTCATTAGGACCTAAAATCCACTCCCAAAGTTTAAGTGGGCGATGTTCCGTCAAACACTGATTTGATTATTTTTTAAACCAAAGCCAAACCAAACCAACCAATCAATTCAAATAGCTTACAATACAACACAACAAACGACCGATAAACAAACCAACCAATAGTACTAAATCAACAACCAAATTTTTTTTTTAATAATTGAAATTAATTGCTGCCGTAAGGAAAAATTTCAATCTGCTATTAAAATAAAGTCAGCGCCATCTATTGATATTTTATGTAACTAAATCATACGCCCACAAACATTCAATGTGTTATTTTATTAAAATTTATTAGAGACTGCAGTGTGTTTTTGTCTTTATTGATATAAGTAGAAATTCTAGCTTTATCTAAATTAAATACGTTTATGTAAATCGCATTCAACTGTTTAAAAAGTTTTTAGTAAACTTTAAATGACCATAACTTCTATTTCCCTTAACCGATTTTGATAAAACAAAGATTTTACAACGCTCCTAATTATATGTAATTCACCTGTGAAAACAGCGTTCAAATCTGTTGAGTAGTTTTGAAATTATAACGCACCACACAGACAGAAAGACAGACAGACAAAAATTGCAAAAATTGTTTTTTTTTTTTTTGTTTTAATTACTCTTCTTTAATTACCCGTAGAGGTTTTTTAGAAAAATATTTAATGTACAGACACTCGATTTTTACTGTCTTATTATATGTATAGATAGATAAGTACAAAATACTTTTATATTAACGGAATTAACGCTAAGAGCTTTCTCTAAGTAAGAAAATAATTCTAGAAAACAAATAAAAAACGAAAACAGAAAATTATTGTTTGTGGCAGGATTCGATCCAGCTACTTTCTAGAAACATTTCTTTACTTAAATATTTAAAAAAAGAGACTTCTAAAAAATTAATACAAAACAAAAAAAGGGTAAAAACAAAAGAAGTGATGTCTAGCAGGATTCGAACCCTCTACGTAAAGAAATGATCCGCGACCTCTACCGATAGGCCAACATGCTTTGCTTGTTACTGCCGAAATTTCAAATGGGTTTTGCCTATAGGTACGCAAATTAACGCATTAAAAGTTTTAAAGCAGTGTTTGAAGTAAATTTTCAATCGACCATAACTTCTTTTTCCCTTAACCGATTTTGACGAAACAAAGTTTTGACAACGCTCCTAATTATATGTATTCCAACTGTAAAAACCGCGTTTAAATCCGTTGAGTATTTTCGAAGTTATAACGTACCAGACAGACATACATACATACATACAGACAGACAAAAATTCCAAAAACTGTCTTTTTGGTTTCTGTTACTCTTTTTTAATTGCACTCAATCAGTTTTTTTGAAAAATATTAAATGTACAGACACTCGATTTTTAGTGTCTTATTATATGTATAGATGATCGGCACCCACAGACTAGATGGTCAGATGACCTAAAGAAGGTCGCAGGCAGGCGCTGGATGCAGGCCGCGACAACCGGGCATTTTGAAAATCCTTGGGGGAGGCCTAAGTCCAGCAGTGGACAGCCTGCGGCTGAAATGATGATCGGCATCTCTCCACTGGTGCTGGCTGTACGGTTCCAAGTTTAGCAGCAAAATTTCTTTAGATAGCAATAGAATAGGCTACTTGACTTATATCAATTTTGATGCAACTAATATTCATTTCTTACAGTATGAAACAAGACCAACATTTCTCGATTTCCGTTAAGAAAAATGTAATATGGCAGTAAAATTTCAATTTCAAATTTACTTAAAATTCGGAACTGTCAAATCACGGGCCGGCCATTATCCGCCATGATGGGACGTAGATGTAACCGGTGCGATGAATGATCCACAGGAATGATCGGTCGAGTCCAAACCTATTTTTAGTCTTGTGATTTGTCCAAAGTGGGTGATTTGAATGACTGTTTTGATTCGAATAAAACTGGTGAAACGCATGATTTTCGTGCGACTCCGCGGTTAGATTTCAAAAATAGCACCCTACACTTTATTAACGTCACAAAATTCTCCAAAATGGCTGACACTGTTTTCGATAGTATTTTTAAAATGAACTTTTGAAAGTTTTGCTTTTTTTCTAGGGCTCAGAAAAATATGGAAAATATGGTGTTAACCCAAAAAAAAAAATTTAAACAAAAACAAATTACAATTCAACTAGCCTATTTTAAAGGTACATTACAAAGTGGGGTTTCATGGTGAAATTAATTTATTGAATCAAAGCAAAACATGTAATTAAACCTATATAATATCTTCTACTGCCATGTCCTAAGGCAAATAAATGAATTGAATCTTGTTCAGCTGACCTTGAGGATAGCCTTGCTCTTGTTGAACCAGTCGGTCCCTTGGCATCTTTTCATATCCTGCAGGGATGGTAACGGTGACAGCTGAGGCACTTCCACTATGATGTTCTCTCCTTGAGGCTCCTGCAAATTTGTTAATGACTTTACTACCAAGAGATGGCGCTAGTAGGGCTTAAAAAATAAGCAGTGTTGCCATGTCTTAAATCTGGTTGAAGAGGAAATCGCTGAAGAAACTGGTAGATAGTAAGATATTATTCATTCATTCCTATTCCTCTTCTTAGTACCGACTAAGACTAAGAGTGTACCGGCACTCTTGCCAGACTGGTCGTGGTTGTCATTGTCAATTACGGTGAGTTATATTTCTTGTGATACGGCGCCATTCGTCGCGGACTGCAGCTTTCCGGCTACATTCGCTAACTGAGCAGTTAGTTGCGGCCTTGATCTGGTCTGTACATCTCATTGGTGATCTACCAAGTGGTCTGGTGCCTTCAACTTTTCTTTGCACTATGAGAGGCTCTATGAAGTCATTACCGTATTTTCGTAAAATGCTTTAAAATGTGTTTGTTATCCTGCTTCAACAGTAGATAGCAAATCATTGCTGAGTACATTGCATTTAGCATAATACTTTGCACATGGCAATAGTGAATATAAGGGAATCTATAAGATAATTATATTCTGAATTCTTTGTATGAATAAACTAAGGATACTAATACAAGGGATATTTTATTCTGTACTTACCAGTGCTTGTCCGTTGAATATCCTCAGGGTCTGAGTGTCGAGTATCACTGATGTGTCCATGTCTCTCACTGGAGGCATCTAAAAGAAAAAGTATGTGTACACACTACATATACTACACTAGCTGTTGCTCGCGGCTTCGCCCCTCGTGGGACTAGGTTATATCGCGCCCGAAAGTAGGCTATGTTTGACTCCTAGTGCATAACTATATCCATACTAAATTTCATCACAATCGGTCCAGCAGTTTAGCCGTGAAGAGGTGACAGACAGACAGACAGACTTTCGCATTTATAATACTAGCTGTTCCCCGCGGCTTTGCCCCGCGTGGGACTCGGTTATATCGCGCCCAAAAGTAGCCTATGTTTGACCTCAGGTCATTAACTACATCCCTACCAAATTTCATCACAATCGGTCCAGCAGTTTAGCCGTGAAGAGGTAACAGACAGACAGACAGACTTTCGCATTTATAATATTAGTATGGAAGTATGGATTTTAGATTATTTCATGCAATAGTGATTATGAACAGATTTAGCTAAAGGTTTCGCCAGAATCATTTATTTTATGTATGTTGTGACATGGTTGTCAAAGACCCCCATTAGTATATACCTATCCAGTTGATCCCACAGTCATCAGGCTCATGGAGAAATCAAAAGCTCTTCAAATTTTATTGTAATTTGAGTGACCCATTTTCTTAAATGTGACATAACTAAAACTAAAAAGTAATTAATTGAAAAAAAAAAATACAACCTTCATCTTTTCTCTTTTTTTATGGTTATTTACTCAAAAGGAAAAAATAATAAATGAATTGTTGTTCATTAAACAATTAATTATCAAAACATTTCTATATTTGCCTAACCAACTTAGCACATATATGTGCAAGGCAAAATGGCTGTCGTCTGGCATACCTTATGATGCGAGGACGGATGATGTGTAGCCCGCGATAGATGGGCCACCAGGGCCGCCAGCCTACCATCCGTATCCAGTAGCTCTTCGGTCCATTGTCCTTCACCCACTGACTCGTTCACTGTCACCTGTCTAAAACACACTTAATTTAGACCTTATTAAAATTTATTAATTTTTACGAGTTGTTGCCATTTGGGCTCCGTCCGCATGGTACTATGTTATATAACATCAAAAAGTAGACTATTTATTTATTTGACTTCATTACATATTAATGGACCTAAATGGGGGACTCAATGCCTTAAGTTTTTTCTACAATATTAAAATTTATTAATTAAAAGATCAAAATTTTTTATTACTTTTTTATTTCATGAAAATCAGTCCAGCTCCAGTCCAGTTTAGTTGTGAAAGCATAACAGACAGACAGACTTTCATAATATAAGTAGGGATGCCATTAAAAGTAGATTCTACAAGCAGATCATTTCAGACTAGTACGTCATATTTCTAATCCTTTATTATTAGTACCTGCACATTTGTGATGTGAATCCTTGGGAATGCATGACTGTGACCACTCTCCCTCCTCCGTCATCTTGCACATTGATAGGGAGCCCATTTGTGTCCACATGGACAGTCTGAAAAGAATGTGGGCAATTCAAAGTTATTTATTTACATCTAAGAGTTACAATTAGATGTCATACAATCAAAGAGTAATCTCCCATTTATCAGTGTTCTAGACAATGCACCATTTGTATGTTTTGCTTCCTCTTAAAACCATGCAAGAATGATTGGGTAAGAGAGATGTCACCTTACATTATGTGATCATGATGATTATGTATTGCGCTATCTTACTTACTCGTTCTTGCATAGTTTTAAGAGATTGTATTAAGCCACCAGCTATTATATTTGATATGTTTTTGGTCAATTTTACATAATAGTAAATAAACAAAGTTAAATTTGTGCAAATTTGTTGTAGATTTCAAGTTACCGTATGCTATTTTGAAGAAGTAAGTAAATATTGTCATTTAAGGATAAAAGGTTTGAGATCGAAAAAGGTGTCAGGCAAGGATGTGTAGCGTCACCTTGGCTGTTTAACCAGTTTATGGACAACTGTCTGAAAGATTTGAAAGATGCTGAATGTGGTATAAGAACGAATGAGTTATGCATCAAATGCCTTCTTTATGCCGATGACCAAGTGCTACTTGCTCAATCGGAGGAAGACATACAGAAGATGATAACAATAATGAATGTAGCGCTAGTAAGTAAGGGTATGAAAATAAATGTAAGTAAGACGAAAATAATGGTGTTTGAAAAGGATGAAAGTAGAACAGTATGTAATGTAAGTATAAATGGAGAGAGTGTTGAACAAGTGAATGAATTTGTATATCTGGGTTGTAAGTTTACTAGAAATGGCAAGCATGAGAGTGATATTGAAAAAAGAGTGGCTGCTGGTAATCAGGTAAATGGGGCATTACATTCCTTTATGAGCAGTAGAGTAGTGTCCAAAAAAGCACGTCTCGCTGTTCATAGGGCAGTGTTAATGCCGACCCTTATGTATGGTAGTGAAAGTTGGGTATGGCAAAAAAATAATGAAAGTAGAGTGAATGCGGTTGAAATGAGAGCTTTAAGGAGTATGTGTGGTTTATGCTTGAGGGATAAAATAAGAAATAGTGAGATTAGAAAAAGATGCGGTGTAAATGAGGATGTAGTGACAAAGATAGAAAAAGGGATGTTGAGATGGTTTGGACATGTAGAGAGGATGGATGAAAGGAGAATGACGAAAAGTATATACAAAGCAGAGTTGACTGGGAGCGGCGGTCAGGGTCGGCCTCGTAAAACATACTGCGACCAAATAGCAGGTCTTTTGAAAAAGGGAGACATTAGGAGTACCCGAAATCGGCGAGCGTGTATGAAGAGAGTGATGAGTGTGGAGGAGGCGAGAGAGGTATGCAAGGATCGTAGCCAATGGAAATCTCTAGTCTCTGCCTACCCCTACGGGAGACAGGCGTGATGATATGTATGTATGTAAGGATAAAAGGGAAAAGTCTAGTCAGGTAAGTAGACAAAGGCATAGTTACATGAAACACATGAAGGAGAAAGCAAATATCGTGTCCTATCAAGAGATAGAGGTTCTTTAGACAAGAATGGAAAGAACCACAAAGCTCTAATCTATGATGTTGAGGTATCAACTTGTCACTATCAAATACTATTAAATTTTCCATGTAAACTGGACTAAATTAATTATATTATTTGCCCACTAAATTGTTTTAGGAAATTCTAAACTATTTTATTCGTATTCATGAACTCTAGACGAAGTTTTCTCTTTACTTTCGGCAATGAAAATTAAAATATTTCGTTCTTACCTCGCCAGGATGATGCGAATTTATGTAATGAGTCACAGCCTCATCCATTTTATCCACTAAATGAGAATCTACGGTTCTCATCGTAAAAAAAAATTATCACACTGTTTATTTCATATTACACCAACCAAAATGTTGGTTACAATCACAGATGATATTAATATCATATCGTCCAGTTTTATTATCACTGTACGCTTAACTTATCATTATTATAGCACAATGTTAATTATTCAGTGTTCGTAGCATGTACCAACTTCATTCATTTACATTTTACTTTTACCAAAAATTTATTTCAATAATTTTATTAACAAACAAAAAGCAAGATTCTAATGGCAGGCAGCTTGGCAGCAGGGTCGCGAAACTTCATAGTAGATAACCCAATGTATGGAGTTTGCAGTTACCCCTAGAGAAAACAAAATGGCGATAAACATGGCGGATGCTGTCACCTCTCTTCCTCATCATACTTTCTCTTTCTTTACGCTTTGACAATTTGTCAGATTTTGGAGGGAAAGAACTGTAACTTTATCCGCGCTGTATTTAATTTCCAAAACTTAGGTTTTTTTCGAGAATTTGTGCATAATAATGGTGGATTATTATTCGCAAAGGGTTTGTGAACAAGCGTGAGTGTTGGGAAGTGGTGCAGTGTCGATAATGTGACTTTTATCTTTGTCACCAAAATTTCCAAATTATAGCTAGGTGAAGTTTTTCCACCGCTTCTCTTAGCCATCTGACTCTGAATAGACTACGGACTTGACTTTTTGACGAATTGAATAAAGTAGGACTGAAAAAGATTAATAAATTCAAGAAAGGCCTTAATGGGCTAGTTTTCCTGGCGTAGTAGGTAGTGTAAATACCTACACTTTTGATATTAGTATGGCATAGATGGTAGCACCGACGTTTTTTAAAAATTGTTTTTAGTTGGCCATGAAATGCGATGCAAAGTTTGAATTTCAAACCTTATTCATTTTCGTTGTATGGAAGTCCCGTCTCTTAAACGTAGTGATTACATACTCTTTGCTTGGCAGCTAGTTTTTTGTTTTTTTTTAATACTTTTTACGGCCATGGAAACTAGTCCTTTAAGGCCTTTCTTGAATTTATTAATCTTCTTCAGGTCCCTTACTATCATCTCTAAAAAACTCTAAAGAATCTTGCATGGTTTTCAGAGACGGTAACTAGTAGCCCCCTGGTGCCTTGGAAACCTGCTGCAGCTGAGGCAGAGAACCTCTAAAGGCGCAAATATGTAGGTATAAGTAATAACTACATACTTGAGACTTTTGGAGTAGAAACTCGTGGACCGTGGGGTTCATCGGGTAATATTATGTCGTAAAAGCTGATAGTCGTATCTTGTGGTCAGAAGGCTATGGCACAGAGAATTAGCATTGCCCTAAAATTTAGCAATGCTGCCAGCCATCTGGACACACGACCGCGGAGTGACACTTTAGAATAGGACATCACGTTGCATTGTCTAATTTCGATTTTTTATTGACTATGTGGCGTGATGTACTTATTTTTTATTTTCTTGTACATATTATTGATTTTAATTTTATGTGTAAATATTTTAATTTTATTAGCTTGTAAGTACGGACTAACAAACCGTTTTTTATGTATATATTATGTCTATCGTTTTGGTTGTCATCTTATGACAGATTTCAATAGTTTGCTGGAGGGCGCAGACTCGTCGCTTTGCCATGGCAACTGCGCCCCCAGCGGCTGTTATTGAAAACGACTTCTTTTCTCTCTGATTTTTGGTTTGCATGTTAAATTTTCATTGCCGTTTTCTATTTATTATTTTTTGTTAATTAAGTATAATTTCTTTCTTGTGCTCATCCTACCCTTCTGATTTCTTATTCTTGGACTGTTCTTTGTTAAGTTTCTTTGTGCTGTAAATATACTTTCCTTCACTATTTCTACTTTTCAATCCTATCTCCCTACCTAGTCCACATTAATTGGTGACTTTCTTTTACACTGAAGATGAGCGTGAATAAGGAAGAATTTCAAATGGCAATGGAGACGTTCCGTGTTGGTATCAAGGTGCCTCCATTTTATCCTGAAAAACCGGCGTTGTGGTTCGCTCAGCTAGAAGCTCAATTTCAGCTGGCCAACATCTCCGTAGACGCGACCAAATATTACTACGCGATCGGACATTTGGAACCGCAATACGCAGCAGAGGTAGAGGACATCATTACCACACCACCAGCTTCTGACAGGTATGAAAAGCTTAAGACCGAGCTTATTAAACGTCTATCAGCTTCGAGAGACAAAAAAGTAAAGCAGCTTCTCATACACGAAGAGCTAGGCGACAGAAAGCCGTCGCAATTTCTCCGTCACCTTCAGAATCTGGCTGGACCTGGCATACCGGAAGAATTTTTGCGAACTATATGGACGAGCCGACTGCCATCAGGTACGCAAACGATTATAGCGTCGCAACTTAAGGCCTCCTTAGAGGAACTAGCTGAGCTGGCAGATCGTATACACGATGTAGTTTCTCCTAACATACACGTGGCCTCAACTTCAGCTTCCTCAAGAGCTCCGCCGAGTAGGCCTGAAGACATGCAGATCGCGGAATTAACCAGACAGATGGCTGCTCTGACAGATAAAATCGACCAGATTTCGAAAGATGGAAACCGTCGTTCAGCCAATCGAGATCGAAGCCGTTCCCGTTCTAGGACAAGATCCCAGTCAATGTATAGAAAATATCCTAATTGCTGGTATCATGCTAAATACGGAGACAAGGCGAATCGGTGTATTAAACCGTGTGACTATTCTTCGGCGTCGTCGGGAAACGAAGCGAGCAATCGGTAATGGCGGCCAACGATTGCGTGAATACAGGTCGCTTATTTGTCACTGACAAGCGGACAAAACTACAGTTTTTGGTGGACACCGGGAGTGATCTATGCGTTTTTCCCATGACTCATTTTAAAGAGCGTCGGGCTAAAACCGACTATGAATTGTGTGCAGCTAACGGTACTTCAATTGCAACATACGGCCATGTTAATTTAGTACTGAACATTGGTTTGCGCCGTGACTTTGCTTGGCAATTTATTGTAGCGGATGTGACAAAGGCAATAATAGGTGTAGATTTTTTATCCTTTTATAATTTAATGGTTGATTGCAGGAATCAACGCCTTGTAGATAATCATACTAGCCTTACCACCGCGGCTTTGCTTGCACGACCGTCGGATATCATCTCTTCGGTAAAGTGTGTGATTGGTGAGTCGGACTTTCATGATATACTAAGGGAATACCCTGACATTACACGTCCACATGGCACACACCACACACCTACACATAATACTGTACACTACATACGTACTACACCCGGCCCGCCTGTTTCTTTTTTACCTCGTAGGCTGGCCCCTGACAAATTAAAAATTGCAAAGGAAGAGTTTGCAGCTATGCTTCAGAGTGGTATAGCCAGACCTTCCAAATCCTCTTGGGCCTCTCCACTACATCTTGTCCCTAAAAAAGATAATGGTTGGCGTCCTTGTGGCGATTATAGGATGTTGAACGCCCGGACCATTCCTGACAAATACCCGATCCGGAATATTCAGGACTTTTCCCATAATCTATCAGGCTGTAAGATCTTTAGTAAAATTGATTTAATGAAGGCCTACCACCAAATTCCAGTAAATGCAGACGATATTCACAAAACTGCCATTACAACACCCTTTGGTCTTTTCGAATTTCCATATATGACGTTTGGACTTTGTAATGCAGCTCAAACTTTTCAACGTTTTGTTGATGAGATGCTACGAGACCTTGATTTTTGTTATGCTTATTTAGATGACTTTCTGGTATTCTCAAAGGATGAAGAGGAGCACAGAAGTCACCTCCGTACGCTATTCACCAGGTTGCAAGAATATGGTATGGTTATCAATACTTCTAAGTGTGTTTTTGGTACCTCAGAGGTAGTTTTCCTAGGTTACCTAATTTTTGCCGAAGGAACAAAGCCTCTTCCTGCTAAAGTCGATGCCATACAAAACTTTCCAGCACCGAAAACCGTACGTGAGCTAAGAAGATTTCTGGGAATGCTTAATTTCTATAGGCGTTTCATTCCCCAAGCAGCTCAACATCAAGCCCCTTTGAACGAGTTGCTACAAGGTTCCGTTAAAGGATCACATCCCGTCTGTTTTACATCTAAGGAGATGGAAGCATTCGATAAATGTAAAGAAGGCCTATGTCAAGCAACTTTATTAGCACACCCTGACTGCAATGCTAAACTTGCTGTCGTAACTGATGCTTCTGACACTGCTTTAGGTGCTGTATTACAGCAGTTCAAAGAAGAAGAAGGATGGCAACCTCTTGCTTTCTTTTCTAAAAAGTTATCTCCCGTGCAGCAGAAGTACTCTCCTTACGACCGCGAGCTTCTAGCGATTTATGAAGCTATCAAATATTTTCGTCATATGGTAGAAGCAAGAAATTTCATTGTCTACACTGACCATAAACCTTTATGTTTTGCGTTCCATTCTCGTAAAGAGAACTGTTCACCTCGTCAGTTTCGACATTTAGATTTCATCTCACAATTTACAACCGATATTAGACACATTTCTGGTAAGGACAACGTCGTGGCTGATACCCTTTCCAGGATAGAAGAGATTGTTCTACCCGTCGATCTTAATTCATTAGCAGATGCTCAAGATTCTGATCCGGAACTACAACAACTCCTTGAAAATACCACAGCGTTGTGCTTGAAAAGGATGCAACTACCAGGTGTCAGTTCAAAGTTGTACTGTGAGGAGCGAGATGGTAGTGTAAGACCATATGTCCCAAAAAAATTTCGTCGACAAGTATTTGATAGCCTTCATTCTCTTAGTCATCCAGGTGCGAATGCTTCTGTCAAATTAGTTTCGGAAAGATTTGTTTGGCCCGGTATTAAGAAGGACTGTCGTGAGTGGTCTAAGACCTGTCTAGCTTGTCAGCGTTCAAAGGTCACACGACATGTCTCTTCACCATTAGGATCATTCAAAATTCCAAATTATAGATTCGCTAATATTCATATAGATTTAATAGGTCCCTTACCTATTTCACAAGGTTTTTGGTATTGCCTCACCGCAATCGATAGGTTCACGCGATGGCCTGAGGTGATACCACTACAAGAAATCACTGCCGAAGCAGTAGCTAAGGCACTAATTTCTGGATGGATTTCCAGATTTGGATGTCCTATCAGTATCGTTACAGATAGGGGTAAGCAGTTTGAGTCAGCACTGTTCAAGCAATTATCTAAGCTTATAGGATTTCAGCATAGACGGACTACTGCGTACCATCCAGCCTGTAACGGTATTGTGGAAAGATTCCATCGGCAGCTTAAAGCTGCTATCACATGTCACTCTGGTCCTAATTGGATTGATATACTTCCCTTCGTTCTATTAGGTATCAGAAGTTCTTTCAAGGAAGATTTATCATCTTCTTCAGCTGAGCTCACCTATGGCGAACCGCTAAGGCTCCCAGGTGAATTCTTTAATTTTAAAGAAGAAGAAGAAGTTGTCACTGATGTGACAGAATATTTAGCACGGCTCAGATCATTTGTGAGTAAGATTAAGCCTTTACCTGCTTCTCGTCATGGTAAGCATTCTATCTTCGTCTTCAAGGATCTGGCTACTGCTACACACGTTTTTCTACGTGACGATAAAGTTCGTGGGTCTCTTACACCTGTTTATTCTGGACCACACGAAGTATTAGAGAGAGGTGACAAAATATTTAAAATTATTTTAAGAGGTAATCCTGTCACAGTATCGATAGACCGCATCAAGCCGGCTTACATATTGCTTGACACACACACTTCACAAAACATTCCCTCACACTCTAGCAATAAGACAAATATTAACACGAAATCTGGTACAAACACACAGGCACCGGTTACATCTACTGATCACAGTACGCTCACTGAACGAGGAGATGATGTTCGACGGACACGTTCAGGCCGTATTGTACATTTTCCTAACAGATTGTAAATATTTAATCTATTATCGCCCTTGTCGGTCTCTGGAGGGGGGTGATGTGGCGTGATGTACTTATTTTTTATTTTCTTGTACATATTATTGATTTTAATTTTATGTGTAAATATTTTAATTTTATTAGCTTGTAAGTACGGACTAACAAACCGTTTTTTATGTATATATTATGTCTATCGTTTTGGTTGTCATCTTATGACAGATTTCAATAGTTTGCTGGAGGGCGCAGACTCGTCGCTTTGCCATGGCAACTGCGCCCCCAGCGGCTGTTATTGAAAACGACTTCTTTTCTCTCTGATTTTTGGTTTGCATGTTAAATTTTCATTGCCGTTTTCTATTTATTATTTTTTGTTAATTAAGTATAATTTCTTTCTTGTGCTCATCCTACCCTTCTGATTTCTTATTCTTGGACTGTTCTTTGTTAAGTTTCTTTGTGCTGTAAATATACTTTCCTTCACTATTTCTACTTTTCAATCCTATCTCCCTACCTAGTCCACAACTAATTAGTATTCAAGTAATTATTATTCGATAGTTTGGTACTACTATTTTTTTGTTTCTAACCGATTTTTCTTCATTATATTCTATCGTTTTTGTTTATGAAAAAAGAAATTGTGTGTCAATGTCTTTCACGGAGACTATTTTATGACATTGACATTGTTTTGGTTGAGAGAGTGAGGTCCTATGTCCAGCATTCAGCATTCAGCGAACGCAATACTAAACAAAAATTAAATTAATTGGTTGGTTGTTTTACGTAATTCTGCTAAGATCACTTCAATAATACGAAGACCTTTGTATCTTTATAAATGCTGCAAATATTAAAATAATTCGAAACCATGTTCCGTAATAATTTGAAGAATTGCATCCCCAGGAATGTTGACGTAAGTTTAATATATTTTTTCAGTAAGTATGTTTTTAAGTTTGAGTACATTTCAATAAACAACTAACACACGCTATATCCATAAAAATCTACAAAGAGAGAATTGTGAATGTGTGTAATCTTTTTGAACCAGAAATCGCTTCAAATCTAATAAAAATAAATAAGCTAGGCTAAATAAGAAGGCTTAATAATTTCCCAATTTCTTTTTTATAATAAGCTGTAGACAGATAGTTTTACAGCTGATGTGGGTTCAGGCATAGTGGTCACTATTCATACTGAGATCAATAAAATTAAATAATTTAATGAATTGAATTTAAATAATTGTCATGCAGATATTTATGATATGAAAACCTAACTCATTTGACTATAGTCATATTATTATCTGGGACGAAGATCATTTACAGTTACTTTGCGTTGATCTATCCAACTTATATTATAAATGTGAAAGTGAGTTTGTATATTTGTTTGATTATTTCTTTGTTTGTTACCTCTTCACGCCCTATCTACTGAACCAATCTTCCTAAAAATTCGCATACACAAAGCTATGACTATTGTGACGGATATTGGGTACCTCTCATTCCGGAAAAAAGGCACTGTTCCCAAGGAAAACTAGCACGGACGAAAGCTAATAATATATAAAAGAATCTCATTTTTTGTTGTCTCAAGACTGAGGGATGTGTCTATCATGGCCACAATTAGTCATCTCTCACCTTCCCCAGGCAATCCTGTCCAAAGCTAAGTGCATTTGCCAGGACATGCTAGTGACTTTAGACTTGCACTGTTTCTGTATGTGCAGGGCGACACCTTTTCTTTTTGTGTTTATAATATTGTCATTGATGAGGTGTTTCAAACAATCAGGAAATTTTAAGACAACCTCATAATTACTAATTGTAATATTTTTACAGTTTACCCGAAGCAGACATACTAGCAAACTAGATGCCATTCGTGAGAAGTTGCGAGAAGGGCCGAGCTTTGCAGATTTCGTGTCTGAAGACCGTCCAAAGGACTGGGATGATTACGAAGGGAAATTGAAGAGGGAAAAAGGAGAACGGGAAAGATTAAGACTGCCTCCGTGGTTGAAAACTACCATCCCTACAGGTGGGTTGAAAGTCAAAGTTCATGAATTTATAAAAAAAATCATGAACTTACAGTGATAATTAAATAAGATTAGTTGAAGTCAATAAATTTAAATAATTAAAATCATGTGAGCGAAAACTGGGTAAAGCGGGGAAGAAAAGCAGGAAATGCCAGGGGCATTTCCTGCTTTTCTTGCTCAAAGCTAATTCTTTCAAGCAATCTCCAAACCAAATACTTCCTTTCTCTGCTGGCTCAGTGACCCTAAGATAATCTTGGTGTATAAAACACCAGTGTTCTATGTCAAATAATATCAAAATTTGTTTACTTTACTTGATTATCACACGCGATTTTGTAACTTCAGGTGCGAAATTCAGTGAGATCAAAAAACAGCTTCGCTTGTTAAAATTGAGCACTGTTTGTGAGGAGGCACGTTGTCCCAACATCGGGGAGTGCTGGAGTGGGGGCAAGCATGGCACTTCGACTGCTACTATTATGGTAACCATAAATATTTGTTTCAGAATGTCTTATACAGCCGTATTATTGATGGGCGAAAATGGTAGAAAACTGGTTTTCACCGTTGTTAAACTACGAGATTTTCTACCATGGTTTATGTGGTTTTTAGGGTTCCGTACAAAAATGTAAAAACTGAACCCTTATAGGATCACTCGTGCGTCTGTCTGTCCGTCCGTCCGTCTGTCACAGCCAATTTTCTCCGAACCTACTAGACTTAAACAGATGAAATTTGGTAGGATGGCGTGATCCTGTGACCCAAACACAGATGTGCAAAGTAAATATTTTTTTTTATGAAATAAGTATCATTTTCGGGGGACAAATTAGGAATATAAAAAATAAAGTTTAGCAAACCTTACCATGTAATATATCAAAAGGAAGGGCTCGTTATTAGGATTTCAAATATATTTTTGTTATTATTGTAACATAAATAGTCTTGATTTTATTCATGAAAGAAGACAAAAATTGACCGTTCCCCCTCTGATATCCAAAACTACTTGGCCTAAAATTAAAAAAAAAATACAAAATATAGTTCATTGCTTGTAGATTACAGAAAAACTTACAAGAACTCTGACAATTGACAATTAAGTGGTAAATTCAATATAAAACGTTTTAGTTCACTAAAACACCACTAGATGGCGATAGTAGTAGTAAGTTGAGTGAATTTAAAAACTTTGGCATTGAACCCTTTATACGCGAGTTCAACTCGCACTTGACCTGTTTTTTATTTAGTTGAAAACTAGTTTTCTTCGCTGACTGAACGATACTATATTTTATAAAAAAATACATACACTATTTTCGCCCATAATTAGCTAGAATTAATAATTGACCGAGCGATCGAAACGAGCGAAAGTCTAGATTTCGAGTAACCAATTTTGCTTTTGTCCGAATGTTTGTCTGTCTGTCTGTTTGTTCCGGGCTGAAGGTCGCATTTCTGAACGGACCCTTATGAAACTTGGTACACGTCTTATCTTGATTGAGTGAAAATTGGGGCAAAAGGGGAGAAAATTGCTATAGTGTTATATTTTACCATAAAATCCCACATAAATAAATGGTTCTAGTATTATTTTTTGTAACAAAATAACGTAATTTCCAGTTGATGGGTGACACGTGTACCAGAGGCTGTATGTTCTGCTCTGTGAAGACATCCCGCACTCCGCCACCGCTGGACCCCGGCGAACCAAAGAATACAGCGTATGCCATCAACCAGTGGGGACTGGGCTACATCGTGCTGACCTCTGTTGACAGAGATGGTGATATATACTCTCTTTTAACCTAGCTAACTAGCTGGTCCCCGCGGTTTCACTCGCCATAAGTGTGTATGTACTATAGCCTATAACCTTCCCCAAGAACCAGGCTTTCATATACAAAAAGAATTTTGCAAATCCGACCAGTAGTTTTCAAGTTATTAGCGTTCAAATTCTTGAGCTTTATTATATTAGTAAGTATAGATAGATAAGATAGTAGCCTTTTGCACATTTCATAGCCCTTATTTTTGAAAAAGGTTGTAGGTTGTGTACATACTCATGTACTATACTTCCAGACTAATATTATAAAAACGAAAGTTTGTCTGTCTGACTGGTACTCTTTCACGGCTATCCCGCTGGACCGATTTTGATGAAATTTGGTATGGAAATAGTTTGGGTTAAACATACACTACTTTTGGGCGAATTTAACCAAGTCCCACGCAGCCGGAACTGCGGGCAACAGCTAGTCTAGTATAAAGTTATTATCGAAAACCAGTTTTACATTAATTAAAAGGAATCATTATATTTTTAACACACCCGGAGTTCCTATTGGTTTAGTTTCAAAGTCAGATGGCAGTCTCTCCATTGGAATAACCAGTTCCGCCAAATCAGGACCATGATCAATAAGCGTACCCTGGTCTCTGAAGGGTAAAGCTGAAGATGCAACCGGGACACACGCTTGGACGACGACGATCTTATTTTTTTACAATTCTGTTATGATTACAGATTTACCAGATGGCGGCTCGTCGCATTTTGCTGAAACTGTAAAAGAAATTAAGAGGCAGTAAGTTAATGATTGAAACGTCTTTCTTTCATTTTTGTGTAATGTTGATCGAATTTTTAAATAAACCTAAAAATAGTTTGGTAAAATGTCCAAAAATTGCGATAATATTTTTTTAGAAAACTGTTTACGGCTATGGAAACTAGTCCTTTAAGGCCTTTCTTGAATTTATTAATCTTCTTCAGTCCTACTTTAGTCAATTCAGTTGTCTAGTCCAGTCAAGTAAGTAAGTCTTGTCAGAGTCAGATGGCTAAGTGAAGCGGTGGAAAATTTTCTATTAGCAATAACTTGGAGATTTTGGTGACAAAGATAAAAGTCACATAATAGACACTACCACTTCCCAACACTCACGTTTGTTCAAGTATGCTCTACAATAAAAAGTTGGTATTCTTAGTATTTGAAATCCTACGTATTTTTTTAAATAGTTGTTATTTCCCGTAAAGCAATGGTGGTGTTTCGCGAAGTTTGTATTTCACGAAGAGTATTTGGGATTTAACATAGACTTGGCATTTTCCGTTTGTGGGATTATACGTCGAAATAAAATAATCCATTAATATTATGCACAAATACTCGAAAAAAAAAAGTTTTGAAAATCAAATACAGCGCGGACATAGTGACAGTTTTCATTCCCTCCAAAACAAACAATTGCGATAATCCATACTAATATTATAAATGCGAAAGTCTGTCTGTCTGTCTTTCTGTCTGTCTGTCTGTCTGTCTGTCTGTCACCTCTTCACGGCTAAACTGCTGGACCGATTGTGATGAAATTTAGTAGGGATGTAGTTAACGACCCGAGGTCAAACATAGGCTACTTTTGGGCGCGATATAACCGAGTACCACGCGGGGCGAAGCCGCGGGGAACAGCTAGTAGGAGAATACATTTTGTCACATCAACATATTCAAGTGTTCTCTCCTCTATTCCAGGAACAAAGACATCTTAGTAGAGTGTCTTGTGCCGGATTTTCGCGGCAATCGCGAGAGCATTGGCCGAATAGCCGAGTGTGGTCTGGATGTGTTCGCTCACAACATAGAGACTGTTGAGAGACTCACTCCATTCGTAAGGGACCCTAGAGCTGGGTGAGTTTTATAATAACTAGCTGTTCCACTCGGTTTCGCTTGCCCGGTAGTCGTTAAAGGAACCACGTCAGAGGCCGAGAGGCGGTTTCAAAGAACTCTGACGCCAGGGTGTACATGATCGATTGACTATGACACCTACACGCAATGAATGAATCGCATCTAAGACGGAATACACGAATATTGAAAATGATTTTAATAGTTAAAATAATCTTGTTGCAGATATAGACAAACCCTTAAAGTTCTGCAAACCGCCAAGGATATCAATCCAGATCTGATAACGAAGACGTCCATCATGCTGGGTTTGGGAGAAACTGATGAACAAGTCGAGCAGACTATGAAAGGTATGGTTTTCAGGGTTTAATATTAGATTTTTATCTTTTTAGGGTTCCGTACAATGTAAAAACGGAACCCTTATAGGATCACTCGTGCGTCTGTCTGTCCGTCCGTCCGTCTGTCACAGCCAATTTTCTCGGAACCTGCTGGACCGAAACAGATGAAATTTGGTAGGATGGCGTAATCCTTTGACCCAAACACAGATGTGCAAAGTAAAAAAATATTTTTATAAAATGAGTACAGTGGGCTGCAGATAAATCTGACCCCCATGCCACAAGTATCGCTATTAAATGGGGTCAAATTTCTCTGCAGCCCACTGTACCATTTTCGAGGGACAAATTAGGAATTAAAAAAAAAGTTTAGCAATCTTGCCGTGTTATATATCAAAAGAAAGGGCTCGTTATGAGGATTTCAAATATATTTTTGTTATTATTGTAACGTATATAGTTTTGATTTTATATATTATATATATTGATGATAGAAGACGAAAATTGACCATTGATAATTGATCTCCGAAACTACTGAGCCTAAAATTTTGAAAAAAAAAACAAAATGTAGTTCATTGCCTGTAGATTACAGGAAAACCTACAAGAACTCTGTCAATTGACAATTAAGTGGTAAATTCTTTAGAGAACGTTCACGGAAAATAGTTTTTTTAGTTCACTAAACACCACTAGATGGCGATAGTAGTAGTTTGTTGACATACCACAATTGAATTTAAAAACTGACATTGGCATTGTACAGAACCCTCTCCACGCGAGTTCCACTCGCACTTGACCGGTTTTTTATTAAATAATTCTATGTTCTAAATTAAAAATGTAATTATTATATGGCGCGAAATATCATAATTTTTTATGCTTATATTGTATACTAGCGACCCGCCCCGGCTTCGCATGGGCATAAAAACCTTCCTCATGAATCACTCTATCTATCAAAAAAACCCATCAAAATCCGTTGCGTAGTTTTAAAGATTTAAGCATACAAAGGGACATAGGGACAGAGAAAGCGACTTTGTTTTATACTATGTATTGATATTGATACGCCTTTAGTAAACACAGTACATTAACAAAATACACTTTATCCATTTGGAATAAGGATCACATTTCTTTATCATCATCTGCTAAAAACTAACAAACTTTAATGAATGAATGAAAAATTATTTATTCAAGAAACTAGTCTCATATGCGTTAGTATAGAATAGAATAGAACATTTATATATATATAATCACGTCTTTATCCCATACGGGGTAGACAGAGCCTAGCGCCATAAGACCTTAGGCCACGTTTAGCATAATGGTAGTTGAAACAGGAAATCAATAGTGATGGGTTGCTAGCCGCATCGCCTATGTCATGATTTCCCCATTCGGCGATTCCCTCAGACGACTTTTACGGCTTGCGCGGGAAGAGAAGCAGCTGGTACATTCTATGTTTTTCTTTTTCTCCCAGACCAGCATGGAAGCGTAGAACATTTATTTGCATAAAATATGGTTACAAAGATGGTACATAAATAATTGATGGCCTACATATTTTACCATAGAGATGGCATGCAAAACAGGAATTTTTATGTCAAAAACGAATAAATTGTTACAAATTATAATGTCAAGATGAGATAGGATCCACGTCATGCTAATTTAATTAAGTCATTTGTCATTTGTCCTATTTATGTATCCTATTATGTATGTCTATAAACTTAATGCTGGTGGTGTTAGTAACTTCTAAACTAAAATAAAACTTAATGTACTGAGAATAAGGTGTATATTTCAAAACCAAAAAAAAAATTCTTCCAGATCTTCGGAACGTAGGAGTCGACTGTCTTACCCTCGGCCAATACATGCAGCCGACGAAAAAACACCTCAAAGTCTTCGAATACGTAACTCCTGCTAAATTCAAACAATGGGAGGACCGCGGCAACGAATTAGGGTTCCTTTACACGGCCAGTGGACCCTTAGTCAGGTCTTCTTATAGAGCTGGAGAGTTCTTTATTACAAGTCTACTGAAAGATAGAAAGGCTAAGAGCTTGTGACCGGTAGATGGCGCTGTAAATAAATTTTAGTTGTTTTTAGATTAGATAAGACGGTAGTTTTTGAAGTGATTTATATATTTATGTGTACATTTTGTATACCTATTAGAACCACATACTATGGTTTTCGTCTATGTAAATAGTCTTGTTAATATAAAAAAAAGGTTATTAGATCTGTGGTATATGTTTTTTTATAATCATTATAATAATTTTGGCTGTGTTTTGAGATATCCTACAAAGATTTATTATTGTGTTAATTTCGTATGATTTTTGGCGGAAAATGGAGTCTCTTTCATATTATTGTAAACATCTTGTTACCTATGTTCACAAAATAAATAAATTGAAGATTCATAATCTGGACACATTAAACGAAAATAGACTTTGTTTCGTTGGCACTAAAGCCGCAGATGGTAACGGAGAAATCGCAGGATAGATAGCAATGCATTATGAATATTATTGCTTTTTTATCAAAGTCTATTTCTAGCTTGGCATATATATTTTTTTTCTGTCGTATCAATTGACAGACCAACTTCTAGTAAAAAAGTGATAAAAAATGTAAAATTTTTACGAAAGTTTTTATATAATTTCATGGCACTATTGTTGCAGGCATCCATAGGCTACGGTAACCACTTTCCATCAGGTGGGCCCTAGGCCTTTGCTAACTGAGTAGTATTTTTTTTGTACTTTGCACTTCAACCAAGTTTCTGATAAGGTAAAACTTGGATTTACATGTATAATGTTTTATTCTGTGATTTTTACCGGGATATCTCTCCTTAGATCAATAAATGCAATAAAATCACTTTAAAATGTAACATAGCGAGAATTTTATTTAAGGAACATCATAAACACGATTACACGACACGACGCGACGTTTTTTTGTTGATTTATGTTAGAAATATAATATATTGTTGATAAAAAATATATCATTTTCATTTAAAATCAACTTAAAATAAAACATTCCGACCAATTAAGAAGCTCCACCTTTTTTAAGTTGGTTAAAAAGAGAGCAATTTCTCATTTTTAATGATTACTCACTTGTCTACCTCAAAAAACCCAAATCCATATTGTTATGCTATAACAAACATTATTATAATGGATAATTTACTGAGTACAAATAAAACTACCTTTATATACCTCCACGGCATATAATCCGTGCCTTATAAACAAGCCTTCCTTCTACGGCATTTATCACTATGGTTTCTACCTACAGAATTTAGAAATATTAACAAGAAGTGGCACAGCACACGAAAAACGTCACTAGTTTGGCTTGCAAGCCAACGTTTCACACAGAAAAAATGGGCGAGGAATTTTATTGCCTCATTTATTGCCACTGTTATTGGTCGATAATATTAAGTGGCTTTGTCGTAAACTAAGTAATACATTTCTATTAAGGTGTGGTGTGGTTTACATGGGTTTACTTGAAGACAAGAAGAGAGTGTGGCGCTAGTGTCGCCACAGGACTCTCTTCCAAGACAGAAGATAGTCAATCATGTGCAGTTATATGTAGCTTGCAAGTGCCAGGTCCCTTACTATCGTCTCTATAAACCATGCAAGTTCCAATGAGTAAGCGAGACAGCGCCATACATGATGTAATGCGACATCTCGCTAACTCACTGGATCTTGCATGGTTTTTGGAGATGATAGTAGGCAACCAGTTGTTTTACGTCCCAACGTACGGTACGTCGTCAGGTACGTAGTTGCCGCTTGCTGTCTCCACAAGAGAATACGCTCCCACACTGATCTCGGAACTAAATCCGCGTCAAAACATTTCTATTCGGATAATTTCTCTGTTCTGTGTTTCTAACTAAACTGTGTCTATGGTAACTTTTGTATCGTTTTACCCGCACCGCACACACGGCTCACGCACGAGCGCGCGATGTGGCGAAAAAACAACGCGCCGCGTGCTGAATACGGAAACAACTAATTCTGAAGGGGAGTGATTGGCGCATTGTGGCTTTTGGATGTGGTATTAGAGAACTACCAATACTTACTATCTTTAGAGATATTAATTCCATATATTTTACGGAATTTTTATTCACGGACAGAGATATGGAAATAGAATAAATAACATTTTATAAAACTTTTCTCTGTCCGTGTCCGACTCTTCTACACGAATCACATGAAAACGACTGAACCGATTATCTTTAATTTTAGCATGGAACGTACCTAAACTATGGAAATTATAGTAATACCTTAGCCCCAAGCGATGATTCCGTGCTTCGGAAGGCACGTCAAGCCGTTGGTCCCGGCTGCCATCTTGCAATCGTTAAAGGAACCACGTCAGAGACCGATAGGCTCCGAAGAACTCTGACACCAGGGTGTGCATGGTCAGTTGACCGTGTCACCTACACGAACTAATGATAAGCCCCAAGCGGTCATTGGTGGCCGCGTAGATTAAAATGCCACATCAAATATTAGAATTCTAACATCCTTGTCAATGATGCACGTATGGTCAGCAAACGGTGGTCCGCGGGCTTTTTATCCGTCCGTGCGTCAGTAACATCCGGTTCCTGGTTAAGGGGGGGGGAGGGGCTGTCAAATTCCTGGGGGTAAATAAATATCGTGGTCAAATGGAATAGCAGTGTTGGCAATACCTGCATTAATTTGGCAGTTTATTCGCGAGATCTTTCTGCTAGTACGTTTGTCTGAGCTGAACAATACCTACTTCTTCGTCCGAGTGTGTTCAGCTTACGCTTCTGAGCCCAACCCTAACGACTGCCATCTACCGATAGCAGCCGGGACCAACGGCTTAACGTGCCTTCCGAAGAACAGAGGAGCTAAAGATAGAAAGCCACTATAACGACCAATCCAAACATGGCCGCGCACTCGCCGTCGCCGTCGCTTGACGCGCACTATCGTTACAATCACGCGCGCCTCGAGCTCATCCTGAACAATACTCTCTTACCCATACATCGATGCAACAACCAAGAACAATTCAAGCAAAGCACTGTTTGGTAAATAAATTAGCAGAAAGTAGGTGATCGCGTTTTGTTATACAAACATTAAGTAAAGCAATCGTTATTATCATCGTATTGTTTTGTGTGGGTTTGTGATATATTGACCAAGCAAATCGAGAGCGAGATGTTATTCCAATAAGTAGGAAGACTACCTTTGTACCAAGGTTCACCTAATGCTTGTCAGAATAGCCCACTCCTTTTCTGTAAACTTGATGATGATTTTCTATTGAAATAATTACGATATTTCTGTGGAACTGGTCTAAAAATAGATTTCCATATTCAATTTTTGAGTTGAGTACCATTATAATATAGCAAAAACCCAAAAATATACCTACGTACAGCATCTGGATACATTCAAATAGGTGTGAGTGGCGCACACTGCCGTTCCCACCACACCAAGGAGCTTCAAATTTAATAGAGGTATTAAAACCCTACTCTGTTATGTGTTGTGAATTACGAGGTTTTACCTGCCTCTTCGCACGCGTGGTCAAAGGAATTGCTTGGCCTCTTGGGATAAAAAGAAAGTATCCTTTGTGGTTATCTGTGGTTCTTCGGAAGGCAGGTTTTTAACTATCTGTGTTGTAAATTTGATCGAAACCCGTTTGGCCGTTTTCGTGTGATTGAGTAACAACATCTAATTATACATCCAAACTTTCAGATTGATAATTAAGATCATATGTGTATGCATAATTGAACGAACGAACGAAAGATTTTAATCAATTTTGGACCTGAGCTATAACATAACTTTGGTTGATTTATTTTTTGATTATTTATCTTCATATCATCATCATTTTTATTGACATTTATTTAATAGCTCTTTTGTGAAAACTTTTTTGTTTAAGTAATTTGAATAAAGATTTTATTATTTATTATCATCTTACACATAAGAATCCACGCTGGACCTCCCTCATCCAATCGATGGAGTTTCGAAACTGACCAATCCGAAGCGGCCTCTTTCATCAAATCCATCGATCAAATTTCAATTTGACCAATCCGCTTTTAGCATCCGCATTTTGATAATTGAAAATAGGTTATTCTATTTTTTAGCAGCTCCTTGCACAACACTCATCAAGTATGCACTGAATTTTGAGCGATCCTCACAAACATGCCCCGGTAAGCCTCGGCAATGCGTATTTTATCGGGGTTTCGGAATTATGTTGCGGCTTAGATATTTGCTGATTGTTTTCAGCAGCATTCATGGTTCCCAGTTGCATCTTTAGCTTACACTTTAGCGGTAAAAAAGCGGTTAAAAAGCGGTTCGCTTTAAACATGGTCCTAGATTGGCGGTACATACTGGGTATTACTGTTGAGCGATAGACCTCCGTAAGAGAAACCAGGCCAATAGGAACTTTGAAGCGAACACCAAAAATTTTAATAAAATTAAGATTTCCTCTTTGGTCCAGTGGTTAAGGCATTTGCCTTTAGACCCGGGGGTCGTGGGTTCGAATTCCACGGGAAGCATACTTTGTTTAGTTGTTTCCAGTTTGATAAGGACATTGCCGGCTTGAATCACCTGATTGTCTGATAATAAAAATGATTCCGTGCTTCTAAAGGCACGTTAAGCCGTTGGTCCTGGCTATCATCTAGTAGTCGTTAAAGGAACCACGTCAGAGGCCGAGAGGAGGTTCCAAATAACTCTGACACCAGGGTGGGGTGAGTATAAATAACCAAAATTTGGCAAGAAACTAATGAAGTTAACTTGATTTAACAAAAGTGTTTTACAAAAAAAAGAAAGGGTTTGGTTACATATTGCAAAGAGTGATGTAGTCACTTTTTTGTGCTCTATATGTATATTCAAGAAAGTTTGGTTGTGTAAATAAGTATTTTTTTTAGTGTAACCTACACGAAATGAAGGCTGCCAAAAGGAATCTGACACAGCCGAGACCAAGGAGTAACGTGTCATCTTAAGCATAAAGGAGCTCAAGAAATGCCACTAATGACGACCAATCAAAGTCGCAGTTGCTTGACCCACTTGATTTGAACTTTGTTATTTGAAGTTCATTATAAATTGCATTGAATGCTAAATCTGTGGTATATTGTTTTGATGCAATTTAAACCGACGTTCTCCGTGCATTTTTATCGTTGCGACTGGAATCGTATTTTAAAATATAATACGCTTTTATTTTTGGAAAATTCCGCGAATGGCTCAAGGGAGGGAAAGCTAATTTCAATTTCATTTAGTTCTGGCGCGATTCCATGCACCGGACAAAGAGTAGTCATTGACTACAGAAAGTGAATGCTGTAGAGTTGCAAATAATATCTACCTATTTGATGATCTCTGTGTTTTCTAAAAGTTTTCCGATAGGTATTTTTATTTATTGTGAAACTGTAATTATCGAATGTTATGTATATTTGTAATTAATGTAAACATTAGAATAAGATCTGCAATGTAAAATGAAAAGTTTGTGTTTAAGTATATTGTTAGCCTTCTGAATAAAATATATGAAGAATAAATGAAACTCTCTTTATAGCGGCACTTCCCTAAAAAACATAATTTCTCTTTCTGTAAGTGAGCAATACAGAAATCCTCGCGTAGCTTTTGTGTTAGTATCCGTAAGTTACAAATAGAACCTCGAAAGTCATTGAAATACTAATAAAAATTCTTTAGTCTCTTGTAAAAATTACTACAAACTGTCACTTATGGCACTTTTTGTAAAGGTTTCTAAAGCGGATAGTATTTAAATGACTTTCGAGGTTCTAATGTAAGTTAAGTATACTAGGTAACAAGGATACAATTTTATAGTTTTACGTGTATCAAATCTCTCCATCTGATATTGCCTTCTAAACCTTATTAGTCTATGTTAAGTGCAGTGCTCGAGCCGGGAACTCTTGGGAGCGTTTGGGTTCCGTAGGCGGCAGATTACACCCCGTCTGAGCCCCAATACGCAATTCCATTCGTTGCAAGAGGATTTCGCATTTTTATCATCTATAAAAGGTACCTTAACTATCAAATTGGCCGGGTATTATTGGTTGAATTGTTGGGAATGGTGATTAGGAATTCTTTAGGTATATTCAGTACCTTTGTCTTCATCGACCGAACATGTTTTCTAGTCGCATCTTTAGCTTACGCTTCAAAGGCCAAGGTTTAATCATTGTCCTGATTTGGCGTTACTAATTATTATAATAAAGCGACTACCGTCTGACCTCCAAAAGCCTTTTTACAGGGAAAGACCGATAGGAATATGATTCAGGTGTGTTTATGTTAGTCAACACTGTCAGATTTTTAAAGCTCTGACATAGCCTATGCTTAGCTTAATCTTCTATACGCGAAATACGTACTTAAATAATTAGGACACATCTTTAATGTTTAATATTATCCGCGAAAGTCCGCGTCGGTCTTAATTTGCCAATAAAGTGAAACGAAAAAGTAGAATACCAAAGGACATATTTCTGGATACATACATAACTAGCTAATAGGTTAATTATATCGTAATGAGATAACGAGCTATAACTTAGACTGTAGCACAAAAATAGTACAATATAATACTCTATTATATAAAATGAACAATAACAAAATCGTTTAAAAGAAAAACAAAATGTCAAATAAATTTCGAGAAAAAATTAGATGCCCATTTTAATTTGGAGCAATTTTTGAAAAAGGAATTGGAATGCCAACCTAACCATCATCAGGTTAGCAACATTACGAAGTTTAGATTGTACCCGAGTGAACTAATTTAACGTATTATTTCTGGTATCAAACCGGAATGAATCATATTATTTGCGTAGACTTCATTACTTACTTGGTTTTAAGGAGACTGTACATTTGTCGATGTCGTGCTGAATCAACTTAAAAAGTATAATTATTTTAGTTTTTGTATTCCCCTGCTGGGCAAAGGGCTCTCTCTCTCTTTCTCCACTCGACTATATAGAGCTGTTAATTAAATTTAGTTCACTCGGGTACAATCTACTTCGTATTGTCCGGTGATAGCATGGGCAACCTTTGACTCCTTGTCTAAAAAAGTCTAAAATAATTATTTATTTACGAACTCACTGAATTTAATCTTTAGTTTAAGCCAATTTAATTTTTTTAATTACCTTCAAGTAGTCATCAATTCTACCTTGGATTTCTACTTCCTCTTCTCGAGTCATAATGGCTTAATCAGGCTTTATGGACCCTATATTAACTTTGATCAGTACTTGGCCACCTCTACCGCGTGGTCGTTTGCCTCGTTCAGTCCTCTACTGCGCAAAAGCAGAGATCCTACCTGCATTGTCCTAACTAAATCGGAAACAACTAAACAAAGTATGCTTTCCGTGGGAATCGAAACCACGACCCCGGTCTATAGAAAACGCCTCAAATCAAATTGTTTATCTGCATTAAAAGTTGTCATATACATAGTTTTAGAAAAATAAGATAATATTCCTCTCTTTTAACCTGACCCGTTAGTACTATTTTATAATCTGTGCCTGAACTAGCCATAAAAATCGTGCAGCACTCGGGGACTATCGCGGTAAGGCTATTGCATAGCATTTTTTATCAACTTATGCAATAAGTATGAACGCTCGTCCGAGCTATATGGTAGACGGAGTGGGTGGTGTTAGCTTTTATTTTCTTAAAGGAATTTCTTGATTCGATCACAGTCACAGAACTGATATTAAAACTTCAGTGGTCACAGTGCTCAAAGCTCATGATAATAGCTATGCAATAGCTTAAAAAAATCATATTGATTAAGAGTACTGAGTGCTTGTGCTTAGTACTTTAACTATTGGACCACGAAAGAAGTAGCCAATGATAATGTCCCTGTATATACATTTGTGTGAGTAGGTTCCCTTACTAACCACTTCGTTAGAAGTTGATTAGAGACACAGGGACGATAATAAGTTGGGAAACTTGTGATTGTGGCAACTTTTAAGGAAGGGGATCGGCTGTATCAGAAATAATGCCCGCCGGCTAAATTGAGAATTTCTTAGCGCTTGGGGTGCTACGATTGTCTTTTATTTTGTTTGAATACTTATTTGTTTACTAGCCAAATAAGTTGCGTGACAAATTTTATAAACAGCTTACAGTAACTTTAATAACTAGCTATAAATTTAACTGTATTTACTAGGATAATACAATTGGTTACGTCGAATTAAATTTTGTATGATCTTTGTTTAGTCGTGAACGGAAAGAAAAAGATTTAACTTCCAATACCTACTCATTGCGAGATGACCACTTCGTTTTAGACATTTATGTGACCGCATAATAGTGATTTGAATCCGTGAAGCATCCTTTTGAATGGTTTCGTTTGTTGAATACTAGCGACCCGCCCCGGCTTCGCATAGGCGTAAAAACATTCCTATTGAATCGCTCTATTAATTAAAAAAAACGCATCTAAATCCGTTGCGTAGATTTAATGATTTAAGCATACAAAGGGACATAGGGAAAGAAAAAGCGACTTTGTTTTTATACTATGTAGTGATGATCCGTCAGGGAGAAAACTACAAAAAAAATACGAAAGTAATAAATATATATATATATATAATATAGCTGTTGCCCGCGGCTCCGCCCGCGTGCGCCTCGGTTATATCGCGCCCGAAAGTAGGCTATGTTTGACTCCTAGTGCATAACTATATCCATACCAAATTTCATCACCATCGGTCCAGCAGTTTAGCCGTGAAGAGGTGACAGACAGACAGACAGACAGACTTTCGCATTGTCTTTTTCTTCTTCTGCCTTGCCTTATTATTCCCATATTATTTGGGGATTTGTTATTGTGATTTAATTATAATATGTAGAGTCATACAATGGACTCAGTTTTGCATCCAAATGATATTAAAATTGTTCTTAGGTATTTCGCTATAAGAGTCCTGCACAGGAGTAATTAAATACCTCAGTTAATTCGTAACTTTCGAAGACCACATGTCCAAGAGGAAATTGTCGAAAATATAAACATATAATTATTATTGTTTCTTTTTTAGCATAAAATTTAATTTATATTAATTTTTAATTATTATTATTTAGATATTATTTTGGTATTTATTTGTATGTTGCTTTAAAGTAGAGTATGTAATAATTAAAATAATAAATTATATACGTTATACGTCAAAGCATATAATTATTATACCGAATAGTTTATAGCTTTGGTATACTATTTCACACATGACCAGAGACTATTTAAAGAGCATTAGCATAGTCACTTGAGACGGTGCCATATGCCATCCCGTTTGCATGGGCTGGGCATCGTGACCCCGAGAGGCGCACGAGTGGACTAATGCATTTGTGATTGCATAGCCATTGATGTACTTGACTTGGTACCTATTTGAATGGGAGTTCGGAATTTCCTACACAGGGAATGAGGACTTGGAAAGTTAGAAGCTGGACTCTCTGGCTGGAACTAATAGGGAAGACAAATATTATAGGCGAGACCATGAAAAAAAAATTCTGTACAAATTAAAGGATGGTGGTACGGAACTACTAAGGCGCGAGTCCGACTCTTACTTGACCAATTACATAGATAGCCTATGTCACGCAAATAATTTTTGAAATCGGCACAGTAGTTTTTGAGTTTTTTCTTTACAAACATACAGACAAAAATACCAATCTTTCCTCTTTTAATATTAGTATATATAATACAGCTCCGTTTAACCCATAATTAGTTCCCTGCAAAACTCCATTAAAGAGGCTCTATTACCGAGTACAGAGTGAACTGAAGATAAATGACGCTTGTTATCTTATCTGCCGGTAATCAAGACGAATATCTGCTTCACGAGTTAATAAAGATTAGTTAAGGAGCTACAATAGATCGATAACGATTTCTTGGGCTTGTCTTTATCAGACAAGACCTTCAAGCGATTTTCGGGATGCATTCTTTTCTCGTGTATGTACAGATGTACAGTCACGTTCATAATTGCAGTCATAGTTTTACAACTCTTAAAGGTTAAAATACTGTGCACTTTGGTTCCACTAGATTCACACAAACATTAAATGGTAAATCAGAAAAGTTGTCTTTAACACGTGACGGGCACACGACTGCTATAGCCATTATAATAATAAAACTTCTATTGTGTTTTCAAAAACGTCCGCGAACTCGTGAACTGGAAGAGATTGCATTAGCGATAAGTCCGCCTTTGTACCTTACCTAGTTTTTAACAAAATTATGTATACATTTGTTTGGTGCAATAAAGAGTTTTTCTATTCTATTCTATTCTATTCTTGTTAGTACCAAAGATTACTAAGTAAAATATGTTTGGTATATTTTTCTATAACTATTGGGTTTTTGCCTATAAGTATGAATATATTTGTAAGTTGGAAGTAAATAAATAAATAAGTCTATATAAATTTAAAAAAAATCGTGTTAGTTACACAATATATAACTCAAGAACGGCTGAACGGATTTGGCTGAAATTTGAAATGGAGATTGCTTAGACCCTGGAACAACACATAGGCTATATTTTATCACAGAATTTCTACAGGAGCCCCTGGCAACAGCTAGTAATAAATAAATGACAGATAACTGCACAAAGTCTGAAAGATACGATGATAATAGTCGATCGAGAAATTTTATTTATTTTATTTATTTATTAGAAACACAAAACAAATTGCCACCAATTAATATACATTTATATATAAATCAAATCATCGCAATGAAATTATTATTATTTGTTTCCATAAGGAAACACAATTAGTAATAGCCACTACTATAGAATTATTTCTATAGTTTTAATTCTGTGGTAGTAGTCAGTTATTTCACACCTAATATATATGGTGTATTGGTTAACACTGCCGATTCCTATGCAAAGTAAGATAAGATCAAAGAATTTCGAATCGCGCACGGTTTGAAGCGACGCATTTTTTTTTAAATCTATTGATAAGATAAAGAGATAAAGCAAATAATTAAATTGAAATGAATACGAATCCAAGAGACCAGAAGTCCTCCTTCATGAAGGTGTCCAGGTGTGATGTTTTTCTTCTTTTCATAATGGCTATATGGACTCTATATTGACTTTGCCCAGTATTTGGCCACCTCCACCGCCCAGTCGTTTGCCTCGTTCAAGTCCTCCATTGTGTTGAGACAGGGCAGCTAGGGCACGACAGAAGGTGAGCCATCGACTGCACCGCGCCGCAGTCACACAGGCTGCTGTCAGAGAAACCCCACCTAGCACAGCTCTCCCGGCATCTTCCGACACCAGCCCTAAGTCTGTTGAGAGACTTCCAGGTAGCCCAGGGAAGGTTACTGCCAGGACGGAGTTTCTCTGCTGGTGGTAGACACGCTGACGATGGGTGTGTGATGTTGAATTGAATTGATGTATTAAAATAACTTAGTATTTGGCTTGTTTGTTTAAATTATGTAAATTCCATCGCTTCGTACAAGTTCTTTCCGAACTCACTCTCTCGGTTACCAATTAAGCATTAATTTTAAAGATGGCTGATCGTAATATTAATTATTGTTTGCGGTCGGTTTATGTTTGTCATCCTGCAGAAATTAAAAGGCAATAAAAATGCAAACGAACTAAGTTCGAGTCGTGATATCGTAAAACAAGTTTGATAGCCTTAAGGCTTTCGGGGACCGTCTTTTGATCACTTCAGACTGATATTTCCTTCTTTATTTTATACTAGTTGTTGCCACCGACTTCCTTCACGAGGAATTTATTTAATAACTAGCTGACCCGGCGAACTTCGTACCGCCTTTCTTAATATTTTTTCCGTAAGAACCTTGTACAGAGTATTAGAAAACTACAAAAAAAAAAACAGCTAAATCGGTCAGGCCGTTTTCATGCTATGTCGTGACAACGGAAAACGGGTTTCATTTTTATATATATAGATTTATTACTTCCATGGATTTTTTATTTTTAAAAGGAACTTAATTTAAATTTCGATTTTTTAAATAAAAGTACCTTAAGTTACTTCTTAGTAAAAATCCCATCTAAATCGATTCAGCTGTTTGGTAAATGAACCGAAATAAACAGACAGACAGACAAAAAATTTGCTTGTTATTAGTAGGTAAGTATATACGTTTTATGGGGGGTGAAATCGGCAATGAATTCACATACCTATGATTTTTAATAATATTTTATTTCTTAATTATACATACATAGGCGCTTATAGGCTACAGTAACAGTTTTCAAATTCAAATTCATTTATTACTTGTAAACATGTATTATATTTTTTTATATAAGTATCATAATCATAACATAGTATTGTCGCTTTTTGCTGTCTGTCCCTATGTAGATCTTCGAAACTACGCAACGGATTTTAATGCGGGTTGTTTTAATAGCTAGAGTGATTCAAGAGAAAGGTTTTTATAGCCGTGCGAAGCCGGGGCGCGTCGCTTGTCGAATACAAATATATATATATTTTATATACACTTCAAGAATCGAAGTCTATGTAATCTATTTTAGACTAAACTATAAAATTTTGCCAATTTCATGATTAATCAAAATTCAAAGCAAATACGTAGATATAAATCACCGATAATTGCCATCCGGGTCATTTTTCCGGGTGAAAGCGCACAAGTTGGTTTTGCGACAGTTTGTTAGCCGTCAGTGGCGTATTGTCCCATACATCATTCGCTGTCAGTTATATTTTATGAGCGAGTGGAACCCCACCCGACACTGCCCAATTTCATGCACCAATGCGCGCCATATCCGGATATTAACCGGCCGGTTACGGCAGCAACGCCCATGGAACGCGTCACCATAGCTTACGAACGTCCTAAATTCAACCGGATATGCTTATCCGGATTACCCGGGTTGAAAAGAGTTGTGATAACCAGTTCGAACTCTTGTGTTGGTTAAGTTGAGATTTTTTGTTTTAAAATGTCTGCTTTGTCAGTTTTCTCAGAATATATATAATCTATAAATATCTTCGAGCTTGAGATTTCATAAGTTCTGACGATACTGGATTTTTAGTCGTTAAAACTGAGTGTGTTGTAAAATATATTTTAGATATTCGAACTACTCTGTATCCATACTAATATTATAAATGCGAAAGTCTGTCTGTCTGTCTGTCTGTCTATCTGTCTGTCTGTCTATCTGTCTGTCTGTCTGTCTATCTGTCTGTCTGTCTGTCACCTCTTCACGGCTAAACGGATGGACCGATTGTGATGAAATTTGGTAGGGATGTAGTTAACGACCTGAGGTCAAACATAGGCTACTTTTGGGCGCGATATAACCGAGTCCCACGCGGGCGGAGCCGCGGGGAACAGCTAGTACAAAAATAATTCTCAAAATAGGTTTATTCTGTATGAAATTTAGAGGTAATGGGCGACTTTTCATATAAGTAAAATTTTCCGTTAACTTCTTATTGATTACCTTAGACATAAGTTTTACTATCATAATGAGTCATTGTTACTTAAAGAAATAAATTAATTCATTCAATATCTTTATTGCCCACATTTTGGTAAATACAAATTTAAGTTTACATTAGTTTTATAATTTGGAGTTAAAGCGGACTTATTGCAATGCAAACTCTTTCAATCTTTGTTTATCGAATAAACTCAACCATGACTTTGGCAAAATCATCGCTTGGTTAAACGATGAAGCCATAAAAAATAAGAATTGAATTGAACTGCAACCGAAGCCAAGTGTCAAACGATGCATTCTCTGCTAACGAAAGCTTCCGTCACATGTATAATACTCGCTGCGAATGCCTTCTAACCGCGAATATTCGCTTTAAGTGACAGGCTATTCGCTGCGAATAGATTCAATTGCAGCGAGTTTGGTGCGGTTTTAATGAACGTATACTCGCTGCAAATGCGCACTTGTCGCGATAATTTGCTGTGTGTGACAAGATGCTCGCTGCGAATAGCCACGACAACAATTATATCTGAATTTGCGCACCAACAGACTGTCGATAACTCTCGTGCGACTATTATTCGCAGCGACTATTCGCTATGTGTGACCAAACCTTTAGCAAAGCATAACCTAGAATCGTCTCTGAGCGTTCGACGTTGACATTTGGCTATGGCCGCAGGTCGTAAGGATTGACCCCATATTACTACCACTTACCACCACAAGGACCATATGCCTTTTGCCTAATAAATTGTACAAAACTAGAAATAGTTAAAGGGGAACTAAAAATCACGTACAATATACAAAAGTAGATTCATTTTGAGCATAATCAAATCAGATTAAATAGGTAATTTATATACATGATATAGGCTAAATGAACAAAGCATACTTAGATGTAGTTGAAATATCGTAAGTTTACATGGGTTAACAACATTACACTTAGTAATTCAAAACAAAGTGCCTTTATGAAGTAGTAACCTGATATAAAACTACAATTATTCAAGAGTTCCCCGGGCACCAATGAACTCAAACGACACATTTTACAGCGGGACAACTTCAAATTTGCATGTTATGCCTTTATTACTGCCGCAGAAATTGTATGGTAATGATGACGGTGTTATTTTCGCCCATTGGGACCGGAGGTATTAAGATTTTAGGTTTTAGTTGGTTTGTTTGCAGCTTATTCCTGTATACTATCTTTTCCAAATTAATTAAATATCTGTAAAGATATTGCTTATGCTTTGTTCACTACACGCCTGACCAAGCGACTTGATAGTGAAAAGCGCAGTGCAATTGGTCTATGCGACCTAGCCAAGTGACAATTTCAAAACGCTAACGAATGTCGACAAGAACAAAATGTACGGGATTGACATAAGCTGCGGTAAATCACGTGGTCAATCTAATGCCACTCCTATATATTTTGTTCTTGTCGTACCTCGTTGACGTTTTGCGATTGTGACTTTGGCTAAGCCCCCAGGACCAGCCTAAGGGTTGTTATTTTCTATCCACCCTAAGGTTGATTAATAGCGATCGCAGTAGCGATAAATCTACTTTTGTACTTAAACTACTACTAATAACTACTTACATGATGACGACTGCAAGTTAACTTGAAGTTTGTAAAACACAAATATTTTTTGACAACCCTGCTACAGACGGTCATTCGAATCGTAGTAAAATAAAATGTAATTATCCTCAATCATTTCAGATAAATACTATTAAGCTGTTTAAACATTTGCTCACCGTGTGCTTTTAATAAGCTCGCTCAACTTAAATTGTGTACGATTTAATATGAAAATTGCTTTTATTCGAACCAACTTCAGCCGGTAAATACCCGAATAAAAGTTACGATTCATTTTCCGTAAACTGGATCAATTTTTTTTATTTCGTATTGGAAAAACGACAGATTTTTTTAGTTGTAATTTTTTCATAAAATTTTAGCATCACGGATACAGTTCAGAACGCATACATTTGTAACCCTGGATTTCTTAATTCTTTTATGACCCGGTCATGAGTCAATGAAGTGGTGGTCAACTGACGCTGTTTAATGTATATTCTTGGTGTAAAAGATCATTAGTATAAGAAAATCAGGTGGTTTAAGCCCGTCCTAACATAACTGGAAATAGATTTACAAAGTATGTATTTACCGTGGAAATCAAACTCGCGACCTTTCGATTCGAATAAATAAACTTGAAACTTGAGTCTTCAGGCAAACGCTTTAACCACTGGACACATAGATAGTTATGATGAGATAAACAAAAAGAATACCGTAGAAATATATTTTATATGATAACTTATATTACTCAGTAAAATTAACTGTTTGTAAACCTAGCTGTGGTTATACAATGAGTATTGTGACCGAGCAGACAATTGCTTTAATTCGAATGAGATAACCGACCGGTAAATACTGCCGGATTAAAGTTACGGTTCATTAGCCGGATCCGGTAATGGGATCCGGGTAAATATTAATTGTTTTTTTATTTATTCTAGATTGACTGGAACGGGATAGTGACATGTATCTAGTTGTTATTTATTGAGTTGATTCTATAATAACGTCATAGTTTTTGTTTATTTACATTAAAGACCAAAACTGACTATCATTATCATTACATAGTATAAAACAAACAAAGCTGTCTGTCCCTATGTATGCTTAAATAACGGATTTTGACACGCTTTTTTTCAATAGCTAGTGATTCCAGAGGAAGGTTTTATAGCCGTGCGAAGCCGGGGCGGGTCGCTAGTTAACATATAAATTTAACATCAAGTACCTAAAATCAACTTCAATTAAGTCAGCTTTTAAACAAAAACGAATCTGTCCATTTGTTTAGGAGCTATGACGTCATTGACAAATACACTACTTCGCGTTTACCTTTCGTGAACTGGCAACGTAATTGCAAAAAAATATATATTATAAACAATGTACTCTATGTATGTATGCCGCGTTTGTGCAATTTGACATTACTAATAAATCAGTAACAAAAATAAATCGTTATTAAATACTTTGCAAAAATAATATTAAAATCGGCAGTGCTCTATAAAGCATTTAATTTCTTGTGAAAAATAAGAAAATCGTCGATATATCGGTGCCACGAAATGCAACGTATTTTCGTTGCATGTAAACATGCACAGTGCACACGATCGTGCGAGTTGCGACTACTTGCTATGTCAAGTGGCCCTTGCGTCGCTCGGCCGGAGTTTTCACCCGCGTTCACACACGGATGCCATTTAAAAAAATAAGTTTGTAAACAAAGTTTTCGTAACACATAAATATGCACACAATCGTGCGAGTGGCGAATTCTTGCTACGTCAAATGGCTTTGCGTCTCTAGCTTTGATTTTTCAGGTGCAACGCCATTTTAGCAAAAAATTATGTAGGCGGCCGAGACAGTAAAATGATAAATTCAAATTCAAAATTCAAATTGTTTATTTTCAATATAGGATATTCTTATCACTTATTGACGTCAATTGTTACTTATTTTAAGTTTACCACCACTTCCAAAGCGCAAGTGGAGAAGAAGTGGCGCCACAAACTCGTCGATACTCGGCCGAGACATTGATTTCCTCGGTCACTCGCTAGGCTGAGCACTTGGCGCACTGTTTAGACGCACCGAGTGCTCGGCCGAGGGCAATGTTTCGCCCATTTACTCGGTACGTGCGATAAAGGCATTAGTCCCATTTCATAGCTAGATTTCATGTCAAGAAGCCCAAAGGCTTCTGTGCAAGCATCGCTCGAGCCTAACACGAACATCATTTTAGAGCAAATTGTAAGCCTTTTGACGTGAAAAAAAGGTTTTTATTTTACACTAGTAAAATAAAATGTTGCTGTTGTAAAAAGTTACTAGTATTAGATACAGGCTTTCAACTGGTAATTCTGGAAATCCTTAGAGGAGCGTGTGGCCTATAGTATTTAATATAGTTGGCTGCATGCGGCTAAAACTATTATTTTGATGAATGAGCTAGTAATTGAATAAATTGGAGTAAGAAGCGTCCCAGTGTAAACGCACACCGGATCGTTCAGAGTTATGTAGCAAACGAGCTTCTAGGTAATTGCCTGGAAAATTCAGAAGCCACCGTTGCGCCTCGTCCCAATATACTTATATACCTAGTAATATATAGCATTTGAAGTGGAAATAACAAAAAAACGTTTAATTAATTCAAACAAAATAATAAGAAAACCTAGTCTAAAGAATTACCTGAAAACTATCTACAATTTGAGGCAACCTGCCCAAAATGCTGCCTAAACTGTTTTAACAAAAATATTAAAATATATGAATGTACCAAGTACAATATTAATAAAAGCAGCGAAGATAACCCTTAATGACGATATATTTTGAGTATTTTTATAAATAATTTCTGAATTGTTCAGAGGATATATGATCTAAGAAAACACAAAACAATGCTCGCGTGTGCCAAATTGGTAAAAGTAGTATTATATACTAGCTGTTACCCGCGGCTCCGCCCGCGTGTAGGTCGCTTTTCGCGTAACCTGTGTTACATTGAAATGAAATGACGCAATCGAAGTAGCCAGGACATTATTCAAATATAAACAAATATCATGTTTCAGAGTTAAGTTAAAAGAATCTCTTTGTAGACAACATTAGCAGTTTTTCCCTCAGAGGCTAATAAAAATAGATTTTCGGCGCTACTGACCCGCGAGCAAGCCACATACAGTTGTCCATGCGAGAAACATCTTGTTCTTAGGTCGATGCCAGCTGCTTTTAAGGTTTGTCCCTGCGACTTATTTATCGTCATGGCAAAGCATACAGCAACTGGAAACTGGGTGCGTTTAAATTGAAAGGGGTAATTGTTGGGGATGAGTGGTATTCGAGGTATGTACACCGTTTCGCCTGAACCACACCCTGTGAGAATTTCGGCCTGTATTAAGTTGCGCTGCAAAACCGTTACTTTGAGTCGGGTACCGTTGCATAGTTTAGGCGGAAAAAGTTCTTAGGAGCATAATGGGAACGCCGACTTTAAGGGTAATGTTATAAGCAGGAAGACCACTTGCAGCCAATGAACTCAAAAACTCGATAGGGTAGGTGGTAGCATTATCCTGATGCACAACACTGTTATGACGTGTGAATCACTTCATTCCGCCAAAACCTTGAGTTTCGGTAAACGTTTCCGAAGCCCGAGATGAAGCATGACGCTCGCGGTCAGCGGACAACCGAGACTCTCTGTCAGAAGAAGTTTCTAAAGACCGAGACAATGCATGGCGTTGCCTATCTTCATCGAGTCGCACCGGTCTATCCGCATTCGATTCTTGAGATCTAGCTAACCTTCTGCTTTTAGCTATTCTGGAATGATGCAACAGATTAGATCGTTTCCTCCTAGGCATAATTAAAATTCTTTAAATAAGGTGAATTTAAATCAACTGCAAATATTTCAAGGGCAGATTCAGACCACTGAACTTTCCCAAATAAACTTATGACGAAATACGGTTTTTTGACCTCCCATACAAATTGAGAATCAGCTGATCTAGTATAGTATGGAGAGTGAAAAATAAAATTTCGTATTTCAATATAAGTTTATTTGGAAAAGTTGTTCAGTATAGTGGTCTGTATCTGCCCTTAAAATATTTGCAGTTGATTTGTGTCCACCTTGTATACGATACTACACGATCGTATGTTCCGTCAAACAACAAATTCAATTTTCAATTCAAGCAAGACAACTTACAATAGATAGCGAACCGAACCGTCCATTAACCACCACCGAACCAATCAATAGACAACACCAAAGAATCAAACCAAAAGAACCACAAAGACAAGAACATCAAATTTTTTAATTTGCTGGGGTTAATTTCAATCTGCTATACCATAATGCGAAAACGTAACCGTTATATAAATAGCGAGTTGTAAAGTAAGCGCCATCTATTTAGATTTTATGTAACTAAATTTACGATCAAATTCAATGTGTTATTTTATTAAAATTAATAGGTGCAATTCGTGTTTTCGTCTTTATTGATATGGATAATATAAAGTAGAAATCCTAGCTTTATCTAAATTAAATTAAACGTAAGTAAACGCATTAAAAGTTTTGAAGCAGTGTTTGAAGTAAATTTTCAATCGACCATAACTTCTTTTTCCCTTAACCGATTTTGACGAAACAAAGTTTTGACAACGCTCCTAATTATATGTAATCCAACTGTGAAAACCGCGTTCAAATCCGTTGAGTATTTTAGAAGTTATAACGTACCAGACAGACATACATACAGACAGACAAAAATTCCAAAAACTGGTTTTTTGGTTTCTGTTACTCTTTTTTAATCGCACTCTATCAGTTTTTTTGCTTGCATTTTTGTGTCTTATTATATGTATATTATTATATGTATTGATTAGTATATAGATATTAACACAAATTAGAAATTATCTCACCGACTGTACCAGGTTTTATTTTCGTTTAATCTTTTGTACATAAAATTTTTAAATATTAGTCGAAGTTTTGAGGTTAATTTTTATACTTTTTAACTGTTTTTATATAGATATTCGAAGTAAACTATCACAACTACTTGACGAATTGTTCAAATAATTACAGCCAAAGTAGTTAAGGTTGACAAGTATATCATAAGTTCACAAGTGATCAGTGTGATTTACATACAGGGTCGGAGTCAGGAGTACGCCTCGAAAACTTTAAGCCTAAAGCCGTTCCCAAAAACTAGTACAGTCGGTGAGATAATTTCTAATTTGTGTTAATAATATTTGTTTGTTTTTAATATCTTTATTGTATAAAAGAAAACATATTTGTACATAGGTAATACATCAAAAATGGCGGACTTATCGCATGGGATCTCTTCTACTCTACCAGCGATTTTTTTTATTGTTGACTACAATTTTATTTTTAAGTGAAATTTCGGGTGATTATCCACTAATAACAACTTTTATTTTGCTTTATAGTAGCGGATTTTCCGGTCGCATCCTCTAATAGCATTGGCGTAAAGACACGGAGGTCGTGAGTTCGATTTTCATTCAACGGAAGGCATACTTTGTTTAGTAGTTTCTTTAGGACATTGAAAGCTTGAATCACCTGATTGTCTGAGAATAAAAAATGATTCCGTACTGGCCTAGCTGTTGAAGGTTTTATACTAACCTGCAATAGAGCTACAGGCCGCTTTTGGTTGCCTAGCAATTTTGTTGTTGATTCTTTTCTCAATATAAAGAAAAATGTCGTGTCTCTAGAACTTGGATTTATTATTTTAATATATAATTTATTTTAGTTCTTTCAGTGTTTGTTCTACTTCCACTACGATCTACATATTTTTCTTAAAAGGTTATGGCCACCTCCACGAAAATTGAACCACTGAATGGATCGAATTATGAAACATGGAAAATCCAAGTACAGGCGTTGCTCATACGAAACAAGGTATGGAAATATGCGAATGGTACACTGTCTAAGCCAGATAATGCAGAAGCAGCGAGCGCATGGTCTGATAATGACGAAATGGCTAAGGCTGACTTAATTATGGCGATGTGTCCAAGTGAGTTGAAGCATATTAGGGGGTGCGATTCTTCGCACGATGTCTGAAAAAATTAGAGACGATTTACGCACCAAAGGGACCTGTAAGGAAGGCAAGTTTGTTAAAGAAATTAACATTGAATCGGATGAAAGAAGGAGATGACGTGAAATGTCATCTGAACAATTTCTTCGAAACAGTGAACATGCTATGTGATATGGGTATTAAAGTACACGACGACATGTTATCTATATTGTTATTGTATAGTCTACCAGATAGCTACAAAAATTTTAGATGTGCTATGGAATGTAGAGATGAATTACCCAATATAGAGATATTGAAAATTAAGATTTTGGAAAAGTGGGATAGCTCGAGCTCATCATATAAAGAGACTATAGAGGGAGCTATGTATGCCAAAAACAAAGGACAGAAAAAGATTTTTAACCAGGAAGAACAAAAAGTTAAGAAAAGTAAATTTATGTACAAATGTTATAAATGTCATGAATTTGGACATAAAGCTTCAGAATGCAAGATGAAGCAAAATAATAACGACGCTAGATGTGCCACAGATTTTAATAAGGAGGACAGTACTTTTGATATTCTTTTTAATTGTACAAATTTTTCTAATTGTTTACAATCTACTAAGAATGACTGGATCCTAGATAGTGGCTGTACATCACATTTGTGTAATGATTTAGATAAATTTACTGATAATTTTTGTACTTTGCAGGATAAACTCAGTCTAGCATCGAATCTGTCAACGGATGTAAAAGGCAAGGGTGACGTAAGGTTGTCAGCATCAGGCAGGAGGTTAACTTTTAGAAATACTTTGTACGTACCAGATCTGCGGAGCAATCTATTGTCGGTTGCGAGAATTATAGATAATGGGTATGTAGTTAAATTTTCTAAAGATAGGGCCTGTATAAATGATGCAACTTCAGGTAATACTGTTATGACAGCGAAACGTGTAGGAAATCTTTATTTGTTTAAGGATTTGAATGAACAGGCTTGTACTGTTACAAATTCACTGGACTTATTAGCTTGGCATGAGCGTATGGGTCACTTAAACGGTAAAGATCTCTTGAAATTGTTGAAACAGATTTGCGTAATATATCTAATTGTGATATATGTGCTAGAGGAAAAATGAGTTTATTACCTTTTTCGAAGTCTAAAGGGCCATGTAATGAATTGTTACGTATCGTCCATTCCGACGTAGTAGGTCCGATGAAAACTCAATCAATAGGCGGTGCAAAATATTTTGTAACTTTTATTGATGACAGTTCTCGATGGTGTGAAGTTTATTTGTTAGGAAAGAAAAGTGCAGTATTAAGTGCATTTAAGCTTTACAAAACTTACGCCGAGAAATTAACAGGAAAGAAAATAAAATTTCTTCAGACTGATAATGGTGGTGAGTACTGCAATCATGAATTTGACCAATTTTTAGAAAATGAAGGTATTAAAAGACGACTGACAATACCTCACACACCCCAGATGAACGGTGTCAGTGAACGAATGAATAGAACTTTAATTGAAATGGCTAGGTGTATGTTATTATCTTCTGGTTTATCTGTAGGTTTTTGGGCGGATGCTGTTATAACTGCTTGTTATGTACGTAACCGCTGCCCTACCAGCAGTTTGAATGGTGGGATTCCATTTGAGAAATGGATGAAAACTGCTGTGAATCTGTCAAATATTCAAAATTTTGGAACAAAAACATACGTATTGGATAAGACACCAGGAAAAGATAAGTTTGATGCACGTGTTAGAGAAGGAGTTTTTGTAGGATATCCTAGATCAACAAAAGGATACCGAATTTGGATACCATCAGAACACAAGGTCATAGAAGCTCGAGATGTGAAATTCATTTTAAATGAGAAGACAATGAAGAATTCACAGAATATTGAACTAAAGATTGCAGATCAGATTCAATCAAAAATGAAAACACAAAATGTTGTGGAGTTTGATGTACCTGTCCAATCTTTATGTGAAATGCCTTCGAGCGCCGGTGATCACGTCAATATACAGAACATCACAAATGACATTCAGCAAGAAGAAGATAGTGTCGTAAGTGGCAGTGGGGATGGAGATAATCATACTGGCCATTTACATACACAGGAACTTGAGCAAGCTACTGAGGAGAATAGTAGACAAGTAGCTTTAAAACGAGCTCCAGGAAGACCAAGACTTGTGAAAGGAGAACGCGTTCGTCCTAAAAAGGTTTTTAAGATGGTAGAGGTACATGGAGAGGAGTCTGAACAATATGTAGAATCTGGCACTACTGGTAGACCTGTTGAGACGGACCAACATGCTGTAGATGAAATTTTGCAGGAGAATGAAGAAGAAGAATTTTTCTCTGCAATGGCTGAAGAGATATCCCTTGAACAGGCTTTATCGAGTAATGAGAATGAAGGATGGCGAGAAGCAATTTTGTCTGAAATTAAAAGCTTGGTAAAGAACGATACTTGGGATATTGTTAAAAAGCCAGAAAATCGATCAGTTGTAGGCTGTCGTTATGTACTTACTACTAAGCTTAACAACGACATGACAACTAAGAAGAAGGCTAGACTGGTAGCGAAAGGGTTCAGTCAGCGACATGGCATAGACTATAAAAGAACGTATGCGCCAGTAGCGAGACTTGAAACAATTAGGTTATTGATGGCACTTGCTGTTGAACTGGGTCTCGAAGTTCATCAATTGGACATCAATACTGCTTACTTATATGGCCGACTTGATGAAGAGGTATACATGCAAATACCAAAGATTTTAGAAGAAAGTTTAAGTATTTTAATCGAAAGAGAAGATGAAAGTTCCGCAGTTAGGAAGCGTGCCATGCAAATGTTGTGTGATTATAAAGCTGGAGGAAATGCTTGTTTATTAAAGCGTTCATTATATGGTTTAAAGCAAGCAGGAAGGCAGTGGTATCTCAGATTGGATGAGAAATTGCGAAAAATGAATCTGGTGCCAACGATTAATGAACCATGTCTGTATTTCAAGCGAGGGGAAGATGGACTAATATTATTAGTTATTATTTATGTGGATGACATTTTGGTTGCATCACAAGATATCAATTTAGTCCAAGAATTTAAAAGGGATTTAGCAAAAGATTTCGAACTAAAAGATTTTGGACCAACTAAATACTGTTTGGGTATTGAAATAAATAAAACAGATGGTCAAATAAGTCTTTCTCAGCGAAAATATATTCAAGATTTGTTGAAGAAGTTTGGTATGGAAGATTGTAAGACTGTATCTACACCATTCGAAGTAGGTCTTAAATTTCCACCACCAAAGAAAAGTGAAGGTAATATGAAACAGGATCAGGATCTGTGGCCATATCGTGAATTGATTGGCTCTTTGATGTACCTTAGCGTGGGTACAAGACCTGATATTTCAAATACTGTTTCGAAATTAGCACAATTCACAGCTAACCCTGATCATATTCATTGGATTTCGGTTAAGAGGGTTCTTCGATATTTAAAGAAGACTATAGACTATGGTTTGACTTACAGTAAAACCGGCATTCATATACTAGGTTATTCAGATGCCGATTGGGGCAATTGTATAATTGACCGGAAATCATATTCGGGGTATGTTTTTAAGTTAGGAGGTGCAGCTGTTTCTTGGCGATCTCAAAAGCAAAGAACTGTGGCTACATCCTCGACTGAAGCAGAGTATATTAGTGTTAGCGAAGCAATGAAAGAAGTCCTCTACCTTAGTAGTTTATTAAAAGAGTTAGGTTTGGTAGGACTTGCAAAGGCTACATTTTATGTTGACAACCAGGGGGCGATATATTTGGCCAAAGATCCAGTTTATCATGCTCGAAGCAAACATATAGATATTAAGTATCACTTTATTAGAGATATACTGAAATCTGATGTTATTGAGTTAAGGCATCTATCGACAGATTCGATGTTAGCTGATGTTTTAACTAAGGCTTTACCTGTATTTAAACATTATAAATGTATAGCTGGTTTAGGGCTTCGGTAGCTCAATTGAGGGGGCGTGTTGAAGGTTTTATACTAACCTGCAATAGAGCTACAGGCCGCTTTTGGTTGCCTAGCAATTTTGTTGTTGATTCTTTTCTCAATATAAAGAAAAATGTCGTGTCTCTAGAACTTGGATTTATTATTTTAATATATAATTTATTTTAGTTCTTTCAGTGTTTGTTCTACTTCCACTACGATCTACATATTTTTCTTAAAACTAGCCGCTTTCTGGTGGTTTTTACAAAAAAAAAATTGGTGTCTATTATTTTTTTTAAATGAGATCCATTTCAGTCAAAATTACTTAATGTACAGACAAAATATGTTTTACTGTTTTATTATATGTATGTAGATAAATATATAGATTAGATAAGATCCCTTATTTTAAAATTAAAGTTTTATTTATTTATTTAACTTTCATTGTACAAAATATAATGCATCGCACAAAAGACGGATTTAATTTTATTATTATTAACAATTTTCTACATGACTGTACCGTATCAAGAGCGATAAAGTAGTTAACGTCGTTTGTCAAAGCTCATTGGCAAGTTGGGTGTCGGTGACTTACTGAGCGTGCTCTGATCGGCTTAGAGACAGATCATTTACTAGCACACGACCGCGGGTTCGGTCGTGAGGTGCCTATATTTTTACCTTTTTGTATGGCGTATTATAATAAATACATAAAAAATATATTAATAAGTAGTATATCATCCTTTTGGATTACAATTTAGATCAGAACCTACACATGTTGTACTCTTATATTTTGTCATAGAATGGATTGTAATCTGTTTTGTGTGTTAATAAAAAAATAAAACAATTTGGTTAGCTCCTACTAACACTACAGAATTCCATTTTGTCTCTCAGATATCTCTTAGAAAATCACATGGGGGCTATAGGATTGATGACTTTTATATACAGATTTTTTGCATGCCTCATACTCGCCTATATCTGCTGCTAAAATTTTGGTAATTTGTGAAAATATGTGGGAAAAGTAAGTACTTACTGCTAAGTAGTTTTTAACCACGAGTAAAGCCGAATTCTCGAAATTAGAAGTCGTTGCGCTACTTTAAAAAAAATAATAATAAGTACTTATTTAAATGTGGAATTACTTACACCTTTAAACAAGAAATTCGAATCGCGCGCGGTCTCAACGAGGTTAATTTTTTTTTTTAAATCTATGACTTTAAAAAATAATATAAATTCGATTTTTAAATCTATACTTGACTCAAAAACCGTTCCCATTTCAAAATCCCGCTGAAAAGAGTTCACCGTCACTAAAAGTTGAGGAACAATTCTCAGCTACGACCATTCTTTGTTCCAACTGTAATCTAAGGATAACCTTCTGTACAGTGAGGTATAAAGGGAAAATTCACTTACGGCCGTGGCGGACGCCGTTCCAAACATTGAGAATGGCGGCGTGTTCCGTGTTTATACATTGTATTCAATACTCAATTCTTTCTTCTTCATACGAGCATGTTTCCCAGATACATCCTCAGATAATAATTGTGAGTGTAAAAGCAGAAAAAAAAATAGTTTATTTGGCAGTTATGAGAATTACCAACAAGCAACCCTTTTTACAGGAAAATCAGGTCAATAGGATCATTACCCGGTTTGTTAGATGACACAGACTAATGACTGCCATCTAACGATAATAGCCGGGAACTCTGAAACGTTAGCTGATGTAAGTGAAAAACATATTTGAATATTGATGATTTTTGGACATTTTCATTTTCCAACGAATTCCTATAAAAAAAAAAGTTTATTTAAAAGCAATCAATATCCTTTAAAATAATACAGTGAAGCCGCAGCGTAGCCTGGCTCAGCTCCAAACGTTGTACGTGATGCATTATTAAATGAATAGCTCTCTATTTGCGGTCACTGGGTTTGTGTGGTCCATTTTTACTAGACTACAGATTTTATCATGATTTTTGAAGATGTGGATTATAAAGATTTTTTTCTGGGCACCTCACCCGATCAATAATAGGGATGTTTCTCAAAAATAGCGCTATTAAACGCTATTTAATATATAGATTACTAGCTGTTCCCCGCGGCTTCGCCTCGCGTGGGACTCGGTTATATCGCGCCCAAAAGTAGCCTATGTTTGACCTCAGGTCGTTAACTACATCCCTACCAAATTTCATCACAATCGGTCCAGCAGTTTAGCCGTGAAGAGGTGACAGACAGACAGACAGACAGACAGACAGACAGACAGACAGACTTTCGCATTTATAATATTAGTATGGATATAATACGCTATTTAGTCTATAGACTTGGCTGTTAATTCTGTTATACTATATATAATATATTACAACATTGTTACAATATATAAATCATAACTTTACGCAGTAGAGATATTTTCTAAATTGAGTAGGTATGTAGGTCATTATATAGTGCATGCAGTTATAACAAACTTTTTTAACTATATTTTTACATAGTAGAAAATTCTAAGCTCTGGCGCGTGTGTGGTCCATTTTTACTAGACTTATTATTATTATGATTTTGTCAGTTGTAGATTGCAAAAATATCGTTTGGTTGGTGTAACATCTTGAGATCATTATTATGTGATAAATTAAACAACATGTATAAATTCTTGTTAGCGGTGCGCGTCCGTCCATTCCATCTCTCAAAACCAAAAATATAAAAGTAAAGGAAATAGTAAAGGAGATGTCGCCTTACATCACGTAGCGCGCTATCCCGCTTACTCATTGGATCTTGAATGGTTTTAAGAGACGGTAGTAACCCCCTGTAAGATCATGCACCACACCACTCTCGTGATAATCATAGCTAAGATGACAGCGCAGGCAGTCAAATTTATTCATTAGTTTCATTTACAGTATATCACAGGTGGGTACCTCACTCATCAATGGACTGACGCAAAGAGCTCTCATCTATTTCCGCTACAAAACTGTAGTTAAAACGTAGTGATTATATTCTCTTTGACTGTAGTGCTCGCATTGCTGTGTGGTTTGAAGGGTAATAGAGGCAGTAAAATAGCCGATGCCGTTTTCAAAGATCTTAGGATGAAATCAGCATGCGCTTAGCGGAACATATACTCTACAAGACGTTAGATGAACAAAGATTGTAAAATCTTTAAATAACGCTGAATAAATTCTTTATTTTTCTTATTTTTTTATCTTCATCTTATTCATTCTTTATCATTTTTTCATAAGCGTGTTTTTAGAGCCCAGGTTTACGCTATTTAATCATGGCCCAGATTTGGTTGTATCTACTGTTTTTGTATTTACTGAATTCTGTAACCCCTTTTACAGGAGAGCTACCTAGACATCTACAGGGGTGGTCTAATCTTAAGGACTAGACGGAGAGGGTAACATAGCTGAAATTTAATATTTGTGAATCAAACACGACGTCGTTACCCCGACTGCCCCTTTATATAAAGCCATGGTTGGTTCAGGGAACGAATTTGCATAGGAATGGCTGATTACAGAGTTATAGCATAGGCGGTGGACCTGGTTTTCAGGTAGTCTAGCTGCTAACTTCTAGGAAACGGCGTCGCCTAGATAATATGCAGTTTTTGAAACTTTATCAAGTGTGGTCTAGTCGGCTTCGCTTGGCTTATGTTTAAGTTTCTTTTGAAAGATATTCTTAATGTTAGTTTTAGGTTAAGCATGGGATAGGTTCCTTTTTTAATATTCATACAAAATATGATTCTAAAACATGTTAAATCAAATCAAATTTATTGCTTCTTTAAAGTACAATACAGATATTGTCATAAAAATAGGAACAATTAAGGGCCCTGAAGGGCGCTGCAATGGGAGAAGGGCCATGTTATTCGAATAAAATACAGTATTTAAGTCGGATTGATTTCTTCTAAATTATTCAGTCTTGTCTACACATCTCTCCTTATACACACTTATTAATTTTTAGATAACTTGTACACTGTCTTGTAATAAATGAAAGCTGATAAAAAAATATAATTGGCTATTCTACATTAAAATTGGGTTTCCATCTAGTCACAGTATTCTATTCGACAAATATTAGAAAAATATTCATGAGTACACAAAAAGCGTTAACTATTACGCAATGTACTAAAAAAACATTAAAAAAGAATGAAGAAAATAAAATTACCATACAACTACAACCTAATCTTCGAATTGGAAATAAAAATTCTGTCACGCATTGTAACCCAAAGCCGTTTAGTGGAAGCACATAAAATTAAGTCAACAAGACGAAATTATTCATAGAAAAAGATCGAGGTGTGTCTGCCTGGGTGTGAATCGTGGGTAAAGTGGGTTCATGAATTGGAAATGTAATTTGGCGGGTGTGCCGATTGTTTCACGTTATAGTTATATACTGATCGCGAGATCTTCATTTGAGATATAATTTTGTAATGTTTGGTTTGGGAAACTTTAGGGCTAATTGCCTGCTTATCGAATACAGGTGGGATGATTAATAGACTGGTTTACTGGTGTTAAAATCTGGGGGCTTAGCCGAAATAACAATTTCAAAACGCTAACGAATGTCGACAATACAAAATGTATGGGATTGACATAAGCTGCTTTAAATCTGGCCAATCTTATGTCAATCCTATACACGTTGTTCTTGTCGACATTCGTTAACGTTTTGAGATTGTGACTTTGCTGGTTGAGCATTGTGGCTATACAAACGTTTAAAACTAATTTAGACTGAAAAGGAAACATGTTAGTCGTTTTATATGATAGTTTATTGAAAAATATCATAGAACGAACACAGCCACTTCCACCAGCTTTTTCTTACCCTCATCATCATTTCGTATGGGTATCACGGTCAATCTACCAACACAACCTGGTGTCAGAGTTCTTCGAAACCGTCTCTCGGCCTCTGACTTGGTTTATAACGACTACCAGTTGTCAGCCGGGACCAACTATCGTTGGTCCCGGCTGACAACACCCTAATACGACACTACTCCTACATTTCCTTTTAGTCCAAATAAAATAAAAATAATACTAGCCAAATAATTTCACATTACGCCGGATCATATCACATGAGTACTTAGATAAAAAATTGTACAAACGCAAACAACAACGTAACCATTCATTCCACTTCGTCAGAACAATAAAGACGGCTTACAAAGGGGTTATAAAAGAAAATAATCTGCAATGAGAGGCCTTAAGTGCATTTACTACTGCGATTCCATTCCCCGACATTGCTACGTGCAACCAACTCATAGACAAACGTGTGTGCCAGAGACAACGAAGGGAGTGTCTAGTCTATGGTCGCGGAGTCCCGCCATGTGAAATCGCAAGGGCTTTGTCTTTAAGACGATACCTCGGTGGACACTAGCGCCACCATCATTTAAAAATCATTATTCACTGAAAACACAAGTTATCAAAACTCCATGTTATGTAATTAAGGTTATGGATTTGAAGTTAATTTTAAACATAATAAATTATTGTATTATAGTACCCTTTAGTTACAAATTGCAAAACTGTTAAAAGTGGCCGTTTTAAGCAATATTGCAATTTGTAACTAAAGGGAACTATAATTTAATAACAGGTTCACCATGGGAACCAGTAATTTATCTACCTCTCTCACCCCTGAAACCGGAACATAACAAATGAAACATTTTGGGGGTAGAAATAGGTGAAAATTAGGTACCTAAATGTTTATACAGAAATCTACCTCTCGTATAATTTTAGACATTTTTGTAAGTGCCAACCCTGAATCAGTAAAACACGCGCTCTACCGAGTTTATTATACGAGGACGTTTTGTTAAAACGAGTTTTTGCGCGGGGGATTCTAAATTGGCGTCAATTTTATTACAACTATCCTATACAGTGTTAGTTTGTGAGTAGACCCGCCTTTATGTCCGCTGTTTGGAGACGTGTGAATGCCCTGTTGCTTTTTTAAATTATTTTGATTGTTTTGTACGATATTTACAGCTTATAAACGTCTTAGGGTTACATTACTGAAAAGGGGAAATAAGAAATCGTGTGCATCTTATATTTTTATGGGGCCCATTTTAGGAACCAGCTCTTTCGTAAATAGTAATACGAGTATATATATGCTTGCAGTTATATATCCATACTAACAAAACTTATTTGAAAGTCAAAAGGTAGTCGCTACTAAGGCCGACATAACTAGAAACATGAGAGATCTAAAGAACAAGCTGAGGTTGTCACTAGGAAACACGCTCAGAAGAATAAGAAAACGAATAAAAAATTCATAATTCATTTATTTATTTAAACTTTATTATACAAAATACAGTTGTATAGGTGAACTAAATGCTAAAAGCATTATCTAACAGTCAATATTTCGTGGAGGTAACTCATTCAATCGACCATGCACACCCTGTTGTCAGAGTGCTTTAATGACAACCAAACTAAAAAAAATAACTGAAAAGTTTATTTATTTTTATCTTGAAATTTACTCTAAAAGTACAATTTAATAATTTCCTAGGAAGTCGCACGTACATTATTTAATAGGCAATATTTTAGTTCAAAAAAAAAATTGTTTCAATGAACTAAGTCCGACTCGGTCTTGGCTGTTTTTTAATCAGTCCAATATTAGAATGTGACGGCAGAACTGGCTCCTCCCAAGAGATCTCTGCAACTGATAGATAAGTGTCTCCTAGACCGTAGTCAATACACTGGAAGACAGATAATGGATACCCTTTTTTATTTACAACTAGCGATCCGCCCCGGCCTCTCACGTTCATTGCTATATAATACATGTATTAAACATATCCTTACCGTACCTAATCTTTACGGTTTGGATTAGGTACGCTTTTCCCTTATTCAGATTGCAACAAGTTTGAAAATCGTATAACATTACACGTTTATCTAATACTAGCTGTTCCCCGCGGCTTCGCCCCGCGTGGGACTCGTTTATATCGCGCCCAAAAGTAGCCTATGTTTGACCTCAGGTCGTTAACATACATTACATCCCTACCAAATTTCATCACAATCGGTCCAGCAGTTTAGCCGTGAAGAGACAGACAGACAGACAGACAGACAGACTTTCGCATTTATAATATTAGTATGGATTTTTATGTACATTAGAAATCGGGATGTTAGGGAAAATATTAAATGAGCTTAAAAAAAGAACAGGCACGGTGTTTACCTAATTCAACCCACTTCTTATCTGCCTAAAGCGCAACATCGCTTATCGCATCGATTGCAGCGCCCTTAGCCAAGTGACAATTTCAAAACGCTAACGAATGTCGACAAGAACAAAATGTATGGGATTGACATAAGCTGCGGTAAATCACGTGGTCAATCTTATGTCAATCCCATACATTTTGTTGTTGTCGTACCTCGTTAACGTTTTGCGATTGTGACTTTGTCTAAGCTCCCTGATATAAGAACAGAAAATGAAATGTTCCGTTTAACTTACCTCGAAGTGTAAATATATTCGACGTGTTCGTTTCTTAGGTTCGTTCGGTTCTACGTAATTTTGTTTTTAATTAAGTTCAAGTTACCGTGAAAAAGTTTCCGATGCAAATGAGGATCTCGCAGACCGGAAACTGGAACCAGCGGGATAACCTATCAGGATTTAAAATAGGGTAGTTTCTACGCTACGCTTTTGAATTGTTTACTCCATAATTTACTGTCGTTTGCCCGCGGCTTCGTATGCGTGAACTTCCCTCGGGAACAGTGATGAAAGGTACCCTATGTCCTTCACAATACTTCTAACTATGTATATGCTAAATTTCATAAAGATTTGTTCAACAGGTCTTGATTTATAAGCGAATTCAAGCCAAGTCGGCAAGGCAAGTCTCGGTTGCAATCTGGTAGTCATTAAAGGAACCACGTCAAAGACCGAGAGGCGGTTCCAAAGGCTCTAACACCATGATGTGCATGGTCGATTGACCGTGTCACCTACACGAAATTATGATGATGAACACAAACTAATCAATGTTTAAAATGGATGGAAATTCCGATGCAGATAAAATTTCGAATGAGATTTTCAGGCATCGATAAATAGGTAAAACTTATTTAAAGCATGTTGTTGCGTGATTGAATAAAATTAGAAAATAACCTATATTTAAACAATGTTTATAAATGCTTATTAATAAAAGGGTACTTGTGCTTAATAAATACCGACCCTTCCGGTCATCCCGTGATTAAAAGGCAGTCTATATAGAAATGAGCAGATCAAACAACCTTTGAAGCTCACACCTTGTATTTGCAGTAGTTATTAGCTGATTAATATGCGGATATTTACTAAAAAAACAACAAATTTTACATTAACAGGAAATGATAACTTCAAAGAGCTGATATTTATTAGAATTTAAACGTTTATTAATGTATTTTTGAGATTATATAACTTAATAACTACAAACAAATATCACTAATTTAATCTAAAAAGGAACAATAAAATCGTATAATCTAAAGGTAATCTAAAAAAATATTTATTTATTAGAATCTGATTCGTTTAGTTACTTAAAATATGCAATACAATGAAAGTCAGTGCCCCTAGTATGAGTTTTTCTTAACGCAGACGCTAGCGACCGCGTTAGGATTTTGTATGGAATTTCTTAGTTGCCTTACTATCCGCCAGAGGCGCTGTACACGTTTGCCATACTAAATCGCTAACGCAGTCGCTTGCGTCTGCGTTAAGAAAAACTCATACTAGGGGCACAGGTATAAGGAGCTCGATAGTCTAGTGTAGCACTCTTGTTCCTTATGAATGCGCGCGTCAAGCGACGGCGAGTGCGCGGCCATGTTTGGATTGGTCGCCATTAGTAACATTTCTATCTTGAGCTCCTCCGTGCTTCGGAGGGCACGTTAAGCCATTGGTCCCGGCTGTTATCGGTAGATGGCAGTCGTTAGGCTATGTCGAATGCCTTTAGACAGCCTGAAAAATCTGTCTGCATTGGTCACTAACACATCATGTTCCTATTGGTCTGGTTTCCCTGTAAAAAGGGTTACGGAGGTCAGACGGCAGTCGCTCCATTGTAATAACCGGTTTCGCTAAATCAGGACCATGATTAATAGCGTAACCTGGGCTCTGAACGGTTTTTACATCAAGTTCACCATTTTACCAGAGGTAGAAATTGCACTCGGAAACACGCTCGGATGAAGAAGACAATGAGTCAAGTACGGAATTTAAGATTTTTTGGTTATTTATGTATTTCATTTACCAACCAACAAAGTGGTGGAGGGAGAGCCAGAGTTTGTCCATTCTGTTACCATGGACACAAGTCCCTTATTGGCGTAGACACTTCGTAGCTCTTTCTACGATAGCCGTAGCTTCATCGTAGCATGTTATATGTCGTTCGTAGCATGCTTCGATCACATGACTACACTTTTGACATAATTGCTTCAGTTACCTGGAGTCATCAATATTATCTCAGCGTTTTCCCGGTTGCATCTAAAGCCAGCTTATGTTATAACTTAAGTCCGCCTAAGAGGCATGATTTAATAAGAAAAGTTGATGGTGCAAGGTTCTGGTGGTATCATCACTGAGATATTATAAGTTAAACTGAAATCCCGAGCTTTGATTGATGAGCTTTTCTTGTAGTTAGTTATTGATAACTATTATCTGTTTGAAATATGGGGTCATCAATAATTAAGTTTAGTTGTTTAGTTTAGTTTCAAAAAGTTCTCAGAATAAGATTTTGAAATTGATTTGCCACAATATACAACAAAACATAGTTTGATTAATTTTCTCCATTATTTAGATAATTCGTTCAGATAATCTTTAAGTGTAATTTAAAAGCACATGTTAAAAGCCTTGGTGAGTATAGTAAGATAAAGATAAAATAAGTTTGTTATGGAGATAAATCAAAACACAGACATAAAAGGGTTAATATTGAGAAGACAACGACAAGATAACAACTCGGGGTCATTTATGTAAAATCTGTAGGAAATAAACACGTAGCATGCTACGACGTAGAAGCTACGACGTAGTAGCTAGGACTGTCGTTGATGCAGCTACGATGCGTTGGATAATAAATATGGCAAGAAAATGAAGAATGGCAAAACATTTTAAATTCAAATTCAAATTGTTTATTTTCAATATAGGATATTCTTATCACTTATTGACGTCAATTGTTACTTATTTTAAGTTTACCACCACTTCCAAAGCGCAAGTGGAGAAGAAGTGGCGCCACAAACTCCACAGCAGCATTTTCTTCAAAATTCACAAAATTTGAGTCAAATCAGACGAGTTTACATTTGAATATTTTTATAATTACCATAACATTATTATTAAATTATTAAATATTGAGGATTATTGAAAAAAATACAACTTTCAAATGTTGTATACATAAAATTGCATTCAAAACAAAGCGAGCAGTTTAAAACCAGCATGCAAATGAACAAGGAAACAACGATAGTAACAAAATAAACTGTTTTTCTCTGAAACTGTCTCGAGCGACGAAATCAAGAAACTTTAGTTCATTTATTCTTGAGGAAACTTCGGACCCTATCTAAACATCGCCTAAGCCTGTGGCACAAACAGACATACAACTCTAATGAGAGACTTGGCAGCTGCACCGCACGACTGCAATTTTTGGTATTTCAAGCGCGCGTGATGGTACTATAAATAAACACTGAATTTACAGAATTGTTTTTCATATGGAGATGGAAAGAGACAAGCTAGAAAGCCTAGCGTGGCGTGCGTGTTCGTAACGATAGCGAGCGCCAAGCAGTGGCAAGTGAGCGGCCATGCTTAGATTGGTCGCCATTAGTCGCATTTTATTTTGAGCTTCTCCTTGCTTGGGAAGGCAGGTTAGTCCTGGCTGTTATCAATAGAAAGTCGTAAGGCTATGTCAGTTGCCTTTTGGCAGCCTAAAAAATCCGTTGGCCAATAACACACCAGAATCATGTTCCTATTGGTCTGGTTTAGTTTCGGCTCGATGGACCCCCCATTGAAATAACAAGATCAAATCAATATACGCGAAAAATAACAAAATGATAAAAATAAACTTCCCTCATGGCCAATATTGAGGAAGGCTGGGCAAATATTTGCCAATGCGGGCACATGTTTTGGGCAAAATTGGCGCCTGTCATTGGAAAGTCACACAATGATAGTTGGACACAAATGTCCATTTCTGTATTACGGTTTATGATAGAATATTTGTAATAGATGGGACTGAGGGTCAAAATATGCCTATGTTCTACCTATACTTGTTTTTGTTAACGGTGGCCTGATCACTACATCGTATAAAACAAAGTCGCTTTCTCTGTCCCTATGTCCCTTTGTATGCATAAATCTTTAAAACTACGCAACGGATTTTGATGCGTCTTTTAATAGGTAGAATTATTCAAGAGGACGGTTTTTATGCCCATGCGAAGCCGGGACGGGTCGCTAGTTGAGAATAAATACAGTCCGGTCTTTTCATGGTTTTGCGATATAATAAGATCCCAAAGACCAAACATAACTTTTTTTCTGAAAGACAAAACCTATGTTATTTTGTAGTGTTAGTTACGACTTTCACAGGTACAGTGTAGGTTTGAATCTGGCTTTAACATTACACTTACGCCTAGTAAGTGTAATGTTAAAGTGGTATACTTGTCTTAGCGACCCTCTGTACCATTATTGTATTATATATTTTTTTGACATCTGTTAGTCATTATTACTACATGTACTTACCAGCCGAAAACCACACAACTACAACGACCTGTCTTTTTATTAGTAGATGAACTCTTAATTCCACTAATATTATAAAATCGAAAGTTTGTATGTTTCTTCTTCAGTCACAAACGTTTGGGACTTTTTTTAGAAATTTAGTATGAAGGTAGCTGTACCTTAAATTAACATATAGGATACTTTTTATCCCGAACAGTAACCGATTTCCTAAGGTCAAAAAGTCTGATAGTCAATGTCGCTTTATAAACTAGATGGCGCTTCTGTATACACAGACAAACGGCAGGGTGCAGCAATGGTATAAAATTACATCAAAAACAAAACAATGTGCCATCTGTACTCCTACTCTATGTCATTAGGCCGTTCGGTCATCTATTTGCATTGGTAATTCATAATAATGTTATTATCGGCGCCCTTTGATTGTCAACCCTTAGTAATCGCATTTGTCCGTCCGTCCGTCCGTCCAACTCTGGGCCTATTGATTTTTATTATTAAACAATACCTTTTAGTTGGGACAATGTTGACTTATATATCTGGGCGTTAATTCAATTTTAGTTGTCGATTGATGCCTTTACTTAATAAAAATATATAAAGACAAATCACACAGATTGATTTAGCCCCGAAAGTAAGTATATATATATATATATATATATATATATATATATATATAGGGACAAATATATTAAATTATTTAATTATTTTATATCGCCGCAAGAAATAAAAACAAAAATACATTAAGATATCGTTAATATTATCTTTTATAACGTTATCTAATGTATATATTGTTATTGTTACAATATAAAGCTGCAACGGTCCCTTCAAATAGTCAGGGAGCTAGTGCCGCGTCGCATCCCCGAGACAAAGCGGCTTTCTTGTCTAACCTCAAACGATAAATCCATTGGTGTCGGCCGCAGCTTACCGCGCCCGCTAAAAAGCTCTCAAAAGCACAAATAAAAATAGCGTCTATTGCAGTTTAGTAAGAAATAAAAATATAGCTGTAATGCGCTGTTTATTTCATTGCAGTTAAATATATCCTATATATCCTTGCATTTTTTATTTTATTTTTTGTCGGTATAATACTATAAACAAAGACTCGTTTAATCTGTTAATAAATAATTATACAATTAATTGAAACAAAATAATAAGAAAACCTAGAGTCTAATAACCTAAAATATATTATATAATATTCTTTTTTTTATTTGCCTAACTAAAGGCATCTGACACAACCTAACGACACTGTCATCTAGTAATAACAGCCGGGGCCAACTACTCAACGTACTTTTCCGAAGCATAGAGGTATTAAAGAATAGAATTAGGGCGACCAATCAAATCTTAGCCCCGTTCACAATCGCTTGACACGCGTTTTCGTTACAAACACGCACACTAGGTTGTTGAACTCCTCACGCAGGTCATTTTATCGGCCTTTGTTTAAAAAGGCAGCAAATTAAAAAGAGTTAAAAAAGCTTGACAAACAGACAAAACAGTAAATTCATGTATGTTAGTGCACGGTCTGATCGCAAATCGTAGGCAATGTGGCGCGACAAACGCCGCGCGACGTCGCATGTAGAGGACTCACGCATAGCCACAGTTAATTAGGAAATGCGATTCATTCATTTCTGTTTTAGCTTCATCTGAGTGCAATCTAATTTGATCTTTAGCCATTATGTGTTTAAGTTGTAATTTTACAAGATTTGGCATCATTTTTATAATAATCAAAGTCTTCCGCCTACAAATGTCACCAAATGCGAAAAAAGCGGGAAAATGGACACTCTGGGTTCTTCAAAGAGTGATATCCATACTAATATTATAAATGCGAAAGTCTGTCTGTCTGTCGGTCTGTCTGTCTGTCTGTCTGTCTGTCTGTCTGTCTGTCACCTCTTCACGGCTAAACTGCTGGACCGATTGTGATGAAATTTGGTAGGGATGTAGTTAACGACCTGAGGTCAAACATAGGCTACTTTTGGGCGCGATATAACCGACTTCCACGCGGAGCGAAGCCGCGGGGAACAGCTAGTAATTTTATAAATGCGAAAGTCTGTCTGTCTGTCACCTCTTCACGGCTAAACTGCTGGACCGATTGTGATGAAATTTGGTAGGGATGTAGTTAATGACCTGAGGTCAAACATAGGCTACTTTTGGGCGCGATATAATCGAGTCCCACGCAGGGCGGAGCCGCGGGGAACAGCTAGTAAAGTTATATTTCGTCATCATCAACCATATGCCGAACTCCGGGGGGTTAACATGTCTGCCCGCCGCTACTTCGTCCCGGGTTCGATCCCCGGTCAGGTCAAAATAAAAAAACAATATTTTTCCGATTGGCCTGGGTCTTGGATGTTAGTCTTTATATGTATTTGTCATTGTTATCAAATATAGTATTATTGAGTTAGTATCCCATAACACAAAGCTCTCGAACTTATTTTAGGGTTAATTTGTTTAAAGGAAAATCAGATAAAATTGTAGAGGTATCTTTGATTATTTAAATAATCAAAGGTAGATATCGGTCATAATATTTTTTTTATGAAACGAATATTGCATCACCCATTTCCATTTAAAAGTCGCTGAATAGACGTCATTAAAAACGAAACCCGCAAATAAAAGGTTCAAAAACGGCACCTAATAAACCGGTATTTAACCGACAACGAAGAAACGAAATTCCAATGAAATATGTATTAAATCCGCGACCAGGGATTAAGTTGCTCAGGGGGGATCGAATATTAAGAAAACCTGTACCTCACTAAAAGCGATACGATACTAAGCTGCAGGTACAGAAAAATATACAAGAAAAAACATATTATATTATACAACACACCTTGTACTAATATTACATATAATATTAGTACAAGGATGCTTCTTATTTCTAAAGAGATCTCTTTTAAGGTGATACCTAGGTAAACACTAGCGCCACCGTCATTTAAAAATCATTACTCACTGAAAACACAAGTTATCAAAAATCCCTCTGCTGTAATTATGGTTCTTGATCTGAAATTAATTTTAATCATATTCAATTATTAAACTACAGTTCCATATAGTTAAAAATTGCAATACTGCTAAAAGTGGCCGTTTTAAGCAATAATACAATTTGTAACTAAAGGGAATTATAATTTAATAATTTAATATGTTTAAAATTAACTTCAGATTCAGAACCTTAATTACAACAGAGGGATTTTTGATAACTTGTGTTTTCAGTGAGTAATGATTTTTAAATGACGGTGGCGCTAGTGTTCACCGAGGTATCACATTAACAGACCCAAGAGAGGAAGCGATCTTACATCTTCTCTATAGTATTTTATCACCTCAGCTCACCGGTTCAGGTTCTGAAATTGTTTTTTGCCTTTTCACTACATAGTATAAAACAAAGTCGCTTTCTCTGTCCATATATCCCTATGTATGCTCAAAGCTTTAAAAATACGCAACGGATTTTGATGCGGTTTTTTTGAATAGATAGAATGATTCAAGAGGAAGGTTATTATGCCCATGCGAAGCCGGGGCGGGTCGCTAGTGCTGTATAAACAGTTTTTATGAAAGCTCTATTGTTTAATACTACCTAAGCGTTCTTTTGTTTGGGCTTGTAAACCAATATTCAATTACCTTGATACTTAAAATAATTCATAATGCACTGACCTGACTCCTGTACAGCTGAGGATTTGAGAGCGGCCAACGATAGAGTAATCAACCAACGTAGCTTCATACTGGTCAAAAATAATATAAGAGTCGTTTTAACTCGACAAGAAGAAGTAGAACTAAAAAACACCTTTCAGCCGCGAATGTAACTGTATTTTGTTACTTCTTACGAATATTGAGAAAAAAATACTTTTTTTTTAAACCGGTTACTAAATAAAGGTGCACAGGCGGCCGAAAAGATATTATCTTTGTATTCGGCAACAATATCGGTACTGGTGTGGGACCGAGCGACAGATATAAAAATCCATTATAAGGCCTGTCCTGCTATACGGTAGTGAGTTCTGTAACTTTGTACAAAAGTACCTCGGAATAATCTGCGATATATTATGATTTAAAATAAAATATCTTCCACTGGACGAAGTGCTTTGTAAGGTGTGCGGGAAGGAAAGAATTTAATCTACAATGAAAGAAGTCGGCGGTTCTTTGTGCGTGTCGCTACTGCCGACCCCGGGACGGGGTGCTATCATGTCATGGAACCAAGATTCGATGAACTTGATAGAGATTCTTATAGAAGCCGTGAAGAGGATAGAAGAGAGTCATGGAATCGATTGAAAAGGGAAGAATATGCTTTGTTCGTGTCACTACCGCCGAACTCGGGACGAGGTGCGATCATGTCATGGAGCCAAGATTCGATGAACTTGATAAAGATTCTCATAGAAACCGTGAAGAGGAGTGAAGAGAGTCGTGGGTTCGATTGAAAAGGGAAGAATATACTTTGTGCGTAGCACTACCGTCGACCTCAGGACAAAGTCCAATCTTGTCATGAAGGTAATTAATGAACTTCATAGCTTAGCGACTCAAGGAAGCCATGAAGAAGATAGAATTAAGGAGAGTAGACGTGAAGTATACTTTGTTAAGATGTTGATTAGAACATTGCACGCTTGAATCACCTGATTGTCTGATAAATAAAAATGAAGCCTTCCGTCACAATTCGTTTAAATTATTGCATAAACGGTTTCTTAGAACAAATGCCCACTTCGCCGTTTTCCAGGGAGAATGAGGAAGCTTCACGATCTTACGCCTGCCGCTGTCAACTGGCTGAGGAATTTGAATATAGACATCTGATCCATGCAGGACGAATGCCATCTGCAATGATGACAATGAACGGTTTCTTAGCAACTATATAAGGAAATTCTCATTATTGCGTTAAAGCCTTTTGATTTTAAGTACTAGTCCTGGGGGCGTAGCGAAAGTCACAATTTCCAAACGCTAACGGATGTCGACAAGAACAAAGTAAGGGATAGAGACATAAGCTGTGGTAAATCACGTGGTCAATCTTATGTCAATCCCATACATTTTGTTGTCGTACTTGAGATTGTGTCTTTGTCTAAGTCCCTACTTGAACAGCTCTCAAAATTGAGTTGCGTTTGAGTATTCGGGCATAGTTCAGTTACAAAACCAAAAACTACACAGCGAACCTAATCTAGTATACCGCATCTATTCCTTGCAAACCTTCCCACTTCCGCGCCCTTCTCTTACAATTCAATATCATCCCTTTGTTGCTGGTTTTCACTTTAATAAATGCGGCTCCCAATTTCGCTCGAATAATATTGTCACCTCAGACCTGAATAATGTGTGCAGTAGTTGGCTTTCATTGTTTTTCATGGCCTTTTGAAGAATACTGACTTGGTTGAAATCTTTTTACTTCTTCCTTATGTTATTGTTTTTAAAATGCTTATGATAATAAGTGGGTAACATTGCTAGATTTTTCAGGCTGTCTAAAGGTATCAAACACAGCTTAATAATGGCTAATATCTAACGATAACAGACAGGTGCTATCGTGCCTAAGGTGCCTTTCGAAGCAAAGCATGGGAGCTCAAGACAGAAATGTCAATAGTGACGACCAATCCAAGCTAGCCGTCGCTTGACACGTGCTATCGTTAGAATACTCATGCTCCGTTAGACTAACGCACTTCTCTTGTTTGATAAAACCATCATTTCAGCCGTCGTCTACGTATCAAACTCATAAGTCATAATATAATATAAATCGTATACTTATTTATCACTACATAGTATAAAACAAAGTCGCTTTCTCTGTCCCTATATACCTTTGTATGCTTAAATCTTTAAAACTACTTCACGGATTTTGATGCGGTTTTTTTAATAGATAGAGTGATTCAAGAGGAAGGTTTTTATGCCCATGCGAAGCCGGGGTGGGTCGCTAGTATAGTATATGTAAAAGAAAGTCGTGTTAGTTACAACACTTATAACTCAAAATCTACTGAATCAATCTCTCTGAAATTTTACATACACATAGTTAGAAGTATAGGGTACCTTTCCTCCTGGGAAAAAGCACTGTACCCGAGGGAAGATCACGCGGGCAAAAGCTAGTTATACATTGTAAGTAGTTGTATATTGCAAATAAATGCTTTTGCATTTCTGATTCCAATTTCTGGGTAAAACCGAAGCGCATCGCTAGAACAGAAGTAATTGCTTAAATACCCACCCTTCTGAATTCCAAGTTGGTAAACAAACTGCGTATCTGGTTAACATCTCCGCGTATCAATAAATCTGCAACTTCGCAGTATAATTGCGAGGCGGTGTCCATTCACTTGTGCTTTCATTATTCTTCGGGTCTGTTTCCATTGTCATATCGTGGTAGAATTATTAATGTAGGTAAGGTAGATAAAAAGAAAGGTACGACTCTCTCTCTCATCTAAGCACTTTATGTCTTCGAAACTTCTTATCATCATCATTTTGTGTAGGTGCAGTCAATCGACCATGCACGTCCTGGTGTCAGAGTTCTTCGGAACCGTCTCTTGGCGTCTATCGTGGTTCCTTAAACGACTACCAGATGGCAGCCGGTACCAACAGCTTTACGTGCCTTCTGAAGATCAGAATTATTTTTATTATCAGACAGTAAAGTGATTCAAGCTGTGGAGATTAAAGTGGAAACAAAGTACTTATACTACTAAAAAAAAGGTCGTGGGTTTGATTCCTGTGAGAATCGTTCCAGAAATGGCAAAATATGAGGTGAAATACATAAAAAAACATATTATGCCGAATTGAGAACCTCCTTCTTTTTTGGAAGACGGTTGAAAAACAACCTTTCAACAAACAAAATTTCAACCGGAATTCCGATCTCCAATATAAAGAGGTATGGTTTACACAATTATTTATTACCTTAATTGAGAAACCTCATACGTAAAGCAAATAGTACAAAAATACCCAAACGAACAAAATAACCGTTGATCAATGGAGCCAGCGCGACAACTTTCAGAGTCGCACGTGCCCCTAACGACTCATTTGATTTAAAGTCGCAACAATTGTGTTTATGATCCCCTTTCCCCCTGGAATTATTATCATGCCGAAGTTGCTAATGGATGATGTTATCTGGCTGAAGTTAGAACGCAGTCTGAGGTCAGCATCACCTGTAAATTCTCAATTTATTACTTACTAGCTGTTCCCCGCGGCTTCGCCCCGCGTGGGACACGGTTATACTCGTATCGCGCCCAAAAGTAGCCTATGTTTGACCTCAGGTCGTTAACTACATCCCTACCAAATTTCATTACAATCGGTCCAGCAGTTTAGCCGTGAAGAGGTGACAGACAGACAGGCAGACAGACAGACAGACTTTCGCATTTATAATATTAGTATGGAAGTATGGATATACTTAAGCAATAAGTAAATATTTCAAGAAACGCTTGATTTTTTTTCTTCTGGTAGGGATAAGGTTCATTATTAGCATAATCTATATATCTATATATATAAAAGAAAGTCGTGTTAGTTACTCCACTTATAACTCAAGAACGGCTGAACCGATTTAGCTGAAAATTGTCAGGGAGGTAGTTTAGAGCCAGGAGAAGGACATAGGATACTTTTTATCCCGGCCCACGCGGACGAAGCCGCGGGCAAAAGCTAGTAAGTATATAAAAATAAATAACATTTATTTCAGATGACACAGATCCATACAATTGACATTAATACTTAATTAAAATTAAAATTATATTAAATCAAATTCTTAAAATAAAATATATTAGATTCTTATAATTAGCGAATTAATAAATAAATCTTCCTCTCCTTAAAAATGACTTTAGGTAAAATTAGTTCTTATAAATGGCTTGTGGTTAAAATACAAATAATAAACCACGGAACCCTAAAAAACAAATATCATTTGGCTTTCGGCGATTAAATTCAATAGGTGTCTTATTGTTCTCCCGTCATCCCCCAAAAAAGTTATTCTTATGCCTATTTTTAGCCGAAGAACACACGCCGAACGTGAGAACTGTTTAATTAAGATGAATTAATCTAATGAAAATTTGAAAACCTTTTGTTATTGCCCTAATTACTTCGTAAAATTGAATTGACAAAGCCGTCTTACTTTTTAACAAAATAACCCGTTATTCCACTCATTAAATAATCTTACAAAATTACAATCCCTTGAGATTCGAACCGTCGACTAGCCGGTGCGGCAGTTCCCATGGCGCTGAGAGGTTTAACTACAGAGGAGATATGGTATAAAGTCCAAGCTTTTATAATAAATAGCACTAGTTTGCAATCAACCTCGGCTTCAAATCAATCAAAATAATTTTATTTGCAAAAATGCGGTTGCATAGGTTGTTATAATAAATTTAGTACAAACACATTAGTCTAATTAAGGCACACGAATTAATCATTTTAAATTATGTCGTGTCATTTTCTATCTTAATATCTTTATATTTTGAGAAATACTATATCCGTGTAGATCTACTTCCGTGGTACATACATAGCCTATGTCACCCGGAGATAGTGTGGCTGCAGCAGTAGCAGTGAAAGAATTTTTCACCGGTCCAGTAGTTTCGGGGTCTATTTGATGCAAACAAAGAATCAAATCTTTTCTCTTCAAAATATTAGTCAAGATGTCAGTATACTTAATACTGTTCAACTTGACGTTCTTCGCGAGATATGCGTACTATAATGGTTCGATCACCAAAAATTCCGAAGATTGGGTGAAGTAAATAAATAAATAAATAATTTCTTTATTTTCTCTTCACAAAGAAGTTTTATGTAAACTTAAAGTTAGACAAAATACTTATTGTTAATAACTTTGGCATCACTTAGATTAGAATTAGAAGTAGAGTAGAAGTGGAGTGAAATCTTGTCTTAGTGTATTTAGCTTGGTCTCTCTAAAACTATTTCCTGTGCGGTGTAACCAGCTAAGTAATTAGATGATGTGCCGTCAGCCGGAAAAAGTGCTTGTGAAGTATTCGCATTGCGAGCTGAGTGATCTTAACGTTTTCGACTATATTATTATTTAGATATCAACGTAATAGTCCTTTTGTTTCAAATTTATTTATTTATTTAAGGCAACAAAATTAACATTATTGGCCCAGATTAATAAATACCTTAAAGTCTAACAGACATATAAAATAAACAATTTAGAACTAATACACGTTATAATGTTGGCGACGTGTGGCGTAGAGTTTCAGCAGGCAGCCGTTAAGGCGCTGTGCATCAGGGGAATACCGTAAAACGTCTATTTTTTCGTCGCGCAGTTAGCTTTATTCTTCATGGAATACAAGCATGAAAAAAATATGAAGTATTAGGATTTATAAGGATCAAAATAAATGGTTACATCAAAATATTAAAAAAAAAAATTAAAACCTAGCTAAATAAAATAGCAAAAAAGCTATATCCAGAAAAGGTTTCGTCGCGAATTACTTGATATCTTCAGCGACAACTACCAATTTTTTTACGTCTATAAAAAGAATAACATAATGACCCAGAGGGATACCTAAAAAAATTACAAAATTTAGTCATAATTATTGAAATATTAAATTAAAACTGAAAAATTTCACCCGAAATGGCATTGAACGGAGACTAGTGACAGGCCAGCCCAGTATCGCCACTTACAACTTTATTTCATTACAAGTACGTACTACAATCGCACTTCACTCATCTTAAATACCTAAGGATTGGGGATACAGCGCCTTAAGCTTAAATATTTTGTTCTTATAATCAAACTAGCAAGTATGTAATTAACTTATGACGAATAATCATTATTTCAGCCGCTGGTTTTAGGCCTTCCCCAAGGATTTCCAAAATGGCCGGTTGGATGCGGCCTGCATCCAGCGCCTGCCTGCTACCTTCTTCAGGTCATCTTACCATCTGGTCGGTGGGTGTCCGATGCAGGCTTGCCGGTGTGTGGTCGCCATTCGAGAACCTTTCTGCCCTATTATGACGAATATAAATCAATGATAAACTTACTTAAGTTAGTAAGTATTCGATGGTTCAGTGACCCAAAGATTTAATAAATATATTATAGGGAAAACTCACCCAGATTGAGTTAGCCCCAGAATAAGTTTAGACTTAATTGTTAAAACTAATACAACAACTTTGTTATATTACATTTTGACGATACTGATCATTTTTTGTTACTATTTTTTTGTACACATTGTTTGTGTTTTTATCAACATGTATAACTTGTGTAATTGGTACAATAAAGAGTACGTATCTATATCTATCTTTCTATCTACTGTTATGTTTAAAAAAATGCGAAGTATTTTGTGAATATTTTATAAATTATAATTGGTTGTTGTAAGTTATTAAGTTTTTTAGTAATTTAAAATAAAATATTACGGTCTGCATCCCTAATCAGTCTATCGTTATTAAGGTCTATAATTTGAGATTCTAAGTGGCGGGACAATATATTCAATTATAATAAATGTTAATTTAATTCCTTGTTTCAATTTGCTATGTTGAAACAAATCCTTCCAATTAAATATTAAAATTTTGGAAACACTGAAATTTTGGCTTGGATTAAGATTAAGTGAAAATCAAAGACATTTCTTCATACTTACTATAAGTATACTATATACTTTTTTATAGTTATAGGTAAACCAAATCAATAGGAACATGATTCGAGTGTGTTAGTGGCTAACACTGATACATTTTTTAGGCTATTTAAAGGCATCTTACATAGCCTAACGACTGGCAGTCAGGACTACCTACTTAACGTGCCTTCCGAAGGGCAGATGAGTTTAAGATAGAAATTCCACTTATGGCACCAATCCAAGCTAGACCACGCTTGCTGTCGCTTGACATGCGCAATCGTTACGAATAGGTACGCCCCGCTAGGATGTCAAGCTTTTCAAGGCTACAGAGGTCATCAAAGTGTTGTAATTAGTTTTAATAGTTGTAATTATCACAATGCATGCTAATTACCTCGTATGTAGGTACTCCATCCCCAAAGCTTTCGGAAGCTTTCAGGCAAGCGATCGCGGGAGCGCTGACGCGGCAAATTTGATCGCGCGGTTTTGCCTTACTGATACGTTTAGTTTGTTATATACAGGATGATCAGAACGTAATTTAAATTTTTAGGGTAAATTAAATCTGTAATTTTTAGTTTAAACCGAGACCCGAACGCTTCAATCTTTTAAGAATAAGATTGTTTTGCCAGGAATGTTATGAGTATCTGCCAGATTCCAGAATTTAGAAAATGTGTACTCAGATCGCTAAAGCCTGAAATTGGACGTAAAGCCGTTGGTCTCGGGTGCGATTTGTTGGTTCGTTAAAGATACCAAGTCAAGACCTAGAAGTGGTTTCGTTGATTTCTGACACCAGAGTGAGCATGATCAAGAGACTGCAACCCAAACGATATCAATTTTTGTGCAATGTTTGTTATGTACAATATTAAGAGAACTTTTGCTTCATCAGCCTTGCTCCAAAAAGACTTAAATATTAAGTTATATATCACTAAAGCGATGCTGTGCAGGCTGACCTGCGTGAGATGTGCGCTGTAAACTAGCGAACCATCGCGCAGAATAGAAAACTGTGGCGCTCTCTCGTTTCGGAGGCCAAGATCCACTTCGGGTAGCGAGCCAGCGGAGTAAGTATGTAAGTAAATATCATGTCTTACGCATGCGTCATGTTCTAGGGGAATTTAATCGTCTTATACAAATTAAATCAAGCACTTTACCATCATTGTATAAAACATTTCAACTTAATTCATATGTAAATCTTAACGTATAAAATTGAATGGCATCAGCCTGTATAATCCCATGGTGGCGCTGCGTGGCAGTGATGGCGGCACGAAATAAAAACTGTGCAGAATTATCCCTTCAAACGATAAGCACTATTTCGTTCACAAACATAAATGGAACTGAAAGTATTTTGAAATAGTCACAGTCAGTCTTTTCAAAAGCTGAACATATACCATACTTGATTTTAAATGATAAATAATGAAGCTACTTACATCCACCATTTTCTTTGACCAGCATTTGTTTACAGTCAAAATAACAGATAATGTTAAACCATTTCATATGCATGTCTCACGCTCAAGCTGATTTTTTGAAAGAATTATGACATCTAATGAGATATTTGCCACAATATACCATATGTTCATCTTTGATAATTTATATTTATTTTTAGTTTAATTCATATATCAATTAATAAATTTCTCAAATTTTTTTTCCTAACTCTAACGAATTGTTTGCTTCTTGCTTGCGAAATTCTTTAGATTTATTTTTATTTTTATATTTTTCTTTAATAGAAATATTTTAACTCACCTCCTTATTTATAAAAAAAATAACATACGTTTGTTAAGCCTGTTTTAACTAAAATGTGTTTTGCTCTTTCACGTCTCTCACGGAAAATATCTATAATAAATACGAGCTAAAACACGTTTTATTAACTAAATTAAGGCTTAATTTGTAAATTTTTATTAAAAAGAAGGTTATAGTTTTGAAGGGTTGTCAAATTGTCAATTATAATGAATATTTACACAAGTGATTCCTCTATATTCTCATTATTATTTGGCGGTATGATTCGCAAGCAAAGAAGCGTGAAATTGGTTTATTCGCTGGATCCGATGAATAATTAATATCGTAATGTGCGTCTAGCCATATGTGCGATGGGAGAGGAGAGGGTAACTAGTGAAATAGATCTGTGAACGATCCATCCGAAGATCTCTGTGGCATAATGTTTAACATGCCTGACCGCTACTCAGGAGGTCCCGGGTTCGATCCTCGGTCAGGCCAAGATGAAAAATGATCTTTTTCTGATTGAAATGGGTCTTGGATGTTTATCTATATATTTATTTGTTATAAAATATAGTATCGTTGAATTAGTATCTCATAACACAAGTCTCGAACTTACTTTGGGGCTAACTCAATCTGTGTGATTTGTCATCTGCTGCTCAACATTGAATTAAGATGTAACATTCTTTCTTTTTTCTAAATTAGGATCTTTAAGGTCTGCTCTATTTGTTACTTAGACGTTATAGTGAACTCCTAGCATCATTAGATACGACTGTGGATATGTGAGAATAGAACAAAGAGTAGTCAGCAACCGAATTTGATGACGTTGATAGATAGGGAGTCATTTCCGTTCGGAGCCATAAGAGGAGATCATATTTCCGTAGGCAAAAAATTAAACGAATGCATTATTTATGAGAAGATCAAGCTTATTAAAAAGGTCTTCATCTAGATCATCTAGATTAGGTTAACACACGTCAGCCAGCATAGTCAATGATTGGGAAAACCAAAGTTTGGCTAATAATATTGTTTTAACCGGACGAAAGTTTCTTAAACGTTTTAGTTGTTGAATAGTAAGATCGACAAAGAGACTGATTTTAGCAATATGAGTGATCAGCTAAGGCTGGCGTCAATGTGAAGTCCAAGGTATTTACGCATTAAAGGATGATGTCATTAACAAATGTGATGGATGAGATAAAATGATGCTGTGTCTACAGAATTAGTTATCTCTGCCACAGTTGTAGACGAAACGCGTTCGAATCTGCATATATAAAGTATGTGGGAATCCCCGGGTGCGATGTGACCGCGACGTTACGAGGTTGATACACCGAAATCTTTGAATTTGCCGACATATTTACGCATTGAAAATTCATTTCGAGGGTACATACAAGACATGTAAGTACAATTTGAGCATTAATTAATCTAAGCAAATCTGTCTTTATAAAATTATGTATACCTAGTAAAAATTTTACTTTGTAGTATTGTGTGTGGATTGTGGGGGAAAGATACGACCAGGAGGGATGTGACGCAGGAAATGGCTTAAAATAGATCTAAATGGAAGAAACTTACTGTGCCTATAAAAAAGTGAGATAAGGTAAAGGAAAAGATTGTGTCTCCAATACATCTTATCTTCTTATATATATATAAAAGAAAGTCGTGTTAATTACACTTTTTACAACTCAAGAACGGCTGAACTGATTTGGCTGAAAATTAATGGGGAGGTAGCTTAGAACCAGGAAAAGGACATAGGGTACCTTTCATCCCGGGAAAAAGTACTGTTCCCGAGGGAAGTTCACCGGGGCGAAGCCGCGGGCAAAAGCTAGTTTGAAATAAATACATGACGTAGATGGTAAACTGTAAACTGAAACGCTGCACCTATTTATTTATTTATTTTCTTGAACACATTAGTTTAATATGAAGCTGATGCGTCTGCATCTTAATTTAAGAGATTTCGAAGTACTATTTTATCATTTAAAGGGTTTATTCCAGACAAAAATAGGTTATGGCTTCGCAAATTTGGTGGAGTACAGGAAGGGTGAGCAGTTGCTACGTAAGGGTTTTTGAATTGGAACCCAGACAAAATCTGGCATATCCAACATAAAGTAATTGAACGATTAAAGTTACAAGCACTTAGCAAATTATATTGCGTGCTTCCGCCACCAGCAGAATTTGGTAAGTGCTTGTAACTTTGATATCCGCAAAGAACACCTGTATCTATTAAATATATATAAAACGGATTAAAGCATTCATAACTAAATCATGAGCTGAAACTTGATAACTTGCATCGAGGATATTAGGACTAATAAAAAAAAATACTATTAAACCAGACTTCTCAGGGTCTTAGATTTAGCGTACTTTACGAATTTCACAGAGTTCTCAACAATATATTATGTATTGTTTACTTAGAAAGGTCAAAGAGGCGCATTTAATAAACCACTTCGTAATATTACCGAATCTTTATCAAAACATTAGTACCGCGATTGGGCTCGCCGAATTAATTAACTTCCTTAAGAAAACCGTTGTTTTAGCCTCTACTGTTCGTAATTGGTTCGACTACGTATCTTTACGTTTCATTTAACGCAATTTCGTGTTGAATTTTGTGAATTTTCCCTTTGTTATTAAATTGTTTTGGATCTTCTTTATCTGAGATTAAATGCTGAATTTGTACTTAATTAGGTTGTAAGATGGTCGTATCTTATTTTATTTTATATTAATTTTACAATTGAATTTTACGCTTTTACCATTTTGTTATTAAATTTTAATTGTTTTAAATGGTAATTGGAGTTAAAACAAACTTTTTGAAGTTAACATTATCTTCTTATTTCTGAATTCTACCTATTTTCATTTAACTTAAAATTTATGCATTTTTTTATGGTAGTTGCTAGGGTTGTAACTTCAATCCAATCACTTTCTCATTTCAGTCTCATTTCTCCAAATCTTTTTGCGCTATGCTTAATTTTTTATTCCTATCTTTTTCATATCACTAATTGTGTTCGGCTAAATTTTTGACATTAATTATGTTTCTGATAATTTAAGATGTTTGGCTATAAATTAAATCAATTACAATTCACAACAGCTTTACATACAAATAGTTGATTAAATACCTGTCCCAAAACTTGCATACGTCTGCATATTAAAACACCCAATAAATTCCCATAGACACCTCATTCATATTCATTGCGATATTAACACAGACAAGTGATCTGAGAAGCTAGCCGTAAATTAGGGGCTGTTTCACCCCCATCTCCTCCCAAAATCCAGTGTTTTATTGTCTACTCGTAAAATAATTAAATTTCCATACCGGTGCACGTTTTACCCCGTTCTACCCCTCGTTTATGGCGCTTTTGTGTGGTCAGCGGACGTATCTAGGTTTCATTTTATGGGTTGTAAATCGTTTAAAATAAAATATGAATGAGTAATGTTGCGGTATTTACTCGATAACAATATTATATATCTATTTAAATTAACAAAGGCCTGAAATTATTTATAAATCTTAATTATAGGTTCTAAATTAAAGGAAGCACGTGGTACGCTGCTCCAAAGTTTTAAAAAACTTACTTTTTTTTTATAAAATCCTCGACTTAAAGGTAGACCGTTCTGCAATGTAATAGGGTATGTATGGTCGATTGGCTGTGACACCTACACGAAATGATGGTAATGATTATGGTAGGCACGGTAGAATTTACATACCCATGACTTAGCTTTTCAACCGATTTAATAAAAGAAGAAGTTCTCAATTCCGAAAAAAGCATAATGCATTTGACAGTTCTTGAAGTCTTTCTTCTTTTCTGTATTTTTTATATTTTATTGGGTGTTCATGTCACCACTTTATGATTTTGTTTCGTTCCTAAGGTTTAACTGGCGAGTATGACTTATGGCATTAAGTCCATCTTTTGCAATATAATAAACCACAATAAGTGCAGTACCGATAAAAGTTTTAAAGCCTAATTATAATGTCATCTATGGAAACCCCTCACAAACCTACTGCTTAAACAGTCCGTTTCATTAATTATACTCACGAAATATTTCAAAACAGAAAGGAATCCTTTGAAACTCAACGAGCACGATTGTGATTGTGACCAACTCGGTTCGACTTTTAGAAGCCTTACAAAGTCAGAAATGAGCGTAACTGTCCAGAGCCCATCTATCTATATATATAAAAGCGAAAAACACTCACTCACTCATCACGAAATCTCCAAAACTGCTGAGCCGATGAAGATGAAATTTGGCAGGAAGGTAGATTGTGACTAAGAGACGTCCGCTAAGAAAGGACTTTTGGGAATTTTATCCCTAAAGGGGTGAAAAAGGGGTTGCCAGTTTGTATGAAACTTCGTCATTTTTGAAGTGAGATACATGAAATTATTAATTTACATTTGAAGTTGGTAAAAAATAATAATGCACCAATCAGATTTTGAAAATTAGATCCCTAAAGGGGTGAAATAGGGGTTGCCATTTTGTATGAAACTTTGTCATTATTGAAGTGAGACACATGAAATTTTTAATTTGAATTTGTAATTGGTAAAAAATAATAATGCATCAATCTGATTTTGAAAATTACATCCCGATAGGGGTGAAATAGGGGTTGCCAGTTTGTATGAAACTTTGTCATTTTTGAAGTGAGAAACATGGAATTAAAATTGAAAATGTCTTTTGGTATAATATTTTGTATTGAATTGTATTGTATGTACACAACATACTGTAAAAGGATACAATACATAATAGAAAATAGAGTGCAAAGGTTTTATTTATCTAGACATATAATAAGACACTAAAAATTGAGTGTCTGTACATTTAATATTTTTCAAAAAAACTGATTGAGTGCGATTAAAAAAGAGTAACAGAAACCAAAAAGACAGTTTTTGGAATTTTTGTCTGTCTGTATGTATGTATGTCTGTCTGGTACGTTATAACTTCGAAATTACTCAACGGATTTAAACGCGGTTTTTACAGTTGGATTACATATAATTAGGAGCGTTGTCAAAACTTTGTTTCGTCAAAATCGGTTAAGGGAAAAAGAAGTTATGGTCGATTGAAAATTTACTTCAAACACTGCTTTAAAACTTTTAATGCGTTAATTTGCGTACCTATAGACAAAACCCATTTGAAATTTCGGCAGTAACAAGCAAAGCATGTTGGCCTATCGGTAGAGGTCGCGGATAATTTTTTTAAGTAGAGGGTTCGAATCCTGCTAGACATCACTTCTTTTGTTTTTACCCTTTTTTTGTTTTGTATTAATTTTTTAGAAGTCTATTTTTTTTAATATTTTAGTAAAGAAATGTTTCTAGAAAGTAGCTGGATCGAATCCTGCCACAAACAATAATTTTCTGTTTTCGTTTTTTATTTGTTTTCTAGAATTATTTTCCTACTTAGAGAAAGCTCTTAGCGTTAATTCCGTTAATATAAAAGTATTTTGTACTTATCTATCAATACATATAATAAGGCAGTAAAAATAGAGTTTCTGTACATTAAATATTTTTCTAAAAAACCTCTACGGGGCAATTAAAGAAGAGTAATAAAAACAAAAAAAAAAACAATTTTTGCAATTTTTGTCTGTCTGTCTTTCTGTCTGTGTGGTGCGTTATAATTTTAAAACTACTCAACAGATTTGAACGCTGTTTTCACAGGTGAATTACATATAATTAGGAGCGTTGTAAAATCTTTGTTTCATCAAAATCGGTTAAGGGAAATAGAAGGTATGGTCATTTAAAGTTTACTACAAGCACTGCTTCAAAACTTTTAAACAGTTGAATGCGATTTACATAAACGTATTTAATTTAGATAAAGCTAGAATTTCTACTTATATCAATAAAGACAAAAACACACTGCAGTCTCTATTAAATTTTAATAAAATAACACATTGAATGTTTGTGGGGGTATGATTTAGTTACATAAAATATCAATAGATGGCGCTGACTTTATTTTAATAGCAGATTGAAATTTTTCCATACGGCAGCAATTAATTTTAATTATTTAAAAATAATTTGGTTGTTGATTTAGTACTATTGGTTGGTTTGTTTATCGGTCGTTTGTTGTGTTGTATTGTAAGCTATTTGAATTGATTGGTTGGTTTGGTTTGGTTTTGGTTTAAAAAATAATCAAATCAGTGTTTGACGGAACATACGGTCGTGTCGTAAAGACTAATTTATCTGACTTATCACTATTTATTGAGATTTTCTCCACTTTTCACGCCCACTGAAACTTTGGGAGTGGATTTTAGGTCCTAATGACTCTGTAATAGGCTGCGTCTACTCTTTTAAAGACAAAGATTGATAGTATGAATGTTAAGGGCTCCTTCTTCTGAAGGTCCGTTGTCCGTAAGCCGCGTAGTCACGGCGCTCACTCATTTTGTAGGCATTTAGACATCATATTTGGGAAAATAACACTACAAAATCTACTTCAGCGATTTTCACTATATAAATACTTTATCTAAAGGCTGGTATAAAAAGCAGGACAATAAGTTTATTATTTTAGACATAGTATTGAAAATAAACTTCCAAAGGAGGCAACTTAGATTTTTCATTTTGTCTGATATTGTTACTGTTACTGTAAGCGAATTTCACTCTGCTAGATCCTCAACTAAAAACATATATTTTTTTCAGAATTTTACGACTGTTTAATACTGATTCCTATTGATTCTAAAAACGGTATTTGAGAAAGAAGTGGCCCTAATATTAAATGATATCGTAGCAATGTAATGGCTTTATAAAATTGGCACGGGAAAAGGATACAATAGAATTAACTATAGGTCTGGATAGTTGTAGTTTCCACAGGTTACGCGAAAAGCGACCTACACGCGGGTGGAGCCGCGGGCAACAGCTAGTATTAAGATATATTTAAAAAACCGTGTTCCTGTTTGTAGAGTTTCGTTCTTCCTGTTTTGAACCAGCCTGTTTACATCTTTATACGACAAGACTACTCTATTTCTCTCTTTAGTCTATGTATGCCAAGGCCCATGACTAGTCAAAACCGCATTGCATAGATAGGCGACACTATAGAGAACTTGTAGGTGTAATGTATGTGTTTAGGAGGTAGCTTAACATAGATTTTTAATAATGTATGCGGGTATGTAACTACCGACTCTGACTTGGCAGTCTAGAAATAAATGTGTGATGAGATACGCGTCTTTAATAAATAACTCTTCTCTAGTACCTATATCCTAGATTCAGTGTTAGTACCAGATAGTTCAGTAGGGAGATCAAGCAGGTGCGACTGGAAAGAGATGCGAAATGCAAGTACAGCGCACTCTCCCGAGATTCGGCTCGTACAACCGAGAGGAGAGAAAAACCGCGCGTGATTTCCAAATTGCTCGCTGTATTTTATTACAGAGTATTTTTTTACGAATTGTATTTTCAGGAAGTTTAAAGTTTTAATTGATTTATAATATCATTGACTATTTTTAAGCTGAAAACCAAATGAAAACAAAAACTGATATCATGTTTCCCAACTAGCACGCCGTGCTAATCCTTACATTCAAAATAACGGACTGTAAACAGTATGCAGTTAAATAAATGCAGCGTCAAATGATAATGTTAATCCGTCACATGCAATGTGCCAGTGAAGGGTCCCACGGGGTTTATCGTGGAGGCAGACGGGCGTTTATATGGCTGCTCTAGTTAATTCTCGCTGTTTTCGACTTAAAATGTTGTATGTTTTGTGCCACATTTAATTTAATTTAAAGAAAAGAGTTTCTTTTTTTCATTAATAAAGAAATTCATTTAACATGAAAATTTCCCACTGTTTATTCTTAATTTAATATTAAACAAAATTAATTTTAATATGAGTAAATTGAAACAAACGAATTCCTGAAACACAGCTTAATTAACAAGTGCTTGTTAAGGGATGTGTAGTGCGGGGATAAATAGAGGTAGAAAAAAAATAAGATTATGTTAATTTATAATTATAAATAAAATTATTATCATGGTAAGACTGTATTTAGTTTAAAAGTCTATCTTTCCTCAGTGCTTTCCATATTGCGTCCTCAGCTGATTGTTTCGGAATCTAGAGTCCATGCTTGTACTTATACTGTTTAAGGGTACTGTTTTTAAAATACGTAAATATGCAATAGAAGGTACAACGGATATACGTAATTCTGTAGATATCAATAAGGTGTATGATAGATATCCATCAATGGAAAGAGAGAAAGAGATAAGCAATAGATGGGTGGATAGATTTACTCATTAATATCAGCACGAGTAAGTATTTTCTGGTTACTAAACTTAGATAATTGGGGAAAAAAGACTTGCTGTAACGTCACATAGCACGTTAAGACGTTGGTTCCGGCTGCCATCTAGCAGTTGTGAAAGCAAAAACGTCTGAGACCGAGAGGTGGTTCCGAAGAACTCTCACACCAGGGTGTGTATGGTCGGTTAACCATTCCATCTACATGAAATGACGTGATTATTATATGGACTTATTGTAGCTGAAATGAATCATGAATGATAAAGAAAGATAAATAAATAAATAAATATATATGGACAAATCACACAGATTGAGTTAGCCCCAAAGTAAGTTCGAGACTTGTGTTATGGGATACTAATTCAACGATACTAATTCAAGATTAAAATTATGATAAGTAAAAAACAATTGTATTTTATTATTGACTAGTAATTTTGGTTTTATTTGTTATTTTTTTTTATGTTCCAATGTTTTTATTTGAAGTGTACATGATTTAAAATAAATTGTACTTTTGTTTAATTTCTATACATTTGTATTGACTACTTTTTAATACAATAAAGTAATTACAAAGAAAGATTTATAGTTATACTATTGTTTTCAGTTTGAGACGCAGCGGGTGTAACCAAGTATACAACCGCTGCGTTTCAAACGCCCGTCTGCTCCAACAAATCAAAGGAATGCGAACAAAAGGGGTGCTCCATGACACGTGCCGCGGCCCCTGATTGGTCACACGTCAGTCTCCCCTCCAACCTGCAATTAGACGCCGAATAAGCTGATTGTGCGAAAATAAATAGCTTTATTATTTTCAGAGCTGGTAGTTGTAATGACCAGTGGATATTTTTCATTGGTCTTTTTTATATGCTTCGTACTTCACCGAATAAGAGCTTATGATTTTTTTTCAACCCAAATGAAAAAAAAAACGTAGCTTTTATGTATAGTAAATTATGTTTTTGTATTTTTCAATTTTAAAACTAATACTATTTCTAAGGCCAACAGTGTATTTTTTTAAGGCTGCCCCAAATAAATGTCTCAGGCTAAAGATTGCCATCATGCAATAACAGCCAGGTCCAACGTCTAAATGTACTTTCCAAAATACAGAGGATGGCGTTATCAGGCCACGCTCACGGTCGATTGACTGATATTTAAGTTAGCCAAAGTTAAGTACTTTTGAATAATCAAGACTGTATTATTATGTACTATCGACCCACCCAGGCTTCGCATGGGCATAAAAACCTTCCTCTCGAATCACTCTATCTATTAAAAAAAACCGCATCAAAATCCGTAGCGTAGTTTTAAAGATTTAAGCATTCAAAGGGACATAGGGACAGAAAAAGCGACTTTGTTTTATATGTAGTAATAGTGATAGTGAAGTGATGTTTTTTCCTAAGCTTACACCACCGTTCGAAACGACCACTGCAGAGGAGAGTACGCCAGAAAAAACTCAGTTCTGTGAGCTATTAAGTGTATGTTTGTGTATATGTGTCATATATCAGCTACAGCTTCGGCATCTTTGGGCTCAACAAGCCGTAGCATCCGTAATTACACAGCCGAGCTACAAATTGTGTTAGCGCCTCAAAGGGTAGACTGTTTGCTGTTGAATGTAAACGGACAGCTGCTGAGGTTTTCCTCATTTTCAAATGTTGTGTTTTAAATTCTTATCGTCAGAGGCCGAGAGGTGGTTCCGAAGAACTATGACACCAGAGTGTGCATGGTCTAATGAACGTGTCACCTACACGAAATGATGATGAATTCTTATCATTTAACTGCCTCTGTGGTCCAGTGGTTATGGCGTTTGCCTGCAGAACTTGGGTCGTGGTTTGGATTTCTACGGGCAGCATAGGTACTTTGTTTAGTTATTTCCAGATTAGTGAGAACATTGCAGGCTTGAATCACCTGATTGTCTGGTAATAAAGATGATTCCGTATTCGGAAGGCACGTTGAGACGTTGGTCCCGGCTGCGATCTGGTAATCGTTAAAGGAACCACGTCAGAGGCCGAGAGAGGGTTCCGAAGAACTTGACTTACACCAGGGAGTGCAAGGTTGATTGACCATAACATCTGAAATGATGATAATGATGGCAATGACAGGGTGTTCATGGTCGATTGCTCGTGATACCTACAAGAAATAATGACGATGATGACGGGCAGGTAAAACCGAGACACTCGGCTAGTATAGTTATAATGAGAGAGATAACTGGTCCCATAAACGATGCATTGGTATGCACCGTGCGTGCAGTTACCACATTACTTGCTGCTTGTGATGCAAACGATGGAATCGCTGATAATTGCGCCACGTGAGCTGCAATTTGACGGATTACAGTATTGCCCATTTAACACAATATTGTTGTCCTGGGAATTCGTGATTATTTGGTTACCGTACGTTTTAATCGTTCAGCCAGTCACAATTGCAAAACGCTAACGAATGCCGACAAGAACAAAATGTATGAGATTGACATAAGATTGACCACGTGATTGATCGCAGCTTATATGTCAATCCCATACATTTTGTTCTTGTCGACATTCGTTAGCGTTTTGAAATTGCCACTTGGCTACGGGTGCAGAGGAGCTCGTGCTCGTAACGATAGTGCGCGTCAAGCGACGGCGACGGCGAGTGCGCGGCCATGTTTGGATTGGTCGCCATTAGTGGCATTTTTATCTCGAATTCTAAACAAAATATAAAAAACTTCGAAGCGAAATAGGGAATCCGTTTGAATTTATTTATTTATTTATCTATTAGCACATATTACATACTGCAGTCACAAACAATACAGTTAATAAAAGGTTAATTTTGTTTCGAACTAGACTACAATCCTTAGATATATGTGCATAAATGCTTTTATATAACGAAAGACAAGATTATGATAAACAAGGTGTATCAATAACAATGTTGAATTATAGAAGTGCTTACATAATTAAAATTAATCTTAAAAAGATGAACAAAAGGTAACATACATATTAAAGATAAGTATCTACCCGAATACGGTACATTTAGACGCAACAAATGTCATTATAGTGCATCTACATAAATATTGTAAGGAAATTTAACATTACATTTATGGCATAACGGATGTTATAATAGATACGAAAACCGTTTCAACATTTTTCGCGAATTGGTCGCCATTAGTGGCATTTCTATCTTGAGTTCCTCCGTGCTTCGGAAGGCACGTTTATCCGTTGGTCCCGGCTGTTATCGGTATATGACAGTTGTTAGACTATGTCAGATGCCTTTGGACAGCCTGAAAAATCTGACAGTATTTGCCACTAGCACACCCGGATCATGTTCCTGTGAGTCTAGCTCTGTAAAAAGGGTTACGGAGATCAGACGGCAGTTGCTCTGTTGTAATAACCAGTTACGCCAAATCAGAACTATGATTAAAAGCGTACCCCGGGGCTTTGAAGCGTAAGCTGAAAGATGCCACCGGAAAACAGGCTCGGACAAAGTATAAAAATAAATAAATATATATATATAGGACAAATCACACAGATTGAGACCCAGGACCAATCTTAGATGACCAACCCATTGGAGATCCAAGACCCAGGTCAATATTAAAAGATCATTTTTCATCTTGAAAATGAAGTTTAAAAATAGAAATACTTTAATTTTTTGTCTGTCATATACGTGTTCCTTTACAAAAAGTTTGCCTAGCTCTTAAATTTGTGATGATGATATAATAATGATAAAACGTAACTCTCTTAGAATCACTATGTGTATCTGTCCGTCTGTCTCACACAGCCGATTTTCTCCTAACATACTATACAAGAAGAACAATATACAACAAGGTTTATATTGGTACACGTCTGTAATGCGTAATTTAAAAATAAGACTAATAATGTCTTATTTTAATAAGTAAAAAGTAATAATACAAAGACCGATAAAAAAGGAAAGCTGTTTAGATTGCCAATAACCTACTTATCTAGAATCAAAAGACTGACGGACACACGACAGTAATGAACCAGCACATTGTCAAACGACAGAAAGGGTTTATCAATTCTAAATAAATTGACCCCAGGCCACCCGAGCCTTGGACAAGAGTCCGGTTAGGGTTACCAAGCGTCGAAAATTTTTCGGAAATTTCATTTAAAATTTGGGAAGATCAAACTTTATGATGTACATAAATAAATTAATTCCACGCATTTTCTATAGATTAGTAGTGTAATAACCAGTACCATCAAATCAGGACCATGTTTGAAAGCATACCCTGAGCTCTGCGTAAGCTGGTGATGCAACCAAGAAACACGCTTGAACGAAGAACTTTCTACAGATTGGATATATTTTAAGTACCTCTACTATGATATTTGTAAACGTAGTCACTATAGCTACTTTGTATGACACACTGGCTGATAGTAAGGTATAAAGAATTTCCATACAAAATCTTTATATAGTCAATATTGCGATTACGAAATATTATAATAGAAATACAGGGTTTATGACCTCTATAAACGATACAAAAATGATTGAGTAAGGGAGATGTCACCTTAAATCATGTATTGCACTGTCTCGCTTATTCACTCCTAAAACATGAAGAGGTCATACGCTAAGAAGTGCTATCACCCAAGGGCCGGAATTCACGTGTTATTTGTTCATCTGGTCACCCTAGCCAGGGTCCACCGGACCCAATGTTGACGGAACATTGGCCCTTTTCATTTCGACCTCTAAATAAAATTGAATTTATTTCGGATTGACCTCTCACACCCCGTTTCTTTGAAACTGATTTTATCTTTGCTTTTTTGTTTATTTGGATATATTGATATAACAGATCTTCATGCATGCGTAAGTTTTTTTTTTTTTTTTTAATGAATAAATAGGGACACGTCACACAGATTAAGTTAGTCCTAAACTATGTTTGAGACTTGTGTTATGGGATAAGATAAGCATATAAAGGGACATAGGGACAGAGAAAGCGACTTTGTTTTATACTATGTAGTGATAAACATAGTAAGTACAAATTATACATGTTGATACAAATTCAAACAGTCGAAGAGATCGACATATTTCTCTAAATATTTTGCTTGTCGATAATTTTCTCTGAATAGTTCGTTCGCAATTATTACTTTCATAGTTTTATTTCGCAAAACATTTTGACTCCCCCTCGATCAAAGATTGTATTACAGATATAAGGATAATCCTAAATTACTTGTAATTGATCTGTCACTCCACACGTGAATACCCATTGTTTAGTTTTAATCAATTTTACTTATAGGAAATCGTATACGATAGATAATATCATTTTTTGTTATTTTTATTATAAAAGATCGTTATTCAGCTGGGGATATATTTTTTTGGTTTTAAGTAAGGGTCTTTTATTGTTAATACATATGGCTTTTGAAAAACATATATATAATTGTAAAATATTATGGATAACCTAGTGTGAGATAGATGCAGATTATAAAACAACTAGTGGCTAACCCGGCTTCGCATGGGCATAAAAACCTTCTTCTTGAATCACTATATCTATTAAAGAAAAACGCATCAAAATCCGTTGCGTAGTTATAAAGATATTAGCATACAAAGGGACATAGGGACAGAGAATATATAGGGACAAATATATATATAGGGACAGAGAATGCGACTTTACTATGTAGTGATAGTGATACAGTAAAACTATATCTTTAACACTTTCGCTGGCATTAACGCCTCACGACGTAGATAACAATTAACTTTTATTGTTATCTCGTTTACTGTTTGCGAAAGTGTTAAGTAATAAAAAGTGATCTTCAAGTTAGCACAGCTTTTGTTTGTAAACAGAAGTATCACGAGAACATTGCCGTACTTGAAGATATTTTTACGCCCGTTTTAAAATCTTTCATATCGTAGTTACTAGGAAAGCAATGAATTTGTAGAGCTGCACTGTTCCCGAGGAAAGTTCACGCGGGCGAAGCCGCGGGCAAAAGCTAGTAAAAGTCACCAAAACCGCGGGCAAAAGCTAGTCAACAATAAAAAGGTGCCACTTAAAAAGTTTGATCAAATCACAGCACGGTACAGTCAAAGTGAAAATTTCTAAAGCTAGAATGCGCGATCGGTCGCTCGGACCTTTGCCGCGACAAAACGAACAACCCTATGTCCACATGATTGCTCCGTCACAATAGCCAATTTGGTGCTAAGTGAGAAAAAAACTGAAAGTTAGCACAATTAGGGCTCGCACTCCATTGTGTGACACGCTCACGGAAGCGGGTATTTAAATTTCCATTAGTCACTTTGAATCAGTTGAAGTAATTGTCGGTCTATTGGCTCTTACACAAGTTACCGCCTTTGTTGAGAGGGTAATAAAAATTCTGTGAATTATAAAAGTGCATAAAGACAACATGTCTTGCTTCTTTTCTTTGTAGCTTATTTTATATTTAAGTTATTAGTATTTGTCATTAGTATTACAATTAGTAATATTTATTTAAGTTTGTAATGGTGTGTATATTAAAAAAAACTTTTCTTTTAAAATAAAATAAAGGTCAACTCAATTTAGTTCATTTATTCTGATAAATACATGTGTAACATAACAAAATAATTATACATAAAACCGGTTTGAGTATACCGACATTCAGCGATCGGTTAACTAATTCAGATGTGATTTTATTAATAACTGTCACTGACAGTTGACAGTAGTTACGCTCTTCAATATAGAAAATAAATAAACTCCTATTATCGTCTTTGTAATCGTTGACTATCAGCGAAAATAAGGTGAAATTATGATTTAATGCGAATATCCTAATTTTATTTATAGGGCAACTAGCTGTTCCCCGCGGCTCCGCCCCGCGTGGGACTCGGTTATATCGCGCCCAAAAGTAGCCTATGTTTGACCTCAGGTCATTAACTACATCCCTACCAAATTTCATCATAATCGGTCCAGCAGTTTAGCCGAGGTGACAGACAGACAGACTTTCGCATTTATAACATTAGTATGGAGTAAGTATGGAGTATGGATATGGATATGGACTAGTATGGATATCTACGGATAATAAGTCTATTTATTCGTTGGCAATAAGGTGTCATTAAATAAAAACAAATGAATGCAAAAAGTGCACAAAAGGTGCAATGCAGCAATCGTTAACCGGGCATTTAATTGTTGCCATTAACAGTGACAGCCCTGACGCGACAAATGTGACGTCGCGCGTCAAATTAGTGACACACGCTCTGCTTTTTTAAATTTGGAATGCTGATTGGCTACTGTTATTGAGCGCGACTGTCCCATCGGTTGGAAAACGGCCAGTCAAACGGGTGTGATTGTTTTTTTGTTTTCTTTATTTGAAAATATTGAAATTTCAGGTACGAGAATCTCATTCGAATTGTCATTTTTGAGCATAGTATTATGAACTGTGTGTTGCCAAAGGAAATATACACTAGTTTTTGAACATGCGCTCTCGTCCATACGTGATGATTTTGAATGTCCTACAGTGCTGGCAAATACATTTTTTATCTTTTTTTTATCTTAACTTTTATACCGTTATTTAATAGATTAGGTTTAGTTGTTTCTTTGAGAGAAGTCAAAATATTAATCTTGTTGCATCCTCGGATAGCTTTTGGATTCCATTGTTTTTTTTAATAAGTTAATTTTTCTGGTTGATTAGATAGAGGGTTTTATTTTATATAATTTTTCAATTCGCGTTATAATCAAATCAGCAAAACACGACGGTTTCATGTAAATGTATTGGGTGGCAAAACTTTCAAGTTACCTCGGTGCGGTGTTGCACGCAAAATGGAAAAGTTTGCCGTCTTTAGCAATATTGCAATATGTAAGGCAAAGATTAAATATATTCTAAAGAAGACACAATATTTTGTCATATTCATGGATGAACGAGTAAAAGTATTGGTAAGTATGCGTTGATAGATCACCTAAACCAATTAAAACTTTACTCTTAAACAGCCATTGTCTTGGATTTTAATAATATTGGATTTACTATGTATTTTAAAGCAATAAAGATATAACAAACAAACAAACATTGATTGAAAAGTACAAATACAGAGTAGATCACTAAAGTATATTCAAAATTATATTATTTTCCCGCAGATCTGACCGCGTGGTACTCAGTTATATCGCGCCAAAAAGTAGCCTATGCTTGACTATATCCATACCAAATTTCATCTATATCAGTCCAACGGTTAAGCCGTGAAAGCGTAACAAATAGACTTTCGCATTTATTATTGGCTCCATTTCGAGAGTTGCCAATTTTGCTTTTTTCCGGATGTGTCTCTGTCTGTCTATTTGTTTCATTTCTGAATGGATCCCAATAAAATTTAGCACACATGTACCTAAAAATTTTTTTAAATTTTTTGTCGAGAGCTTTATTTTGATTAGAGGGAAAATAGGGGGGAAAGGGGGAGAAAGTTTTCTGTAACGATGTTTACGAACAGATGGCTATATATTTTTTAATAAATAAACGTATGAATGAATGAATGAATGAATAAACACTTTATTTATGGATTTTTATTCACTTATTTAACTTCATTACACAAATGGCGAAATAAATATTTAAATTATTTCACACCATGTAAAAATGACCGTTCTGAATATTGTTCTATAATACTTAGTCTATGCGTTATGCCTGTAAAAATGTGTGGAGGCAAGTCTAACGCAATTTAATTTCATGAGTGGCCGCAGCGGCCTGCGCTGAATCGTAGGCAGAGCAAACTTTGATAAGCTTTCCGCGAAGCTTTCCGCTTGTTATTACGAAGATTAACAAGGTAAAGTAAATCAATGTATTTTTTTATTTACTACAAAATGTATAAGTAAAATCTCTTCATGGTACTCAGAAAATACATAATTAAATTTTTTCTGTAAAAAGATGTATCCTAACTTCCAGTGGCGTGCATATCATAAAGACGTTTAGACGTTGCCTACCCTGTACTTTTGTAATAAATAATAAAAAAATATTTAATCAATACATATAAATAATAAATATTTTTTCACACAAGATATCGAATTATCTTAACAACGCCATCTATGAATGCGCGCGAACACGCGGCGCGCCGCCGCCGCGCCGCCCCATACGCGCTGCTAGCTAGCTAGGCCAGGCCAGCTTTTTAGTAAATCGTCTGAAGTTTACTACTCTCACTAAGAAATCACTATGTATAGATGTGCTTTTGCTCGTGTAGTAGTGCAAGTAAAAAACTTACATGAACAGACACATATGCGCTAAATCACGCCTGTGTGAGTGAATTTCAGACCTCCACTATAGATGAAACAAAATGCTATGAGATGACATTTCATCTCGCTCTCACTTTTGTTACGGCCAATTAGAATTACGCGTTACACATACTTAAATCTGATTAGTGATTACGAATATTACGATCGATTGCAGCAACATGATAACTGTGTCTATTGGATATTAAACGAGTAATGCTGCAAATTTAAAAACGCATAGACTTGAAGATTTTATATAAACAAGATGACATTCCCAATTCCGTAGGGTTATATTTTTATTTCCGTATCGAAATCAAATCAACAATATGTTTGCTTTGCTTACAGGCATTTGTTTGTTTTGAATGTTTAATTAATTGATAATTGCAATGTGCATTGTTTACAATGAGGTGAAAAAATAGCACTTTTATTTTTAACAAATTTACACAGTTGTAGTTTAAAATTGTAAAATTTTCATGTGATTGTTGTAAACCGAGTGTTTGTTTACAAAAACTATAAAATGACGCGCTAAGTAATCTCTCATTTGACGAAAAAATGGCAATAATAATAAATGGACGTTATCAACGGATCGGACGGATCGAACGGATCAATCGGATTTAGTTGAAGTGAAGGGTAAGCTAACAACAACATTATTTAATATTATTTTCAAATTAATATGTTTGCTATGCTTTTCCAAAACTCCCACGGGACCGTAGGATAAGGCGGTCGTCTTTAAAATGGAATGTACATGATTCATATAATATAATAATACTGTTTTAGTTGTAACTCAAATACCTATACCTAAATTATAAGTATAGATTAAAATAGAAATAGTTCTGGTCTAGGTAGGTTTTTGCCTACCCTAAGGAAAATGTCTGTGCACGTCACTGCTAACTTCCTAATTAAAATTATAAAAGCGAAAGTGAGTTTGTTTGTTTGTTACGCTTTCACGCCCTATCTACTGCACCACTCTTCACGAAATTTCGCATACTCTTAGATAGAAGTATTGAAAAGGACATAGGATACCTTTCACGCCCGAAAAAAACCCGAGAAATACGAGAAACCCAAATAGGATTGTCCTACCAAAAAATCCTCGCACAGCACTATATTTGAAAAACTGCTATGCGATGTGCAGACAAGTGTTAAATGCACTGCCTGCAGAAATGAAAACACTTGCGAAACTATTTAATAAATGTTTGAAGGACTGGCTCGTAGATAGATGCTTCTATTCAGTGACAGAGTTTTTAAATAGGACAAATGACTTAATTAAATTAGCATGACGTGGATCCTATCTCATCTTGACATTATAATTTGTAACAATTTATTCGTTTTTGACATAAAAATTCCTGTTTTGCATGCCATCTCTATGGTAAAATATGTAGCCCATCAATTATTTATGTACCATCTTTGTAACCATATTTTATGCAAATAAATGTTCTATTCTATTCTATTCTATTCTATTCTAAAAAACACTATTCTCGTGGGAAGTTCACGCGGGCAAAAGCTAGTACACAATAAATTAGGTTGTGTTTTCGCTAATGCTATTGAAATACAATAAAAGACGGTAAGGCAAGTAATTTATAAAAATGAATTAAATAAATGTAAGTATCATTTATGCACTTACTGAGAACTTTCTCACTTAGAGCATTACACTATCGGAGACTCCACGCGCACTTATTTCTACGTGAAAATGCCAGTCCTTCGGGAGAGGAAACCAGTGAAGGGAACACACAAAAGTATTAACACTAATGTATTATTCAAACACGTCGCTACGTACCCACTTGACAAATTTAACACAAACAAAAAATAAACGCACACGTGTACAAGTAGTAAGACCGGCGACGCGGCGGTTTTATCACCTTAGAAAGAGAAGGCCGTTTGTCAGTCACCACTCCGGTTGGTTTGATGCTCTAACCTTTCTCAATATCACCTTTTGATTGACTGGTAAAAAGCCCATGGCCTTAAGGTCACCATTTAAATATTTTGTAACCAGCCAGCCCCGGCTTCGCATGGGCATAAAAACCTTCTTCTTGAATCACTATCTATAAAAAAAAAAACCGCATCAAAATCCGTTGCGTAGTTTTAAAGATTTAAGCATACAAAGGGACAAAATAGAGACAGAAAAAGCTATGAGAGATAAAGATATATTTATACTATGTAGTGATAAACATTGATAAATAAATGCACAGAATTCAATATCAAATAAAAAGTTAGTAAATGCTTTTTATATAGGTAATAAATTGTAGAAATTATGAAGACGCTGGAGATCATATTTCCGAGAATGTGGACAACAAGGAAAATACGGCATAATTAAACTTGTACTAAGAACAATATTCTTAGAATAATGAAAGTAATGTTTTAATAATATTTTCATCAAAACATATTATTTCTGTATGCTATATATTGACTCGATTGTTTTTGCTAGACTAGCTATTCCCGCGGTTTCACTGGCCTTTACTATGTATGTGCTTAAGTCTTCAAGAACAAGGTTATCATATGGAAAATAATTTTTGAGCGACCAGTAGTTTTAAAGTTTTCAATCAAACAAACTAACTCTTTATCTTTATTATTTAGTATTGATATTGATAGCAGTTGCTGGGCTGTCTCTCTTTCATCTTAGCGCTTTCTCGGTTGTTTCCTCAGCTGACTGCTTCGGAGATCAGGGTCGGATTTCATGCTTTTTTTCCTCCACTTCGCCCAGACTTCGGCATCCTTAGTTGTGAGACCAAGGTTTGGCAAATGTTTTGTAAGGTTTTCCTTCCTTTATCGTCAGCTATAACCAGGATCCCCCCCCCCCCTCTTTTCCATAGTTTCCTTTTGTAACCAGTGTAAAAAATGTTTTCTCCAGTATCGTTTCTCTGCGTGAAAGACAGAAGTTATAATTCTAAGGGTGTAAAAATTAAAAAAATATATATTATCACAAGTGGCCAAAACCATTCACCTATTTATATAGATATCGTTAACAATCAGTTTAAAAATACACTCCAATCAGTGTCACCAGGGCCGGCGGTAGGGTTGGGTCCCCGGGGGCTTGTTCCTGAATCCGGACCCTTCCGCCTCGGTACATGTGTACTGACCTCTGCTTAACGTGGGATTTAACTTGCAAATTGAAATAACTAGATTTTTAATATAATCTATATTATTTTTGGCATTTGGTGTAGATTCAATTGCAAATCAGTTATTTGTCAGAGCACAGGAAAATATACAATAGTAAAGTAGTTGTGTCCTGCGGTTTCGTCTAGTATGTACTAACCTTTCTTTAGGACATGGTGCGGTCTCTCTCATTTTGCTTATTTCCTGTGCGTTTCTAAGTAGCCGATTTCGTGATCTCGATTGCAACATGCTATCAAATGAAAAAAATACCTTTGTATTTGTATTTTTTTTTTTTTTTTGAATAGTTTTTACGGCCATGGAATCTAGTCCTTTAAGGCCTTTCTTGAATTTATTAATCTTCTTCAGTCCTACTTAAGTCAGTCGAGTCAAAAATAAGTCAATAGTCAAGTCCAGTCAAGTAAGTAAGTCTAGTCTGAGTCAGATGGCTAAGTGAAGCGGTGGAAAAATTTCACTTAGCTATATCATGGAGATTTTGGTGACAAAGATAAAAAGTCACGTAATCGACACTGTATCACTTCCCAACACTCACGCTTGTTCACGAACACTTTGCGAATAATAATCCACCAATATTATGCACAAACACTCGAAAAAACCTAAGTTTTGGAAATTAAATACAGCGCGGACATAGCGACAGTTTACTTTCCCTCCAAAAACCTTTGTATTTGTAATTAACAACCCACAAACCAATCGCCTTAATTATTCTTTACTACTACTAGGTATAACGTAATATAAATAAAGCTACCAAACAAGTTAAGTGAAACAGAATAGATCTGTTTTTACTTATGTGAGAACAAAGTGAGTGGCGCGCGTCCCTCAATTTATTTGAATTTCTTTACAAAATGATAAAAAACATCTTTCTTTTGCGAAAATGTTTAAAAAGATTTAATCTATTGATTATAATTAAATAAGTTGAAAAATTGCCAGCACCCTTTGAAGTGACCCTACTCGGGGCCCCCAAAGTTCAATACTGTCCAGACAAATATGTAATTTTATTATTGTGTTAAGTCCGGTCCTGTGCGCAGTCGGTTCGTTGACCATTTGTTTGAAGATCTCATTCTGACCTGTGACTTTGATTTCCAATCCGATTGTGCACACGATCGGTCAGAATATGTCTTTATTCAGTGAAAATTCTTTTTACAAATTGAAATTCAACAAAATTTATTTTATATCTAGCTGTGTCTAACGGTTTGTTTATTTATTTATTAGCACATATTACAAACTGCTGTTACAAACAATACAGTAAATAAATGGTACATTTTGTTTCGAACTAATATAAAACGAAAGAAGATTATGATAAGCAAAGTGTAATGACAATACGGAATTATTGAGGAAAAATTAAAATTAATCTTAAAAATAAAGACATAAAAGGTATACAAAATAAAGGTCTACTGCCATTATGGTGAATTCCACATATATAAAAACATATAAAATATAAATAGTTTATGGAAATGAAACATTTCAGTCATCCATGCGATGTGTAGTCAAAAATGAGGAATAGTAGGTACTTTGATTATTAGTATACACGCGACGAGTAATTCTGTAATTCGTCCCATGTACCTACGGCCCATTTGGGACGGAACGCAGAAAATCAAAATAAATCAAAATTTCATTCTGCAATTCGTTTCATTCTTTTTTTGTATGGAAATTTAAACCTTATCAACGCTTGGTACAGTCATTAAGATAAGAATTAAGATAAATGTATATTTCGTTAGAATTGTTACATTTGGCTGTGGTTTTGTTCATAGTTAAATATAAAATAATTGATTGTGAAAAAAAATGTTATTGCTGAATGTTTTATCTAAGACATCAGGTAATTGTTTCATTTAATAAGAAAACGCACAAGTTCAAGTGTTACCGAAATGAATACAATTGGTTGACATGTATGGCTTCCAGATAAGTAAACAATGGATGCGATGGTCACTTTTGAAGAGGTATTATTTGTTCATTCTTTTGATTGTTAGCTTATCATAATAATAATAATACCTATTCTACATAATTTACTTATATATATAGTTATACTTACATTTCTCGCTGTAAGGAGTTGATTGAGAATGACGTTTGTAGAATAAAACATTCAGTCATTCATTAAGAAAGGAAGTAGATTAATTATATAGAATATTTACAAATTAAACATTATTTATTGTATAAATATAAAATGAATAGATTATATTTACATCTAGTATAATTTTATTGATTGTATTAAGTAATTGATAAGAGTGATGATATTGTTCAATCATTCAAAATGTTCATTCTAAAGTTCGTTCCTAAATGTCACATGTCAATGTGACACTTTGCACTTTTGTATCAGACTTGAATTGTGTGGACGTAGAAATATATCCAAGAATATCAACGACATCATCGTTTTATTTAGAACATCCTGAACCGATCTAACAATTCAGAAGTGGGATCAGATAAACCCACTGGTTATTACCGCTAAATTCATCCTGCTTTTTGCAAGAAATTTGAGTAATGTATAACGGCTCTGATGAAAGTAGGAGCAATACACCACCTCGTAAACGCCGAAATCGAAGCAAAAGTCGGCATAAAAAGCAAAAGAAATCAAGGACAACGAAGGACAATGAAACATCTGAGAGCAATACGCGTGAAGAATCCGGCAAGCGAGGATCAAAGACAAGGCGGAGATCGAACACGCGTCGAGTATCGAGCTCTCGTCGAACGTCAAGCCCATGTCGAGCTTCGAGACCGCGACGAACTACGAGCTCGCGTAAAGCTTCGGGCCCGCGTCGAGCATCGAGAACGCGTCGAACTTCGAGTCCGCGTCGAACTTCGAGCGCGTATCGATCGCCGAACGCAACCCGAGAAAGGAGCAGGCATCGGAAATCGAGCACGCGTCGAGCATCGAGCACCCATGGAGCTACCAGCTTATCGCCGGAGACACGCGTGAGTCGTTCCAATTTTAGTGATAATGCTACGAATTTATTGTTAATAGATCTGATTAAATCAATTTCTAATAACCGACCCGAAGGGAATAAATTTCCCATGCTAGGAAATGTTATACCAGAGTTTGATCCCATGATAAAAGGCCAAACAATCAACATATGGCTCAGTAAAGTTGAGGAATGCGCACGATTGTACAAATGGGGTGATGATCAAATAATACACTACGCGCTTCCTAAACTAAGTGGGGTAGCAAGATCATGGTATCAAGCTCTGCCATCCATGTCATTTACGTGGCCTGAATGGAAGGCTAAACTGATAGATTCCTTTCCGTATAGTGATGACTATGCAGAATTACTAAACGAGATGTTGTCGAAAAAGGTCAAGTATAATGAATCTTTAGAACTATATTACTATGATAAAATTAACTTATTAAATCGTTGTGAAATAAAAGGAAAACGTGCAGTTGATTGTTTATTACATGGGATTGAGGATCGATCATTGAGATTAGGAGCGAAGGCATTAAAGTGTAACGAACCTGAACAATTATTAGAATATTTTCAATCGACTAAACAACAATCGCGTGATTTAGATAGTAGATTAAAAATTTCTAACGAAAGAAAGTCGAGCATTCCGAATGTAAATCAATCCATTAATTCAAAAATACAACGATCACGAGAAAACTCAAACTCGATAATGTGTTATAATTGTAAGGAAGCCGGCCATTATAGTTTTAAGTGTACTAAGAAAATTCTTAAGTGTAATGTTTGTAATAGATTAGGACATATGACTACAAATTGTCCGAAATTGCCTAATGATGATAGCAGTAAGACTAAAACTCCAAAAGAGAAATCTGTTTTGAAATTAGAAGCACCTGGTTCAAAGGACGATAAATATTTAATTGATGTAAAACTTAATGGCCGCCTTCTTAAGGGTTATGTAGATTTGGGCAGTCAGTGTACACTCATACGTCGTAGTGAAGCGGATCAATTAGAGATCCAGTGGGCAACGACTGCTCAACTACCAGTTATGCGCGGTATAGGCAACAATATTGTTTTACCGTTAGGTCAAGCAAATGTAAGAATAGATATCAATAATATATCTGAAATGGTTGAAGTTTACGTGGTAGATGATAACGTGATAAAATATGGTATACTTATTGGTCATAGCTTTACAGAAAAACCGGGTATAATCATTACAAAAACAAGTGACGAATTAATTTTTGAACGACAATTGAGTACAAAGTTACGTTTGACGCTGGCGGATGATATTTTGATTCCACCAAATGAAATAACGGTGACAAAAATCAAATGTAATAACGATTACTCTGGCACATTTTACGTAAATGGTTCTTTACACGGTTACCCCGGAAAAGAGTATTATTTGATGCCAGGTGAATATACGATAACTGATGGCTATGGTGCATTATTAGTGCGTAATTTTTCTGATGCACCTATTAAATTAAAAGAAGGATCTTTGATAACGAGGGCGTTACCTACCAATGAATGTAAACATGTTAATGTGCTTGATTTAAATGATCCTGACACGAGTAACTCTTTGAACTTGGGTGACCATTTATTAGAAAGTGAGGTAGAACGACTTAAGGCCACCTTAGAATCGTATAATGAATGTTTTTCAAATAGCTTGAGAGACATTGGTTATACTAACTTGGAACAGATGACTATCGAACTGACTGACCTAACACCAGTGGTGTACAGACCATACAGATTATCGTACCCTGAAAGAGAACTAGTAAAATCAATGGTAAAGGAAATGCTTGATGCCGATATTATCTGTGAATCCAATTCTGCTTATGCTAGTCCTGTTCTCCTGGTAAAGAAGAAGACTGGGGACAAACGATTTTGCATTGACTTTCGTGCTCTTAATAAGAAAACAAAAAAGGAACATTACCCTTTACCGTTGATTGACGATCAATTGGATAGGTTGGCTGGTAATTCCTTATTCATTGCACTTGATTTAGCATCGGGGTATTATCAAATTCCTGTTGCTGAGGGCTCGCAGGACAAAACTGCATTTGTGACGCCCGATGGGCAGTACCAATTTAAAAGAATGCCTTTTGGGTTGGCGAACGCTCCATCGATTTTTCAGAGAACAATGAATAAGGTATTATCAAAACTAAATTATACTCTTATTTATATGGACGACATTCTCATACCGGCAAGAATTTCGACGAAGGTTTAGCTAGATTAGAAGAAGTTTTAGGCGCTATTCGTGAGGCTGGACTTACTCTTAAACTAAGTAAATGTTTCTTCTTTTATAAGCAAATTGATTTTTTGGGATTTGAGGTCAGTGGTATGGGTATCAGACCAGGGTCGCGAAAAACTAATGCAGTTTCTAATTTCCCTACCCCAAGAAATGTTCACGAAGTCAGACGATTTTTAGGTCTAGCTAGCTTTTTCAGACGTTTTGTGAAAAATTTCTCTGTAATTGCTAAACCCCTGACTGACTTATTGAAAAAACATTTTTCTTGGGGATGGACTGAAGAACACATAAACGCATTTGAAACACTTAAAAGAAAATTAGTAGAAAGACCAGTTCTAGCATTGTATGATGCGTCACTTGAAACCGAACTGCACACTGATGCCTCTAAAGATGGGATAGCGGGTATATTAATGCAACGAAGCTCTGACGGACTTATGAGGCCTGTAGCGTATTACAGTCGAAAAACGACACCCGATGAACAAAAGTTACATTCATACGACTTGGAGACCCTGGCGGTCGTATCTTCCTTGAGCAGGTTTCGCGTGTATTTGTTAGGTCTAAAATTTAAAATCGTAACAGACTGTAATGCGCTACGAACGACTATGACTAAGCGGGACCTCATACCTAGGATAGGACGTTGGTGGATTCAACTTCAAGAATTCGACTGCGAGATTGAGTATAGGGCTGGCTCCAGAATGTGTCATGTCGATGCACTAAGTCGTGCCCCCATTACAGAACCCTTGCAGATGGCCAGACCTCATGTAATTGATGTTTTAAACGTCGAAGTAAATGACTGGATCGTAACAGTTCAAAGTGATGATGAAGAGGTGAAAAGGATAAAAGAGGTTCTTATTGATAAAAACACTAAATTTATTGTCGACGTTCATAAAAATTATCAGTTAAAGGGCGATCATGTTTACAAAATTACAGAGGATGGCATTAGATGGTTAGTTCCAAAATCCGTTAGGTGGCAATTATTACGTATGAACCATGATGATGTGGGCCATTTTGGTTACGAAAAGACCCTGAATAGAATCAAAAATTCATTTTGGTTCGCAAAAATGCGACGCTTCGTAAAAAAATATGTAAGCTCGTGCTTAGAATGTGCCTATCATAAAGCACCTGGTGGCGCTAAGGAGGGTATGCTACATCCGATACCTAAACCAGATATCCCATTTCATACCTTACATGCCGACCATTTGGGACCGTTCGTTCGTTCGCGGAGAGGAAATACATGTCTTCTAGTGATTATAGATTCCTTCACGAAGTTTATTGTAATAAAACCCGTTAGGGATACAAAGACAACAACGGCTATCAAAGTTTTTAAGGATGTTTTTAGTTACTTTGGAGCACCAACTCGTCTTATCACCGACCGCGGTACGTGCTTTACAAGTGCAAAATTCAAATCATTTATTAGTAGCATGGGAATAAAGCACATCTTAAATGCAGTCGCCACTCCGCGAGCGAACGGACAGGTTGAGAGGTTCAACAGAACCATACTTGACGCACTAAGCACCAAGTGTCATGGTAAAATGGATAATAGTTGGGACGAATATGTAGGTGATGTACAACTTGGACTTAATACGATGATAAACAAAACTACTGGTAAAAGCCCGTCCGAACTATTGTTCGGTTATAAAATAACCCATGTTTCGGAAAGCTTATTGAGCGATGTTATAAATGAAACGGTAAAACGTGTTACTGGAGACGACATGGTTAAATTAAGAAATAGGACAAAAGACAAGATCGAAATAGATGGAATTAACGCAAAAACTCGATTTGATAAAAAAAGAAAAGCGGCAACTAGGTACTCTGAAGGAGACCTTGTAAGAATAGAAAGAACTGTGATTGATAAGGATAGAATAGGTAAATCAAAGAAGCTGATAGCAAAATTTCACGGCCCCTACAGAATAGTCAATATCCTACCAAATGATAGATTTCTAGTAGAGAATACTCCTCTTACCAAAAAGGGGAACAAGAAGTATAAAAATATAGTTTCTATCGATAAAATACATCCATGGTTGAATTTCAAAGGCCCTAGCAGCGACAATGATAGTGATGACGATACTTGTAGTACGACACCTGAAAATGACGAGTTTAGTAGGGATAGCAATTGAATATTAGGAGGACTCTGTTGGTTATTATTGGTATATTTGATGGGTAGAAATGTTTGATTAGACTACTAGTACATATTTTGAATTTTTGATTGTTGTTTGATTGTTAAGTGGATTGAAAATGATTAAGAGTATAATATACATTAGTATCTAAGTTAAGCGTGCGGTTAGTGCATATGCATAGATAACCGCAGATCACGACAGACTATGCAGTGTATAGACCATAATTAACCTTAGTATTAATTGTGGGCATAGGTTGTGAGCAGTTAGTGCATATGCATAGATAACCGCAGATCATGACAGACTACGCATTTGAATTGATCTGAAAGTGATTGTGATTGTGACAGTGACATGTGTACTTAGAATCAGAGCGAGCAGAAGACAGATGTTCGCAGAGCAGATTAGATAACTGGAACGTTAATTTAATTTAATTATTATTTTTATATTAGTATAAATCAGGCAGCTTAAAAAAAAAAAAAAAAAAATGAACTTCTTTGAATAAGTGAGAGGACTCACTAAACAGAGGATGGCCGAATGTTAGCTTATCATAATAATAATAATACCTATTCTACATAATTTACTTATATATATAGTTATACTTACATTTCTCGCTGTAAGGAGTTGATTGAGAATGACGTTTGTAGAATAAAACATTCAGTCATTCATTAAGAAAGGAAGTAGATTAATTATATAGAATATTTACAAATTAAACATTATTTATTGTATAAATATAAAATGAATAGATTATATTTACATCTAGTATAATTTTATTGATTGTATTAAGTAATTGATAAGAGTGATGATATTGTTCAATCATTCAAAATGTTCATTCTAAAGTTCGTTCCTAAATGTCACATGTCAATGTGACACTTTGCACTTTTGTATCAGACTTGAATTGTGTGGACGTAGAAATATATCCAAGAATATCAACGACATCATCGTTTTATTTAGAACATCCTGAACCGATCTAACATGATGAAGTCCGTCCCTATAATAGAATGCAGATACCAATGGAAGATATAATGAATTCTTTTATTTTGACTATTTATGTTTTAGCGGTTGTTATCAGTAAGTAAACAATGGTTATGGTGATCACCCTTGAAGTAAAGTATGCCAGGATCAATAAAGCAATAAAACTACCTACTTATCTTTGTACACGTGCATGACTAGGAGAGGGAGTGTTTTGTAGAATTCAAATAAGTTACTTAGTATGGTTTACACTTTCCGACAGAAAAGGTCAGAACATCATTCAGTAGATGTGAAAAAAAATGTATATTTTATTGTTGTGACATTTATTGTGACTTGAATCTGTGAAATTTTGTGACTTATGTGACTATGCAAGTGTCTGCGTTCTTAAAAAAGTTGTTGTAAGTATGTATTCTTTATTTTAATATTAATTAGGGTTCCGTACCTCAAAAGGAAAAAACGGAACCCTTATAGGATCACTCGCGTGTCTGTCCATCTGTCTGTTCGTCCATCTGTCACAGCCGATTGCTCTGAAACCACTGGACCAATTGAGATGAAATTTGGTACACATATGTAAGTTAAAGACCCAAAGGTGTATGTGTAACGTAAATAAATAAATTATGAATTTGGGGGTCACTTTTGGAGGAATCACAACATTAAAAAAAAAGATTCGCTAACCATATCAAACCAAATAAAATATAGTTCAAAATGAAATACCTTAAAGTGCATTCTACTTTCTTCTTTCCTTATCGTTTCCGTTTCACAAATAATTTTCAGCATCGGCAGTTCATTTTACATTGGTTCTTAATCGAGCCATATATTATTACCCCAGCCCTATTACAAGCCTACATAATACCCATTTGCACATAATTTGTGCTTTGTTAGTTCATAATTTTCCAATTCTGTCTGTATATAATATACTAACTTACAAATCAAACTTTATGTTCTGTACAGTTTATTGTACATAATTTCATTATTTGCTTATTCTAGTTGAAGGCTATTCTATGATTATTATATTTCTTAATGAAAAATTCAACGTTTATTATTTCGACACTAACACTTTTTTTACAGATTGTACCATTTATAAACATGGGACGAATTGCAGAATGAAATTTTAATTAATTTCGATTTTCTGCGTTTCGTACCGAATGGGCCGTAGGTACATGGGACGAATTACAGAATTACTCCACGCGACCGGTTATTTTTAAATCTATGAAAATTAGGCCATGCAGTAAGTTGCGGCATTAAAGCATCCATACTAATATTATAAATGCGAAAGTCTGTCTGTCTGTCTGTCTGTCACCTCTTCAAGGCTAAACTGCTGGACCGATTGTGATGAAATTTTGTAGGGATGTAGTTTACGACCTGAGATCAAACATAGGCTACTTTTGGGTGCGATATAACCGAGTCCCACGCGGGGCGAAGCCGCGGGGAACAGCTAGTTTTAAATATATCTTGCAGCTTCAAATCTGTGAGGTTGTAGGTCGCCTCCGCGTCCATCTGTCCGTCTCGCTTGCTCTCATGAATCGAGGTTTTAATTCAAACTCTTGGTGCGCGACTGGACTCGTACTAGACCTATGTTATGTGAATATAATATCACTGATATCATCATCATCATTTCAGCCGAAGGCTGCTGGACATAGGCCTCCCCCGAGGATTTCAAAATCACCGGTTTGGAGTGGCCTGCATTCAGTGCCTGCCTGAGACCTTCCTCAGGTCATACGACTATCATCACAGATATAAATCCATACAAATATTATAAATGCGAAAGTCTGTCTGTCTGTCTGTCTGTCTGTCACCTCTTCACGGCTAAACTGCTGGACCGATTGTGATGAAATTTGGTAGGGATGTAGTTAACGACCTGAGATCAAACATAGGCTACTTTTGGGCGCGATATAACCGAGTCCCACGCGGGGCGAAGCCGCGGGGAACAGCTAGTACGTACAATAAAAAACAGATAACCTAACTGCCGGGTTACAACGGTAGGTACTTATAGTAGTCACTCTTAAGGTGATACCTCGGTGAACACTAGCGCCACCGTCATTTAAAAATCACTTACTGAAAACACAAGTTATCAAAAATCCCTCTGCTGTAATTATGGTTCTGGATCTGAAGTTGATTTTAATCATATACAATTATTAAATTATAGTTCCTTATAGTTACAAATAGCAAAACTGCTAAAATTGGCCGTTTAAAGCAATAATGCAAATCGTAACTATAGGGAATTATAATTTAATATGATAAAAATTAACTTCGGATCCAGAACCTTAATTACAGCAGAGGGATTTTTGATAACTTGTGTTTTCACTGAATAATGATTTTTAAATGACGGTGGCGCTAGTGTTCACCGAGGTATCACCTTAACTGCCGCCGACTAAATAAGAAATACCCAGCAGACATTAAGAAAATAATGAAACGTTTCTATTGGACATCAGAAGCTGCGTTTGACAACAAAACCGGTCGAACAAGTGATCGCGGATGTCCCTCAGGTGGCCAATTAGGACACCCCCCTATCCCCCTGCCGGCGCCCTAACGAGCTGTCAAACTTTTTGCTCACACCCTTTTGTTTGGCTGGGGTAAGGATGTCAACTATTGATAGTGACATTGTAGCAATTGAAGAAGGCTGAGCATAGTTTTTTTTGATAAAAATATTTCAATAGAAATATTTCATTCATGAATATCTATTTGACTATTTTCTTTTTACAATTCGACTTCATCAGTGACTTTTTGCAGGTCCCTCCGAGATAGGCATTTTTAGTATTTTTTTACCTAAACGTTTAAGCTATTTAAGAATAGGATAAATAAAAAGTGTCAAATAGAAATATAACACTGGTGATTATTTCAAGAGTGATACAATTATTTCATTCTTATATACACAGTAAGCGAAAATAGATATCGACCTATTTTAAACATCCACGAAATCGGAATTGCAAGATCGAATTCGTCGCCAAATCTTCGGGCAAGCCTCTCAAGTATTTGAATAAGAAGCTCAAAATTAACATAAGCCGTATTGCTTTAAGTTTTCAGCATTATTTGTCACTAAGACTTGGCTATGATTACGTTTGGGGAGGCTTTAATTGTTTACCTTTCAACTTCTGAAGAAAAAGAGGGGTGTTGTGTGTGTTTCATCACTGTTGCTGGAAATTTGGCATTTATTTACTTCTTCGGAGAATATTCATAATAATTCTGACGTAAAAAACTATTTAATACCGGGAGAAATAATAGAACACATATCGTTTCTCCGTCACCATCGACTGCTTAGGTACTGTATTATTAAAATAAAATATTGTAATCTCTAATTAGTAGACGTGATGTGTCAAGGAAATATTTGTAAATTGTAAGCAAATTCTAATTGCAAATTCAACGCGTCACGTCTTTATATCTAAGTCTTAATTTAGTATATAAAGTTATTTTGTTTTGTTAATATTATCCAGTCGTCGAAAGATTAAACGGTGTACACTTCACCTCGTCTCTCATTTCCTGCCATATCTACTATTAATCATCATTTCGGCCCTGCGGCCTCAAGACCTCCACTTTTGGACATAGGCCTCACAGGATTTATATCTGACGGATTTAAAGCAGTCAAAGCTGCTGCGTTCGCCATTAACGTAAAGAAAGTACGCTGTAGTGTCTATATACATTTCCAAATTAATTCATCGGTCGCTAGTGGCTGAGTAACGACTTTAGTTTATTTTCGCTGGTAACAAATAAATAAATATATAGGGACAAATCACAAAGATTGAGCCATCACCAAAGTAAGTTCGATACTTGTGTTATGAGATACAATATTTTATAACAAATACGTATCTACGAGTATTTAGATAAACATCCAATACCTAGGCCATCAGAAAAAGATCATGTTTCATCTTGACCTGACCGGGGATCGAACCCGGGACCTCCTGAGTTGCGGTCAGGCATGTTAACCGTTACACCACGCAGGTCAGCGACAGAAAGATAGTCAAAGAATTTGAAATCCGCGCGGGCTCTTGCGCAATTATTTTTTAATTTTTGAGGATAATATAAAAATCTAAACTTGAAACTCATTCCCACGATTCCAAACTCAATGATCGTACGGAGCACCGCTGATTACTGTGTGTTGAACTCCGAGACGGCTTGTAATCACAACTTGTGACAATTGGCACACGAACAATATTTGCTCGAGGCGCCGCGGGCTGACGAACTACACTACAGTTACAAATTACTGTTTCCTATTTCGACAGTGTTATGTTTCAATGGCAAAGATAGTTTTGAACGTGAGGCAACGCATGCTTGCTGCTCTTTGTCAAGCGAGTCAACTCTGACAAATTTGTTTGGACCAAAACTCAGCTACTGACAAGGCATTGTCAGTGTCTTTAAGTATAATGAAACTTGTCCAGACATGCAGTATTTAGGCAGTTAATCTGTGATTTTTGCTGTCGAAATAAATATACTCTGCCTTCTACAAAGATTGCTCTACTTTTTACATGGCGAAAGCCGTTGGCCTTTTGTAAGAGGCCGAAAGGCGGTTTTAATCTTGTATAAGGATATGAGTGGATGATTTTTAGCCTATTAGATGACAAAGATAAATCGGTAAAAGTATTTGAGAAGGTACGTGAAAATATTAGGTTACTCACAAAGAGGTATGTGATAGTGATTACTAATGCATAATTATCTAAATAGAAAGAAGTTTGGTAAAAAGTTATTAGATTAGATCAATTTAGTTCAGTTTTTGACAATTATTGGCAAAAATAGATGGTCTCAACATGTGTCAGTATGGGGAGGACTCAATAAGTACAGTGGCTGCAGCGAAATCTGACCCCCATGCCACAAATATCGCTATTGAAAGGGGATCAGATTTCTCTGCAGCCCACTGTACCTACACTAAAAAAAGCGCTTTTCTTTGTGACGGTTGAAGATCTGTACTAGCATAGTATTCTGTAATCTGTAGTATAAGTTAGTGACTTCTACGTAACTTAAAGAAATCCAGGGCTGACTGAGTCTTCAAGTTAGGCCTGTTAAAAGAATAAAAGTCGTTACGTGGAGAAATAATATAAAACAATACATAATTGCTCTCTCATCAAATGTAAAACCAGGAACTATCCCGCTTGAATTGTTTTGTTGCGGCCATTTTGTTTTCGCGGCAAAACGTTCTGGGTTCGCACCGCTGTGAAATTTTAATAACGGTTTAATTTGAATCCGAACGGGAGGATTCCATTTTTAATAGAAACTTTATTACAATGGCCGTGTGTGAGTCGTAAATAATTTCTGACTGTAACATTGGTTGGATTAAGATATATTTAGATTTAGATTTTTCTGTACATAGGTAGATATGTTTCATTTTTTGACCACGTAGGAAACTCTCTTGATTGCGACATTATTCATAAGTATATTCGTGATATTGATAACAAACTTCAGAAAAATTGCCTACGATGGTCACGTCTTACGGAAACCAGTCTTACGTTGGGAATAAGCCTTTGGCCATGCCTTCTCCAAAAAGTGTTAGCTTGACGTCACGGCACAGCATATGCGTACAGGCCTCATTACCAATGATGCCGAAAACAGGACAGTTTATAAAAAGTAGGAAAGCGGACTCTTGGGCTCCGAAGCAATCGGCTAAGGATGTAATCGCTAGGGTAAAGAAAAAATGAAACTAGCTACTTATTACCCGCGGCAACACCCGCGTTCGACTCGGTTATATAGCCGAAAAATGTATCCTATTTGCAACTCCCAGCCCTTAACTATAACCATACAAAATCAGTCCAGCCAGCGCGAATGCGTAACAGATAGAGAGAGATTTTCGCATTTATAATATTAGTATGGAAATGTAGAAGTATGGATTTCCCTAGCCAGATGGACACACAGGAACCTGAATGAAAACCTGACGATTTACCTGCTTAGTTTGATAAGAACGATGTGAAACACTGTTTTAGATTTATAGGAAAAAAGTCCGACATATCGGGGTCAAAATAACCCAATTTATGTAAACAGCGACAACAGTGTTATTTCCGTTCGGAACCTAACGCCTACGGGAAAATGTGTGTATATGTGTATGTATAAAGCTCCGATATTATTGAGTTTTGACGTGTCACTGAATAACTCATCTCTTCTTTATGGTAGTTTATTCGGAATTGTGATTTTATGGAGAGCGATTCGAAGAATTTTAGTGCAAGGCCAGCTGAAAATTGAATTTCGATCTTGAGCTCCTTCGTGCTTCGAAAGAAAAGCCGGGCCGTGTTTATACAATACAAAACAAATACTTATTACTACTCCACAAAATAATAAAATTACATAAATCAGCTTTACTTAAAACAATGAGGCAAAAAGGCGGACTTATCGCTAAATCAATCACTTCCAGTCAACCATAGAGTGATCCCGGCTGTCATATTTTTACTAGGCAATCGTTAGGCTACGTCAGATGCTTTTAGGTAGGCTGAAAAATCTGTCAGTGTTAGTTACTAACACACCCGGATCATGTTCCTGTTGTCCGGTTTCTCTGTAAAAAGGGTAACATTGTAATAATCAGTACCGCCAAAACTAGAACCATAATTAAAAGCGTACTTTAATTTCTGAAGAGTAAGTTAAAGATGCAACTAGGAAACACGCTCTGACAAATAAAAAAGACCACACTGTAAATACGGCAACATTTTTTAGCCACCAGGCATTGACATCGTCTTAGAATCCCAAACGAATTACTGAAATACTTTTTTAACACAATAAATATGTCCCGAACATACGGAAGACGGAACTTCCTAACTATCGCTTCACGTACTAAAAGGTCCAGTTATCAATTCTCTATACCGGGAGATGAGTTCCCATAATGATGGCAATACGGGACCCTCCTGCCTTCTTTCTTTGGTGTTTGGTCCAAAACTAAAGATGCGTGGGTATTATCCAATAAATCCAATAAATTTTGTATATTTCCAAAAAAAAAATGCATTTTTAGATTATATATGCCATTAATCTATTCATAAATAGATTTTGGCTATGTGGTTTTCAGCCGCTTGCCACGGGAGTCATATGATGCGGCTAAGAAAATTAAAAAAGTCTCAACTGCCTCTACCTAAACCTATAAAAATAATGATGGATTTAATATATATTTATTTCATAAAGCCAAACTTACCTATTTGATTGAACACCTCAAGCTAGTAAAATCACAGAATACATCAGTATAGTAATAGTATAAATATCGTTTTGACATCTTAGGTAGAGTTGAAAAATGAATGGGTAAACGCCAAAATGTCAGTATTAATATTTTCTACAAATACCAATTCAATATTCTTAAGCGAACAATTTTGCCTAAATAAAAAAAGCAAGACCTGACCGTGTGCTCTCTTTAATTGTTATTTAGGCCGATTCATGTTACGCACTATGTTACAGTCCACTATAGTTTTTTTATTTTATTCGGGACCTTTCTTGAAGGCCCCGCACCTACTAAACGAACATATTTATTAAATTTGATGGTGTTTTTACACTATTCAGTAAGTAACCCTTTTTTAATTAATTTTCTTTATCAAATTCTCATTTTATATTTCCAGGAACGTCACACGATGTCGTTAACTGCTTTGAAAAGTCGCTTCAGTTTTATACTTGGGCCAGATCCTAAGCCTTAAGACGGTCATTTGGCCGTAATAATCGGACAGTGTGGATCTGAAAGAAACAACGACTCGCACGGCCGCCATTATCTGAGCCAACGTATAATTGGAAAGGACTGTACGTCTGTTTGTAGCGGACAGACTCTTTGTCCCGTTTCAGTCTGACGATGGATATCGGGGATGAAGGGGATAATAACATATCCTACACGGTACACGACTTTTTTATAAAATAAAAATGTAAAAAATAATTCGATTGTTCTCTTTATTTATTTACTATCGACCGGCCCCGGCTTCGCATGGGCATAAAAACCTTCCTCTTGAATCACTCTATCTATTAAAAAAACCGCATCAAAATCCGTTGTTGTTTTAAAGATTTAAGCATACATAAGAATATAGGGACAGAGAAAGCGACTTTGTTTTATACTATATAGTGATAAATACCTTTAAATACATTTTGGAACAAGCTAGTCAGTGAGCTAAGCCAGTGACTTCGTGCGCGTGGGGCTTCGCTCCCGTTCCCGTGGTGATTTTGGGATTCGTTCCAGAAATTCGCTCAGTATTTCGAATATCCCCGTTTTCTTTTATAAAAAAATTCCCATGACAATAATTGACAAAAAAAATATCCTGTGGTAATCGGTAGATGGCAGTCATTAGGCTACATTTAGGCAGCCTAAAAACTCTGACAGTGTTGGCCACTAACACACCCGGGCCGGGTCATGTTCCTGTGGGTCTGGTTTCCTTGTAAAAAGGGTTACGGAGGTCAGACGGCAGTCGCTCCATTGTAATAACCAGCTCCGCCGAATCAGGACCATGATTAATAGCGTACCCTGGGCTCTGAAGCGTAAGCTAAAGATGTAACCGAGAAACACGCTCGGACGAAGAAGTATGTTAATCAAATCTCTATCTCGATACGCACTCCAAACTATTTAGTCGAAAATTCACAGAATTCAAATTCAATTACACTATCAGATGTTCGAGTCAGCCGAAACTATTCGATCTGATTGCATTAACGTAATCAAATAAAAGGCTAGATGTTCAATCAGTTCGCGGGTTGTCGGCTTAGTCATACCAAGTTAGATTGCGTCGACTATTGTATTGATATAGTTACCTTCATATAACTTAATGCTACTATTTCTATCTATTTTGATGATCTAAGATCTAAAAAAAGCTGTAATCTGTCTATAGAGTCCCTTTTACGTGATTTTATCCTTCGCTATCCTTTTCACATCCTGACAGACAATTGATAATTTTGCGTATACCAACTTGACTCTTTTTGGGTGTGTAGAGAAATGTGATTTGTTGTAAAAAACAAAATCCATAAAATATTATCGTTGAGTCAGTATGCCACAACACGAGTCTCGAACTTTGGGGCTAGCTCAATCTGTGATATGTCCCTATTTAATATCGACTCTGGAAAAATATATTTGTGAGGTCAAAAACTCCCGCAATTGAAAAGTTGTTGTCAGATTTTTTTCTGTACAGATTACCGAAAATGCAATTAAAAAAACTAAGAAAAAAACCTCTATATTCTGCACCCCACAATGCTCTGAAGGTAAACTGGTTAACTTTAGCGTTAAGTTTTCTTTTTGCTTGCGATTTGTTTGTGTGCAATAAAGATAAATAAAATAAATAATGCGGGTACACAAAGCAAACAAAATATGTACCACGGTCACATGGGAACATCACACCGGCAGAAGTGGCAGAAATGACGCCGTCGGGTGGCGACAAAAATTAGCTCGGCATGTGATGACAAATATGTTGTAGGTACCACCCTCAAATTAGCAAATTTTTATTTTATTTACAACTAGCGACCCGCCCCGGCTTCGCATGGGCATAAAAACAATCCTCTTGAATCACTCTATCTATTAAAAAAAACCGCATCAAAATCCGTTGCGAAGTTTTAAAGATTTAAACATACAAAGGGACATAGGGACAGAGAAAGCGACTTTGTTTTATACTATGTAGTGGTAGTGATGTCCCACAGATAACTACGTCATAGTAAAAATAAAACAGGACAAGAGCGAGTAGGACTCGCACACGAAGTTCCGTCCCCTTTTTACCCTTTGGGTACAAAACCCTAAAAATAAATTCTACAGCCAGTTTTCTCTCAAAAAAAATAAACATCTGCCCCTTGTTAAATCTATTTAAAACTCAGCAAAACTAACAATCGAATACTTTTTAATCGGTACGTAACATGGCGTTACACAATATAGGATTAACCGTTATCGATGCGACTCCCATCAAGCAAGCGAGGGGTGTCGTGGGAAAACAAACGTGGCACAATGTTTTTGTAATGTTAGCTCGGATTTGGATTAAAAAGTTCCCTAAGATTTTGAATAATTGATTTGATGCGTATTTCCTTTATTTATTCAATTCTTATATATCTATCATCTATACATACTGCCTCTGTGTTTCAGTGGTTAAGTGTCTGAAAATCACTGGTTACAGTTTGGTTAAGACATCGTAGGGCGAGGTTTTTAGTGGGTTTATTTTGTTCATAAACGACCAGCTTTCGGACATGGCACATTTTTATTAAACTATTTCAATAATCTTCAATATTTAAACACTAAGTAATAATTGACGTCAATAAGTGATAAGAAAATCCTATATTGAAAATAAACAATTTGAATATTGATGACCATTGTCCATAAAATGTCTTAACATGTTTCCTATTCTGATGCTAATGGATAGACGTTTAGATGAAAGAAATACCAAAAAACAGCTTAATAAAGTAGACACCTTAACACACGTTACCAGCAATCGCTTCATTTGATGCCGTGCAAATTATAATTGCTGCTATTCGTTGAGCTTTTTCGTATGTGAACTGAATAACTAAACGGTTTGACGTAAACATTCGAGGCACGTAGCCGTTGCGACGGTAACTGGTTGATTGAGTTGATAATTTGTGAATGTGGTCACTTGATTTGGTGTGTGATGTGTAAATATTTTATGGAAATTGTTGAATTTGAAATTTACTATACAATATTTTTTTAGATTCCTGCGTCAGATTGGTTTTGTTTTTTCTGGTGAGTGTGTATGTGTGAGATGTCGGTGGGGTTTTCTATGTGAGACTGATAAAGTTCAATCGGTTTTTTTTTCTATTATTTCATGCTGAGGTTTACTTTATTATTTGGACAAAGAAAAAGTAAGGCCTATTTGTTTAACTGTAAAACAAATGTAAGTATTTGAAAAAAAAAAAATTGTGATGGTATTTGACATCCCAAACCTTGGGAAAGATTGATTAAAGTACATATACACAAACACCGGGCTACCATCAAAATAACAAACCCGATTGAAACATTATAGTGCTAAAATATACTAACGGTCTTATACATAAAAAATAACACTAACATAGGTTTTAAACCTGTTTTAACTAAAGCATACTTTAACCTAAAAAGTATTTCTATCCGTGCAAAGTCGTGGCCGGTTCTAGTGCAAAGTTAAGTTAATTAGCATTTTTTCTAAACGAGTATTTTGCGCGCCATATTTTTCGTACTCGATTTCAAAATGTTTATTACATGCAATTATATTTACAATGTTATAAAATAAATTCGATACGTTGAACATGGTGTAACCAAATAAGTGATTCGATAAACTGTTCGTTACACAGCTCACGTGTTTTTCGACGAAACGTCAGCAAAGGTGAAAATCAAATTACAAATTACATTGATTGCAATTAGTTACAGTATTACATTTTAACGTTTAATGTTTACTATCAAAGCACAGCGTACTGCCTTCTTTTTTGCTCTAGCGTGTTCTGGTTGCATTTTCAGCTTACGCTAGAGCCCAGGGTACGCTATTTATTATGGTCCTGATTTGGCGATACTGGTAATAACACTGTAGTGATTTGCCGTCTGACCTTCGTAACCCTTTTGACAGGCAAACCAGATCAATAGGAACATGATTCGGGTGTGTTAGTGGCTAACACTGTCAGATTTTTCAGGCTGCCTTGGCATCTGGGAGCAACGGCTTAACGTGTCTTCCGAAGCACGGAGGAGCATAAGATAGAAATGCCACTAATGGCGACCAATTCAAACATGACCGCGCACTCGCCGTCGCTTGACGCTCGCTATCGTAACGAACATGCGCGCCCTGTTAGTATATCGAGCCCCCCACCCCCTCCCCCACACACACACATAGCGTACCGCCTAATAGATATATATAGAAATGTTTATAGGTATACCTACCTAATTAATGGTCGAATTTGAGATAATATTTTTGCATTTGTAGCTCTACTAACTATTGCTCGCGGCTCCGCTTGAACCGTATACCGTACATATTAGATACCAACACTTCAACTTCATTAAAAAACATTGACATTTAAGATGTAGAGTCGTTATTACACTCAGTTTTAGAGTGGTTAGCTCAAAGACAAACACAAACTATGCAGACGGAATGCTTGCTTGCGATCCATTTAATTAATGGCGATTTAGCAGTTAGTGTAAGGGTGGCTTTATAAACCTGAGGTTACACGAGCGTATTAGATTTCATGTATTTAATTATACTGATGGTGAATGAAGAGAGGCAGATATACCTTGCCGTTCCCACCTTAGAACCCTTCTCAAATTCCCTACTCATCATCATCATATCATCGTTCTGACACTTACTCCTATTCCTTTTCGGTCCATGCTGTTAGGTTGTGGAATTCATTGCCCGCCGACATACGAGACTCAAAATCTATCTCTGTTTTCAAGAAACGCATAAAGGATTATTATCTTTCTTCAGCATAATAAATGTAAATTTAGTCTAAGTAAGTATATTTGTATTTATATGGTATATATATTTATTTAAGTATGTATGTACTAATGTATGTATGTTTATTTTATTATAATATTCCAGTACACGCCTGTTACCCTTTTCTTCTCGTTTCCTCTCTTGGGTCTGCTAGAAGAGATTTCTTTAGAAATAAGCAGCACCCTTGCACTAATGTTCTTTATTCTATGTTATTTTCTTTTGTATATTTTTCTGTGTACATGAATTTGAAAATAAATAAATAAATAAAGGCATGTTAACGAGATAACAATAACAGTTGATTGTTATCTACGTCGAGAGGGGTTACTGTCAGCGAAAGTGTTAAAGGGATAGGCTTTACAAGCATTTATTGTCTTTTTAAATATATAAATATCTGTAGGGATAGATAAATAAATAAATAAATAAATATATAGGGACAAATCACACAGATTGAGTTAGCCCCAAAGTAAGTTCGAGACTTGTGTTATGGGATACTAACTCAACGATATTATATTTTATAACAAATACATATATAGATAAACATCCAAGACCCAGAGATAGATAGATCACACAAAAGTGAGTCTCCATAGTTTGTTCTAAACTTATGTTATGGGATATTAAGTCAACGATAATTAGCATATTTTAGTGATTTGAGTAGAAAAGACAAAGTTTTAGTACCTTGTAATGTAAACCAATTTGGTTTAATAGCTTATGAAACAGTCAAACAATTTTAAAGCTTTGAAACACTAACACAAGAGCATATAGGATCGATTGACCTTATCAACGAGTCTATAGGTCAAGTATGTTGACTTACGAATTTCCAAAAATTGATCCCACGATATTTCAGTAATGATCTCGCGAGGACTTCTGTTAAATTAGTACCTAATTACTTACTTACTAACGTATTTAGATTAATATTTATGCATGGCTAATGGCATAAATAGTTTATTTCCATTTTTGAATGCCTGAATGAATGATGAAATGATCTATAAATAACACCTTAATGAAAATTGTTTTCTCAACCAGTGCAAACACGGTCTTAGGATAGTATAAAGTGTCAAATAGGTCTGTAATAGCTACCGAGGCAGTGTGGGAGCGTAAGTCGACACAAATGACCACGGTTTTAACAATTAGAGACTGGCATGGAGTACCTAGACTTGTCTGAGTTGCAATAAAGTACTTTCTATTTAATCATTACTTATATTTACTGTCTCCGTGGTACAGTGGTCCGTGGTCCGGGGGTCGTAGGTTTGATTCCCACGGGAATTATACTTTGTTTCGGTGTTTCCAGTTTTCCTGATAATAAAGATGATTCCGTGCTTCGGAAGGCGGGAAGAAGTACGGAAGCAGGAAAGCGGACCCTGGGCTCCGAAGCAGCCAACAAAGAAAGCAACCGAAAAAGCGCTAATATAAGAGAGAGAGAGAGGACAGAACTGAGCTACCCCAAAGGTAGCTGAATTCACGTTGCTAATGTAATCGGTAAAGCGCTCGAAAGCCAAAGTTTGGCATTCCGCCATCCTAATCGAATACACAGCTACTCGAATTAAGAAGTTTGGAGCTGTTGCGTACTCGAGTCGAGACGTTTGCTCTACGGTAACCGATTTTGTACTTATTCGATTCATTACAACTAGGTTAGTCTGAGCTGAATTGATGGGCCGCGAATGAAGTAAAATTTGTATTAATAAATTTTGAATTCATAAGGCAAAGAGCTGGTATTTTTTTGTACTAAGAATAAGCTTGAGTATGGTAATCACTATCACTATCACTACATAGTATAAAACAAAGTCGTTTTCTCTGTCCCTATATCCATATGTAATGTATGCTTAAATCTTTAAAACTACGCAACAGATTTTGATGCGGTTTTTTAATAGATAGAGTGATTCAAGAGGAAGGTTTTTATGCCCATACGAAGCCGGGGTGAGTCGCTAGTTAAATAAATAAAATAAAATATTTTTATTTCAGACTAAATCCATATGTTGTTAGTACAATAACTTAAAACTATGTTAGTAAAATAATAATATTTGAGAAAATCCGCACATTATATTTTTAATTAAGGTAGAAACCCCCCCTGCCCACTGGGCCCACCGGGCACGGCCACATGGCTTTGTACCCAATGCCTCCAGATGCGTGTCATTTTATAAGATGTGGGATTAAATAAATCCATAGTAATATTATAAATGCTATATATACTTATGTCTGTCTGTTCAGAACGCTGGACCGATTTTAATGAAATTTGGTAAGGATTTAGTTAAAGACCAGGGGTCGAATATAGGCTAGGCTTTTGGGCGCGATATACCAAGGGCTCACGCGGGCAAAAGCTAGTTTTCTAAATATGAAATACTAGCTTTCGCCCGCATGAATTTTCCTCGGGAACAGTGTTTTTTCCCAGGATGAAAGGTACCTTGTGTCCTTCTCAATACTTCTATCGATGTATATGCGAAATTTCAACGAGATTGGTTCAGTAGATAAGGCGTGGAGAAGTCACAAACAAACAAATATAAAAACTCACTTTCGCATTTATAATATTAGTTGGGATTAGTAAAATTTTGTGGATATAATTTGCAGTAACTCTGTAGACAAAGGATCTGGTCGTCTGTCTGTCAATCATTGAACTGTATCACATAAAACATACTGATAATTTTAACAGCATACACATTTCAAGCAAAGTGCATGTATTGCAATCTTAAAATTCATTAGGCGTTATTAACGTGAAGCGGCTGGCCAATTTAAATAAAATGTATTTTAAACAGACTAGCAAAACAGCCATAATATGGCTTCAGCCTATATAAATAATGTTTATTATCGATAGGCTTTCAGTGTTGCAGATTCGGTATGTACAAAAGAGACAAATATATACATATAGCTGAAGTAAAGTGAGACGGCGATATAAGTACAGTACGCTGCTATTGCATGTGTGAATGCACCGGCTGGAAGTAACGTCAGCAGCTCAATTGCTACAACAACTGTTTTTATTTTAGTTATAATTAAAACTATAAATTTTACAAGTACTAAAATAATGTCTTGTTATAAAAAAAATACTATAATCAAGTACCTGAAGACGATACCTTTGTGATCACTAGCACCACCATCAGTTAAAAATCTGAATTAATTATAAATTATAATATTATATAATTTCACATGTTTAAATTTAACTTTAGATCTAGAACCTTAATTACATAAGACGGTTTTTGATAACTTGTGTTTTTTTTAGTGAATATTTGATTTTTAATTGATGGTGGCGCTAGTGTTCATCAAGGTATCTTCTGAAACATATATAAACCAAAATTTATACTATTAAATTTTTAAATAAAACTTAAACATCTAAAAAGTGGTGCTCTTGCGGCATGGTGCCAAAAACCCCATCTGCATTTCCGCGCTGAATAGCGACTGCTATTCTCTGCGCGAGATATGAGCCGGCTTTGTTAGTTTAGCTGAAGTTTTGTGAAATCAAAATGTCTCATGAACAAAGAATATAGAAACCTGTAGAAGCTGGAGTTCATTGATATATAGTCATTTAAGACGAACACAGCCAACAACAGTGAACACTTCGATTCAACTACAGACAAAGTTCCTGTCTTGATCTCGTTGTCTTACATATAGTTGTATTTCTAATAGTCTTTGGAAGATATGAGCATCCAAACCCTACTAAACTACAGTACGCTACAACACACAGTCGTCGTCAGCGTCCAAACTATCTAAAAATTCAGTCCGTACTACAAACCTTAACCTTAATTGACGAAAAGAAGTGTAAGTTGTATTCCATTAATTAAGCTATATTTTAATGTAATACCACAGAATAAATCCATACTAATATTATAAATGCGAAAGTCTGTCTGTCTGTCTGTCTGTCTGTCTGTCACCTCTTCACGGCTAAACAGATGGACCGATTGTGATGAAAATTGGTAGGGATGTAGTTAACGACCTGAGGTCAAACATAGGCTACTTTTGGGCGCGATATAACTGAGTCCCACGCGGGCGAAGCCGCGGGAAACAGCTAGTACTATATATAGTTCAGAATAGTTTCATGTTCGACCGCTTCTTTTTAAAATTTAAGTTAGAAAGATTACCAAAAAAGCTTAGCAAATCAAACAGTCCCGATTGCGTCTGCTGATACTACCAGCACACGTGTGGCGCAAAACGAGCGACCTTATAATGAATAGCCGTCGCACAGCGCCATATTTCAGAGAATTAACAAATGACCTCCTGTCATTGCTAGAACGGCGTACGATTTTTCTGCGCACCGTACCTAGCCTGATGTAGGTGCGGTTGGTACTACAGTTGGTGCCGGTGGGTTGGTACCGCCAAATTAATGGTAGGTTTATGGTGTACACTGTAGTGCAGAATAATGGCGGCTTTGCCGGTTCAGTGTTGTTTTGAGATATTTTAGTATTTTTCGATGTGACACATCCAATATGCCTCGAACGCCGCGATGGTAACGACATAACGCTATGATGCTGCTTTCGACTTCTTTGAGTGCGTATGTTATGGTACCTAGACTCACAAATGCCATTTTCTTTGGTTTTAAAACAATATTGTTATGCCAATCGAAGTTATAGTTATCGCGTATCGAATAGTTGACAAAAGCTATCTAGTGATCTAGGCATTGTTTATGTTCAAGTCTTTTCTAGTCTACCTTAGGTTAATCACCTTACTTTTAAGAAATATAATTTTCTGCTGCAGTCGTATCACGTTTGGCATTTTCAAAAACCTCTCACCAGATATAAACCCTACATAATATTTTTAAATCAATCATCAACGATACAAAATGAATGGCATACCTAGTCTTAGAGTTACGCGCAAAGAAGAAAGGTACAAAGATATTAATTCTCTGCAAGTTTTCTAAAAACAAAACAATAACTCATTCTATTCACACTAACTAAATTCCGCCGAACAACAATGATCCCGGCAAAATTAGGAGGGTACTACTTTATATGCATGACAATATACAGTTAACAATATTCAAATCGGTAGTGTAATAACAATCACGGGCAATTACGACGGGGCAATATGCAGATGAGGATGTTTGCTCGCCCTGGAGGTGGTGGTATACCAGTATGAATATATTTTTGACATCATCATCCCATCAATTTTCCCGTTGCATTCTTAGAAAAAAGACTTCAGATTCTGGATCTGACGACCTATTGGTTGACAGAAGACATTAAGGTCGCTAAGATAAAGGAATAAAATAAAAAATAAATAATTTATTTTCAGACTACACAACACTGGGTCTAAAAAAAATTCCTTGTGAAACTATGGAAAATATTCTTTTTTTCATGGTCCGGTTGACCGCACAAGAGAAACGTACCACGGGAAAGAGTGAGAAATCAGCTTAAAAGTCGTAAATATAAACACCTAATTATAAATTATATGTCCAACTTTGGTAGAAATACGGATAATTTTGGATGACAGCCGTGAAAAAATGAGAAAACTCCTTCTATGCATCGTTGACATTTTATCTTGACACCTAGACATAGATTTAAAAAAAAAATTGCCTTGCCGCGCGCGATCCGAAATTCTTTGCACCTAGATCACAGCGTCTCCTGCTATTCATTATATCTAATGCCATTAGAAATAAAATGAAAAATCAAATAAACAAACGTAAAGAAAGTAACAAAGACCCTTACACCCCAAACACTCAACTTCTTTATCTTTACGAGTCTTAATGGCTATATGAACTCTATATTGACTTTGCCCAGTACTGGCTACCACCACCGCCTGGTCGTTCGCCTCGTTCGAGTCCCCTATTGTGCAGGAGACAGGGCTAGCTGCACGACAGAAGGTGAGCCATCGACTGCACCGCACCACAGTCACACAGGCTGCTGTCAGAGAAACCCTACCTAAAGCACTGCTCTCCTGACATCTTCCAACACCAGCCCAAAGACTGATAATTGACATCCAGTGAACGCAAACCACGATCAGTAATTCTTATGTTATGTTCAGCCAACTCGATGCTTTTGTCACTCGCGGTCTACGAAATGAAATGACCCGGAATAATGTGTATTTCGGATCCATTTTTATGAATTTTTCGCAGTCAAACTATCTTTTGGTTTTTTTTTTTTTTCTTTTCTTTTGTTTGTATCATTCTCGTAACAGAGTTCATACTAGTTCATATTTAGTTTTTAGTTATTTTTATAGTAGTTTTTTTTTTCGATTGGAATTTATTATTAGTTTAGATATTAGTACTTAATGTAGTTTAGATAGTATTCAAACGAGAGACCCAAGAACTTCTGAAGCAATTGCAAAAATCTTTATTTGTTATGGGTGTAGTAAAAAAAAACTGTGCCTAGACTGCAACAAAGTCTATATTCATAACAGCCTGTGGCCAAACAATCCCGTACATCCTCATCTACATATTTGCCTTCATAATCACCCCATTTATAACTTCTCCGCGGTTCTGAAGTCTTGACTTGCCTTGAGTTATCTATTAAGAGTTAGATGAAACAAGATAAATAATAAATATATAGAGAGAAATCACACAGATTGAGTTACCCCTAAAGTAAGTTTGAGACTTGTTATGGGATACTAACTCAACGATACTAAGTTTTATAACAAATACACATACCTCTTTCGCGGGACGCACTGTCGAGTGAACTGCGTTTATTAAGCGCTCCTCAGTTATTACCACATATACCTATTTTAATAGAATCAAAGTTGGTTGTGTTGTATATCATAGTGAAGTTAGTGACACTGTCTACAAGGTGCAATTTCTGGATTTACGATTCCGTCACGGATTTAGCCACAGCGACGTAAAAATCATTTTGAATAATTAAAATTTAACCCTGACCTGCCCTAACATAGTTAACTTCAATCGTGCGCTGTGCGAGCGCAGCCGTCCCCCGCCCGGCCCGTCACCCTCGGGCTTCCAGCCCTACCGCTGCTAGGAGTGCTACGCCGCCCGCCGCCCGCCGCCCGCTACAGCCACCACCGTAGCTGTGTGTGTTCCCCGCACCTCCCCGCCCGGACCCTACCAGCCACTAGTCTTATGTTATTATCGGGTTTACAATGGATTCAAATATGGACAACAGAAATAGTAACAAAAACATATCGTTATCAGAATCAAATTTAATTGAATCGATTGATCGGGAGGATATGATCACTCCGCCCAACTTTGTGGCTTCCTCTATCAAAAGAAGGAGAGGTGAGGTTGATGATGTCTATATGGACCGTTTCCAAGCTTTCCAACAGGAAATAAAATCGATGATTCAAAACATGTTCCAGTCTCAAGAACAAGAAATTAAAAAAATATCATCTACGTTAAAAGACATTCACAGTTCTAACACAAACATTGAAAAATCCGTATCTTCTTTAGCAATACAAAATGAGGAACTAAAAAAGAAAATAGAGCTTTTGGAAGCCCAACATAAAAAAGATATAGAATATCAGACCGTTCTTGAAGAAAAAATTGAGGATTTGCATCGAGAATCCCGCAAAACCAACCTCGAAATAAAAAATGTTCCGAAATTTCCTGATGAATCCAAGGACAATTTAATCGAGATGTTTACATACTTATGTAAAAGCATCGGCTGTGACTTTGAAAAATCTCAACTGAAAGATATTTATAGAATTCGGGAAAGGAAGGGAGGTAAGAGCGATACGCCCATAATAATTGAAACGTCATCAACTATTCTGAAAAATCAGATTATAAAAAACTGCAAGGCTTTTAATAAAAAACATAAGCAGAAGCTTTGTGCCAAGCACTTGGGCTTGAGAAGGAAGGAGGATACCCCAATTTTCGTGGCGGAGCAGCTGACATCTAAGGGAGCTCGCCTGTTCTTCTTGGCTCGTGACCTGGCTAAGTCCAAGGATTTTAAATTCTGCTGGACCTCATACGGTAGGATCTACTTGAGAAAGCGTGATAACTCGCCTATAATAGTTATAAGAAGCGAATCCCAGGTACAAAGCCTTATGCAGGCAGAATGACTAGGCCCAGCACTTGCTGTGCCTAGTCATTCTGCTGTGCTATTTTGTCTTTTTCTATATAGTTTCTATAGAATATCTTATAAGATTAATATAAAAATAATAATTTTCTTTTTCGTTTTATGTAAGTGCTCAGTCTATACATATTCAACACTACACACTCAACATTACTTAACTACAAATAATAATATTTATAATAATCATCATATTGCAAATATATTTATTAAATTATCTAGATATACACTAATTGATATACATGAGATATTGCACACTATTACTTTTCTAAGAAATATGAGGTTTAATAAAATAAATTTATTTATACTTAAATGTTTTTTCAAGTGTCAATTACTTACTAAATCGACACATAGACTATTTTATACAATTTTACATGGATAGTAAATTTATTCATTCGCAAGAAATAGACAAAGTTGAAATGGCTAAATCTGAACAACTGTCCGTGGAAGAATTTGTCTCTAGACCGCAAATCACACGTAAAAATGATTTTACAATTATATCGCAAAATATTAGGAGCATTTATAAAAATTTCGATAGCCTGATCGCTACTCTATCACAATTTAAATTAAAAATTGATGTAATTATTCTTAGTGAATGTAGACTAGAGTCAACGAAACCTATTCCGCACCTAGATAATTACACGTCTTACATTTCGACAATGCATATCAATCAATGCGATGGAGTTGTTGTTTATATAAGAGACGATCTCAAAGGCACCATTAAAGAGATTAAGTTAACACATGCATCGTGCTTACAAGTAAGGTTATCAAATTTAATAATACTTGGTATTTACCGATCTCCTTCAAACAAGGATGCAGATAATTTCATACTTTCATTGGATGCACATTTGAAAACTATAGACACATTTAAGCAAATACTGATAACAGGTGATATAAACATAAACTTGATACCAAAAGTAAAAGAAGAAAGCTCTCAAATTAAAAATAGGCAATCTTACTTAAATATGCTATCATTACATGCCATGTTGTCAGGTCATTCTCTACCCACAAGAGATGGTTCTTGTTTAGACCATTTTATTCTGAAATTAGATGGTAAAAGAAACGAAGTGTCAATCTGTAACGAAACACTTATTTGTGCATTCGTTTCATTCTCAAATATTCCGCTTTTGATTGGAGTTTTAATTGTAATCCATAGATAATATAAAATAAGGATAGAAATACGCGTGCTGCCATCTACGGAAAAGTCAGTAACTTTTGCTTATGCACAATATTATATTTCACTCCGTCTAGATTAATGAGGGGGCAACACTATACGTTAGTGATGATTTATCAATCAAGGAAAATTTAATTGAGGAGCAACATTGTACGTTAGTGATGGATCATCACGCAAGGAAAATTTAATTTGTAACTATTATTTATGAATTGTTTCTGAGTTTAAATATTCGGATTTGAATTTTAAGAGATAAAATTGCTAGTAGTTTGATTATATTCTTTTAATTTGATTTTAAAGAGAAGATAAAAAGACTTCATTGGTAAATTTTGCTCCATCTGGTGACAGATGTGGTAAACTATCGCCGCGGAAATTAAGATTGCGCGATTGATCAATTCAGGTTTTAATAAATATTAATTGTTTAGAATAAGATTATTTGCTTGAATTCAATAATATATAATGAAATGACAAATATATAATATCAATAATTTAATGTTAAAAACTTAAATTATCTGAAATTAAGTATTAAAAATAGATGTATTGGTCGCGAACAACGAATGACCTCGTTTAAAAATTGAACGTATAGTAGGACGCGATGAATGTAGGTAGTCATGAAAAACCGAAGCCTCTTTTGAAAACGGAATATGTCGAGGACGCGGTGAATGTTGACTAACTTTTATTATGATGATATCATAATTTAATAAATTTATACATCAATGAATGATGAATATTACTTATAAAATTTGTACGTTAATTTTAAATCTTGTATAATGGGACAGGCTTAGCTTTTTAAATTATTTAAGTACAAAATAGAATAAATAGTATCTCACGAGTCGCCGGTAGATGAACATTAGCGTCACGGGGGATGAGGTACGGGGTTAGGTGATAAATAGGCTTGCGGGAGGCCGCAAGGGAGACTTTTTCTTGGACGGCAGCGGAGGACTTTTACTTTACTTTCGGACACTTGGGGACTCAACTCGGAAGAAAACACAAGAAGATCGTCAACATTTTCTCTGTAAAGTATTTTTATAATCAAGAAAGAAGAAGTTATTTGCGTGGGGTTGATAGCACATTTTTAGCTTAGGGCAGTGTAGATTCGCGGTAGTTTAGTATTATTCGTCTTAATTTCAGACCTCATGGTGAGTATAACAGGTCTGAGGTTAAGGGCGCTATTTTGTAGTACACTTTAGTTATTTTCGTGATTGTTTTTGGATAGTTTTCATGGGACCTAGAGGATAGCCTAAATCCAGGCGTCTCGGGGTTTTATGAAGAAAATTCTTTTAAGATCTGCTTTATGATCGGGGAGGTGCTATCAACGGTCATCAGTCTTGCCCTGAAACCCAGCGGTGTTAACTTAAAGGCTTGACTGTGTGACAAGGTAGAAAGACAAAGTCTTGTGGCGAGGCTTTGGGACTCGCATTTTAGAGTCTAGTTAGCTACCTGAAGGGATGAGCGAGGAAGGATATACATGCGAATCCGTCTAAGTACGCGTTTCTCGGACGTGTTGTTCCTTCAACGCTTCATAATTTCAGTCCTCACCAGGTTAGGTCAACTGATCCTATCCCATAAAGGTTGACCTACTTACACGGGTTGCTAGAATTAGGAGGGATCTGCCCAATCCAGTTTGTAGTGAGACTAGAGTTCACTGGCTTTGGCTAAGGTCGAGTGGACTATTACAGAGCTAGGGTGATTAGGAGCAAATATCTAGATTAGCGAGAGAAAGTCTCTCAACAGCTTATTCTGTAGCTTTAGACAGCCTGATTCTTACACCGGAATCAGACTTACACATATCACACTTTCGAAATGACGCGATTAGCTCCAGGGAATGGTAGTGGATAGTTAGTATAGGCATAGTTCTAGGAAATAGGTTGTATAGTTAGTAGGCGTTACGGCAATCGACAGTGTAGTGAAAAGTGCGAAAATAATAGTGGGAAACCTTGTGTTTCTTGTGAAATTAGTAAATTCCAAGGACATAAAACTATAATTTATGGGGGTAAGCGAACCTAGGCTCCATATTCAAAATGGCCACGCCCAAAACAAAAGAAAAAAAAAAAATATTTTTCTATTTTCCCTATGATATTGTTTCTTTGCAAAGAAAGTAAAATAATTTATTTTCAATATAAATATCTATCAAGGATATCAGAATTGTCCAAGAATATTGTGGTATCAAACAATATTATCTACCTACTTATTTTATAATTGTCTTGTTCATTCTAGAAAATAATAACAATTGTGAGAATACTACTTTAATGTTTGTCTGGTTTTCCTGGAGGGATTCTTGAGTGTGGAGGTCTTATCTGGTGATGCTATGGTCAAGCCAAGCGAACCTCTGTCTCCAAATGCAGAAGCGGTGAGATAAGTTTGCTTTTCATGAGATTTCCCATGAGACACATCTTTTCCTGGATACCTAATATAAATATTGAATTAATCTAATTTCAAGATAGTGTACATAGCTTTTGCCATGGGTTCGATCCTGTCTTATAATACTCATGTGAATGTAAGATTGATTCACTTATTTATAAATCACTTGGAAAAAGATTCCTAAGCAGAGTTATGTCACTCTAAAACTACCTACATATAAATGATAATTTTCTTGGAAGGAACAAGAACAGTATAGTCTAATTAAATCTCACTTATTAATCAAATATCTTGGATAGTACTATATTCTAACCTACTTATGGTTGTAAACTACTAATCTGAATATCAGATTTAATATAATATTTTATTCACTACCTGATCTATCTTCTACCTTAAATGAGAAGTACTCTCTTCTTATAACTGACACTTAACTTACTTTAATTATCTATATATAATTTGGATCTCTTCATTTGTTACTAAACTATTCCGTTCTAGTATAAACATATTAAATTCATCTAAAAATCTAGTTATCCTAACAAATATTAATTTAGTAGACAATCTATAGGAGTGGATTGTAAGATTGAATCCATGAAGACATAAAATAAGTCTTGAGATAGCAAAATATGAAGACATAAGATTGGTCTATATTTTGTATTATGTTAAATTCATTATTTAAAACAGCTCAGCAAATATCGCAGTGATGATGAAGAAATCACACACTGTAGTGTTGGGATAGCGCTTGGAGACACTTTGTCTCTCCTCTTGTCCATTTAAGTCTACAGTACTGACTTACTTAAACTTCACCGACTATTAGTAGAATGGTCTTTTGTATAAATACAATAAAGGCTGGGTTGCAGGAGAAGTCGGGCCAAGTAAGGTGACGAAGACTATCGGTATGAGCGGAGGCGGTGCTCTGCCCTTGCTGCAAAAACCCATATGTATAAGCTAATTATCATTTGAAAATATTAAGTATACCTTACAAGTAGGAATTTCATACTTGTATAACATTCCGTAGACCTGTAATATTAATAGTAAGTCTATACTTACTAGATTGATTATTACTAGATTGTTTAAGAGACCTACATCTATCTAACAATAAGACTATTGATTCATAATCTGAGACTTAGAAATTCGGGCATAATAACTTAAATATTCAATGTAAGTGAACACCTCTTCTGTGTAGTAGGATAATGTCCAATAAAATAGTTCAATTTCTAATAATGGTTGACAAATGATTTAGTAAGAATATGTAGGATGAAGTCTAATCTAGGACTTTTAATATGAAAGTCTATGTAGATTCACTAAACCAAATTTGATAAAACTCTTATTTATATTTCATTCATTTATTAGGGCAAGTAATAGGTTGAGTAGGATATTAAATAAATTAATAGTAGCTGAGGAGATAGTGTGAGAGTAGGATATTAATAAAAGCTGGTACTTAGTAGCATTTTGTATTTATAGATATTGATAATACTCTTAAAAGGATCTGGTTAAGCTTCGGATTGCAACCAGGGTATTCCTCCACTAGATATCACAAGCCAAATTTTCAAGCCAAACAAATAGATATTTAAAATAAATAGATATTTCAAAACAAATAAATATTTAAAATAAATAGATATTTAAAACAAATAGATTTTTCAAAACAAATAGATATTTTAAAAATAAATATTGTAAAATAAAAAAATTAGTAAGTAGTTTAGAGCATCTTAAAATTAGGATTTTAGGAGTAAGTATATAGTAAATATATATAGATTTGGTGTGCAGTGTTAGGTATATGTATGTATATTTAGGTATATTAAAGGGCGCGTTACAAATCGTAATATTCGATACAACTATTACTGACCACAGATTAACGTTATTAAAAATGAATAGTTCCAATGTTTGTTATAATAGACCTAAACATAAAACCACCATTGATTTCCAGAAGGCTTTTTTCGATTTAAATGATACTAATTTTTCTGACTTGATTTCATTAGATGACCCAATAGTATTAACTAATTTATTAATCGAAAAAATAAGTAATTGTCTTAAAGATAATACTTCTATAACACCAATTAGATGCAAAGATCGGATTATTAAGCCGTGGATTACTCCTGGTGTATTGCGTTGCATTAGAAACAGAAATGACCTACAATTTAAATTACGAAAAGATCCCTCAAATATAGTTCTAAAAGTAACCTATAGTAGGTACCGAAACCACTGTAATACTCTTTTGCAAAACTTAAAAAGAAAATATGATAGGGAACTTCTTTCTGCAACTAATAATAACCCTAAATCTCTTTGGAAAACAGTAAATTTATTGACGAATAGAAATAAAAATAAATTACATAATCTGGATCTTTTACAAGCTCATGCAATGCCTGAGTCAGCAGTTAACAAAGCAAATGAATACTTTGCAAGTATAGGTAAGAAACTGGCAGAAGGTAAACAGAACCAAATGCCTGCTGAATCACTTGTAAATGACTCGCAATCCACTCAAGTTTCATCTTTTGTACTGTTGGAAGCAGACTGTGGCGAGGTGTATGATACATTGATGGGACTTAAATCTGACAGCGCTCCGGGCTGGGACAATATACCTACTCAGTTTTTGAAAATTGCACATCAGATTGTTGTTCCTGTTTTGGCTCATTTAGCTAAACTCTGTTTTCAAAAGGGCATTTTTCCTGCTGCCCTTAAGAAAGCTGTTATTACTCCGGTGTATAAGAGTGGTGACAGAGACGAAGTGTCGAATTATAGACCAATCTCGGTTTTATCGGCTATTTCTAAAATTTTAGAAAAACTTATAAATAAACGACTGCTCAATTATTTAAATAAATTTAATATAATATCAGACTCACAATTTGGTTTCAAACAATGTACCTCTACGGAAGACGCAGTTACGGCATTAACAACTGTGATTGTGGAAGCAGTGGATAGTGGCAAAAAGTGCTTAACATCATTCCTTGATCTAAAAAAAGCCTTCGATACCGTATCTGTCCCCATTCTTATACACAGGCTGGAGAGGGTGGGAGTTAGAGGCAAACCTTTGGAGCTACTTATTGACTATCTGAGTGATCGAAGGCAGTGTGTTAAGATAGGCCAATATACAAGCGAAGAGACTAAAATTGAGTATGGTGTTCCACAGGGCAGCGTTCTTGGACCCACATTGTTTCTCATTTACATTAATGAGCTCTGCAACTTAAAAATAAGTAACGGGCATATCTTTTCCTACGCCGACGATACTGCTTTGGTGTTTGTGGGCGATTCTTGGGATGAAGTTCAACAGTTTGCGGAAACAGGACTTGTGAAGGTAGCTAGATGGTTAAATTCTAATTTACTGACATTAAATACGGAAAAAACTAATTTTATCACTTTTACTAACTATAATAGTACACAGCCTGGTCTAGACTTTAAAATTAAAATTCACACCTGTGTTAATTCTCTAATTTGTAGCTGTAATGAAATAGAAAAGGTTGAAAAAGTTAAATATTTGGGCGTCATGGTAGATCAGCGACTTACCTGGTATTCGCATCTGGAGCTCCTAACTGCCAGAATCCGTAAATTGATTTGGGTATTTAAGACACTTAGATATATTGCCAATGGTAGCCTACTAAGTCAAATTTATGTTTCACTTGCTCAGTCAATTTTAGTATACTGTATACCAATTTGGGGTGGAGCAGCAAAAACAGAATTTTTGCATTTAGAAAGAGCACAGCGTACCCTTCTTAAATTAATGTATTTTAAACCTTATTGGTATACTACTTCTGATCTCTATTCCGAATGTAAACTTCTTTCTGTTAGGAAGCTTTATATATTAAATATAATACTTAAAACACATAAAACGCTACAGTTTGACCCCAGTGTGTTGGAGAGAAGACGTAGATATGCGGTCGTTCCGGTTGTCCCCACTAACACTTCATATGCGCAGAGACAATTCGTAAGACAGTCCTCGCATCTATATAATAATATAAATAAAGATCTAAATATCTATGAATTGTCTTACCGCATCTGTAAAAAAACTTTAACCTCATTTTTACAAAATTTGACCTATGATGAAGTCGAATCCCTATGTAGTTATTTGTAAAATATATAACAACATACATATATAGCACAGATACCCACACACACACACACACACGCGCACACACTCACACGCACACACAAACACACACACACACACACACACACACACACACACACACACACACACACACACACACACACACACACACACACACACACACACACACACACACACACACACACACACACACACACACACACACAAAACATAATCAATTTTTAAACCGACTGTTATACTGAGCTTTGTTAAACTTTTAATTCTGTTTTTATTTTTAAATTCAGTTTTTCTCAAATTGTATTAAATCTATAAATTATTGGCTTTTGGTTAAGTATGCTAACTGTGAAGGAGCGGACTCTCCAAACACAAGTATCTTATGCTTAAATGGAGATTCCAATCATATATTGTTACTGTAAACACAAGTTCAAGAAATAAACATTTATTATTATTATTATTATTACATATATAAATAAACATATTTTTTCATCTTAACATGACTAGGGATTGAATCCTCCTGAGTAGCAGGCACACATGTTATCCATTACGCCAAGGAGGTCTTTATGAGATTAAATGAGGTGTTGTTTATTTCTTTGGGGCATATACTTTAGTAGTAGAAGCCTTTAGAACATAAAGGTTTGTTTGTTACAACAAAAATCATAGTTTGTTTAAATTTCGATATAATATTAGGGATTATGTCACAAGTGCGGTACGGCTTTTCGGATTGTACTGAACCTAATTGAATCCCGCGGGTCGTCACCTGTCGGATGAGTATCGAGCTCCCTGGCATTACGGGTTCATTTTACGATAGTATTTTATATTATTGAACTCCGTATGTTTTTACCATAAGTAAACAATATACTCGGCCAGTGTTCGGATTAAGACTAGAAGCTATCCTTTAAGTCTAATGTCAGAGCGGTGGACGTGGCAATGTACTGGTCGAAACTCTTTTAAAAAAATTGCATAACCATTTCGAAATGCTGCAGTGGAGTTGCGTCACTTCTTCTCCATCCTATAATTGACAATAGACTATTTAATTTTATTTCACTTGAAAAGAAGAAAAAGTATTAAGTAGTAGTAAGAAAGGGTAATAAGGATTTGGGTTTGTTGAACCCCAAAAGTATTTTTTTCTGATCATACTTTTCAAATAACTCTAAAGCACTAAGTTAACTGAACTAGAACTAAAACCTGACAATGCTAACAGTAGCCATCGAAGCTAATAATTAACCCTATATTACTGACCCTTTGTACGGGCGCCATTTTGTTTTCACAGACACGTGGCAGTCACGAGGCTCATTACAAGATGTCATTAGGTGTATTATTTGTCAACCTATTTGGCAAATTCATTCAAATTGTCCTTTTTAAATTGCCAAATTGGTATTAGACGCTCGACTATGGCAACTATAGTAAGCTATAAGGGTCACATAAAAAAAAGTTGTAGATTTAAGTACTCAACTTTTTTAGGGGTTCGTAAACAATGTTGTCGTTTTGGTTGTACACTTGCTATTGGCATCGGCCTTATTGCTACTTAAATTGCCTCCGTGGTCCGGTGGGTAAGGTGTTTGCCTGTAGAGCCGAGGGTCATAGGTACGATTCCCACGGGAAGCATACGTTGTTTCCAGTTTGGTTAGGACATTGCTGGTTTAAAACTGATTGTCATATAAAAAACACCAGCTTTAGGCCCAAACGCCTTGAAAAAAGAACATGTCTTTGTATAGCAAACTATATTTATTCAGTTCCATAAAAAACACCGCTGAGTAACTCATTGGATATACCGGAGTCGTCAATTTCAATCTTAAAGAAGAATGGGTGGTTTGCGATAAACTGTTGTACTATTTCGTTTTTGTTATATTCTGGAATATCGAGGGGATCTTGCGCTGTAAAAATTTAAAAAAAATTATGTTTAAAATCAAGATTAACTATGACAAGGCCTAAAATAGAGCAGTAACATTAAGGATAAGGTTATCCAAAAGGTAACGGAGGACATTAATTGCTATTGCGGTATAGAAAAAGGAAATCAATTTTGTTTCAATCTATGTAATGCGGTTTATAACTGTAGTACTATTCTTAAACGTACGAAGAAACAATATTGTCTAAAAATTATCGGGATCAACTAGACTGCGCCCGTTCCTTTTTCAAAAGTTTTGGCGTCATGCAAGATGTCAATGTCAGTGACAAGACTGACAAGATGTACTTACAATTACAAAATCGGCGCTCCAGTGCCTCTAGTATGAGTTTTTCTTAACGCAGACGCTAGCGACTACGTTAGGATTTTGAAAAAGGAACGAGTGCCGTCTAGTTGGTCCCGATATTTTTTAGACGATAATGTTTCCTCGTACCTGTAAGAATAGTACTACAGTTACAAAGCGCATTAAATAGATTTAAAAAAAATGCGAATTTACCACTTAATTGTCTTGAATTGAAGTCAGAAATTGGAAATCGCGCGCGTATGATGTCAGGCCATTTTTTATTGAATCTATGTCGGCGGCCCTTTCGCTATAGCGACCTCTTCCAGGCTACTTTTGGCTGGTGAGTAACACGATAAAAGAAGGTGGTTCTTAGAAAGAAGAAGGAAAAAGTCTTACGTGCTTCGCGACGAATTCCAAATTCATCCATCTCTATAAACACTTTTTGTATGGCTTTGCCCAAAAAATGATTAATTTTCGGGTTTCCCCGCGAAATAGCGTCAAGCATTGAAGCTTCAGGATCAAATATTTTTTTTACTCCAATCTGAAACCAAATTTTAAGGTGATACCTCGGTGAACACTGGTGCCACCGTGATTTAAAAATCATTACTCACTGAAAACACAAGTTCCATATAGTTACAAATTGCAAAACTGCTAAAAGTGGCCGTTCTTAGCAATAATTCAATTTGTAACTATAGGGAATTATAATTTAATAATTTAATATGTTCTAAATTAACTTCAGATCCAGAACCTTAATTACAGCAGAGGGATTTTTGGTAACTTGTGTTTTCAGTGAGTAATGATTTTTAAATGACGGTGGCGCTAGTGTTCACCTAGGTATCACCTTAAATCTGTTTTTCAAAGCGATCACCAATGACGTGTGAAAAAATATCAAATTTAAAGTAGTGTAGAAAAGTTTGCAGAAAATACCATGTTAACTGGAGGAGAATATATGATCTAAGATTAACTGGTAGACCAATGACTTGCATTAAGTTAAACCTACTCATACAAATTTGCTTTATTGCACAAAATTAATAAAAAACAAAATACGTTTCACAAGATAAATACACCGGTGGACTAATCCCACGAAGAGATCTCTTCCAGCCAACCGGAGGCAGGTAACAGGGATACAATTTTAAATAGAAACTGGTGGCAGAAATTGTGCAAATAACACTAATAAAGTGATAAAACAGAACACATGCAGGAGCATTATTAAATAGGCACTTACAAGTATTTGATGGTAGTGGAAAACAAGGGTTAATAATCAAGCAACGATAAGCAAGGAATTGACAACATTTCATTTATTTTGCCATTTGTTTTCTTATGCTCAGTAAATAGTATTTTGAAAACTAGGAAACACGTATTTTTTCTTTTCGTGATATTTTAGATATAAATTATAGAAAAATATTTTTAAAATTTTGTAAATTCATAAAATTCTTTAGAGGATAAATAAACCCATTACCTTTGCCTACACGAGTTAAAAAAATAAAAATAATGAAATTGACATTGTCACGATTGACGTTTGACGTTTGTTTGTTTTTGTTTTCGGTTGGTAGTGGTGATAACATAGATTTAGAAATAATATAAATGTAGTTATGATTTGTCATTTCCTGCGAAAATGAGATGGCGAAATAGGAAAGTCCATCTTCTGTCTCATGTGCCGCCATGCTATTTGTACATCTATAGGTACATGATCTAAGGTGATAGGAGGAGGATGATAGGAATGCTCAAACTACAGACTATCTCTTTATTTGATTTGACAATGACATTTGACACTTCAATATTTTAATTATACTGTATAAATGCGCAAAGGTATACACGACGTTAATCCGCCATTGGGACTGCACAAAGTTTTTTGGGAATATTTCGGTAAATAAGCGATAAAAATGGTCGTTTTTTTTTACGGTATTATTAAAACATAAACTTCAAAATAGTTAACTTTGAGGTACCTATAAAAAATTGAAATGTTGTGAATTCTATTTTATAGGCCACTTTCAACACTTATTTCATTATAAGTACGTACTATATCGCACTTAACCCGCTCAGTTACCAAAAGGTTGAAGGATACAGCGCCTGAGAAGCTTATAATAAAAATTAAGTTATTTATTGTTTTACGAATCTTTTGACACCTCATTCATTAAAATCGGTCCAGTAGCTTAGGCGCTACGATGGAACATACATACATACATACTTACATACATACATACATAGACTGCCAAAACCATTACCCTTCCTTTTGGCTTCGCCGTAGTCGAGTGAAAAAGAAATTGTTGCAAATAACATGAAAAATAGATAATTTACCGATTGAAGGTACGGAGACCAGTTTAATTGTGTCTTAATCTTCATGAGTGGGAGTCGCACATTGAGCATCTCCATCTTCAATTTTTTCTCAGCATTCCTCATGATCTCCGGGTTGCTGTCAAACAGCTTCAGCAGTTTTGGGAGACCGGATACGTCTTTTGGTAGAAAAAATGTCATTTTGCATTGGTCACAGAACAGATGTAGCATTAATACCTGTAATATAAACAATAGTATGAAAGAACTATGAAAGTTCCAAGTTTTTAAACTAGCTTATACCCATACTACGTTTCAGCTATATAGGACACTAGCTGCATCCCGCGGTTTATCATACATAGCAGCGCCATCTACTTTATAAAGTACCATTTTGATCAAACCTACGGGAATTACATAAAAGTATCCTATGTGTAAATCCAAGGAATCAGCTACCTCCATACCAAATTTCATAATAATTGGCCCAGCCGTTATTATTGGTTAAACTGCTGGACCAATTTTGATGAAATTTGGTACTTATGTATATAGTTAAGGACCAGGGTTTACATTTCAGGGAGTCCGTGTCTACACAGGGAGGCGGTGTTGAGGGTTTAGCCGCTCTAAATCAGCTTCTTTGACGTGCATAGTGAGTGTGCATAATGAGCATAATTGATATATTAAAGGCTACTTATAACAGAGTCCCACACGGGCATAGCCGCAGAAAATAGCTAGTTTATTATACTTACTTCAAAGTTGTGCTCAGTATCTTTGTAGTAGAAGAAGAATTTGCAAAGAGCTGTCATCATTCTCATATCAATATTATCCTTTTTGTTGTGAAGGGTGAATGGTTTTACAAGAGACAGGCGGATGTCAAATGGAAACTCCCAAGTAGGCTGAAAATTAAAGAAAAAATGCAATAAACACGTTTAAATTATATTTATCTGGTTAAAGGTAAATTTGTTTTAACAATTATCGAAATAAAAAACTAAGCAAAATAGATAATATGAATTTAAAATTTTGACTTAAAATAAAATCTTACTGAATTCCCTCAAAAAAAGTTAAAACTTGCCCCTGACTGTCCGGTGCAAAGATCAATAACAAACTTAACATAACCTAAAAATATCCTCTTAAAACTAAAATTGTAGAAATTTGAAACTTTGGTGCCCTTAATGCCCAACGAAGCCGCTCACGTTCCTGCCTCAGCTCTTTCTTCAGTAACTTGATTCTTTCCCGACTAAGCTCAACTTCTGGTGTTCGAATGCTTCTCCGACTGTGACTCCGAATAGGATCATTGCCCGCACCTGGTGTCTGAAGTCTTCGAGAGATGGAATTTTGATTTCGGCCGTTGGAATCACTCATAGCTACGTAGGTTTGATCTCACTTCTGAACTTTAAGGGCAGTTATTAATCAAACCACTTTTGCTATAAATATAACTTTTACTGTACTCGGAAAACTAATTGGACAGTATAACAATTATTGTACAAGTGTTCACTCGTTCAAATCTCATACGAGAATGCGCTCCAAAGCGGGCAGAACTCCGTTACATTAAGTGGGGAGGTAAAGTAGGTGGGAAGACAATGTCCCCCCATTGGCCATTCGTAAGCTAATCACAATTCAATATATTTCCGATGAAACGTCAAAATAACTTTTATTAACATTTATAGCAATTATTTTTTTAAATTTAACAGTCATATCCGGAAACTAAGTTTACAAATATTAAAAACCCTAACATTTTTATAGTAGTTTTTTTTTCGATTGGAATTTATTATTAGTTTAGATATTAGTACTTAATGTAGTTTAGATAGTATTCAAACGAGAGACTCAAGAACTTCTTCTGAAGCAATTGCAAAAATCTTTATTTGTTATGGGTGTAGAGTAAAAAAAAACTGTTTCTAGACTGCAACAAAGTCTATATTTATAACAGACTGTGGCCAAACAATCCCGTACATCCTCATCTACATATTTGCCTTCATAATCACCCTATTTATAACTTCTCCGCGGTTCTGAAGTCTTGACTTGCCTTGAGTTATCTATTAAGAGTTAGATGAGACAAGATAAATAATAAATATGTAGAGAGAAATCACACAGATTGAGTTACCCCTAAAGTAAGTTTGAGACTTGTTATGGGATACTAACTCAACGATACTAAGTTTTATAACAAATACATATATAAATAAACATATTTTTTCATCTTAACATGACTAGGGATTGAATCCGGGACCTCCTGAGTAGCAAGCACACATGTTATCCATTACGCCAAGGAGGTCTTTATGAGATTAAATGAGGTGTTGTTTATTTCTTTGGGGCATATATTTTTGTAGTAGAAGCCTTATAACATAAAGGTTTGTTTGTTACAACAAAAATCATAGTTTGTTTAAATTTCGATATAATATTAGGGATTATGTCACAAGTGCGGTACGGCTTTTCGGATTGTACTGAACCTAATTGAATCCCGCGGGTCGTCACCTGTCGGATGAGTATCGAGCTCCCTGGCATTACGGGTTCATTTTACGATAGTATTTTATATTATTGAACTCCGTATGTTTTTACCATAAGTAAACAATATACTCGGCCAGTGTTCGGATTAAGACTAGAAGCTATCCTTTAAGTCTAATGTCAGAGCGGTGGACGTGGCAATGTACTGGTCGAAACTCTTTTAAAAAAATTGCATAACCATTTCGAAATGCTGCAGTGGAGTTGCGTCACTTCTTCTCCATCCTATAATTGACAATAGACTATTTAATTTCATTTCACTTGAAAAGAAGAAAAAGTATTAAGTAGTAGTAAGAAAGGGTAATAATTTAATAATTTAGGGTAAAGGGATTTGGGTTTGTTGAACCCCAAAAGTATTTTTTTCTGATCATACTTTTCAAATAACTCTAAAGCACTAAGTTAACTGAACTAGAACTAAAACCTAACAATGCTAACAGTAGCCATCGAAGCTAATAATTAACCCTATATTACTGACCCTTTGTACGGGCGCCATTTTGTTTTCACAGACACGTGGCAGTCACGAGGCTCATTACAAGATGTCATTAGGTGTATTATTTGTCAACCTATTTGGCAAATTCATTCAAATTGTCCTTTTTAAATTGCCAAATTGGTATTGCTCGACGCTCGACTATGGCAACTATAGTAAGCTATAAGGGTCACATAAAAAAAGTTGTAGATTTAAGTACTCAACTTTTTTAGGGGTTCGTAAACAATGTTGTCGTTTTGGTTGTACACTTGCTATTGGCATCGGCCTTATTGCTACTTAAATTGCCTCCGTGGTCCGGTGGGTAAGGTGTTTGCCTGTAGAGCCGAGGGTCATAGGTACGATTCCCACGGGAAGCATACGTTGTTTCCAGTTTGGTTAGGACATTGCTGGCTTAAAACTGATTGTCATATAAAAAACACCAGCTTTAGGCCCAAACGCCTTGAAAAAAGAACATGTCTTTGTATAGCAAACTATATTTATTCAGTTCCATAAAAAACACCGCTGAGTAACTCATTGGATATACCGGAGTCGTCAATTTCAATCTTAAAGAAGAATGGGTGGTTTGCGATAAACTGTTGTACTATTTCATTTTTGTTATATTCTGGAATATCGAGGGGATCTTGCGCTGTAAAAATTTAAAAAAAATTATGTTTAAAATCAAGATTAACTATGACAAGGCCTAAAATAGAGCAGTAACATTAAGGATAAGGTTATCCAAAAGGTAACGGAGGACATTAATTGCTATTGCGGTATAGAAAAAGGAAATCAATTTTGTTTCAATCTATGTAATGCGGTTTATAACTGTAGTACTATTCTTAAACGTACGAAAAAACAATATTGTCTAAAAATTATCGGGATCAACTAGACTGCGCCCGTTCCTTTTTCAAAAGTTTTGGCGTCATGCAAGATGTCAATGTCAGTGACAAGACTGACAAGATGTACTTACAATTACAAAATCGGCGCTCCAGTGCCTCTAGTATGAGTTTTTCTTAACGCAGACGCTAGCGACTACGTTAGGATTTTGAAAAAGGAACGAGTGCCGTCTAGTTGGTCCCGATATTTTTTAGACGATAATGTTTCCTCGTACCTGTAAGAATAGTACTACAGTTACAAAGCGCATTAAATAGATTTAAAAAAAATGCGAATTTACCACTTAATTGTCTTGAATTGAAGTCAGAAATTGGAAATCGCGCGCGTATGATGTCAGGCCATTTTTTATTGAATCTATGTCGGCGGCCCTTTCGCTATAGCGACCTCTTCCAGGCTACTTTTGGCTGGTGAGTAACACGATAAAAGAAGGTGGTTCTTAGAAAGAAGAAGGAAAAAGTCTTACGTGGTTCGCGACGAATTCCAAATTCATCCATCTCTATAAACACTTTTTGTATGGCTTTGCCCAAAAAATGATTAATTTTCGGGTTTCCCCGCGAAATAGCGTCAAGCATTGAAGCTTCAGGGTCAAATATTTTTTTTACTCCAATCTGAAACCAAATTTTAAGGTGATACCTCGGTGAACACTGGTGCCACCGTGATTTAAAAATCATTACTCACTGAAAACACAAGTTCCATATAGTTACAAATTGCAAAACTGCTAAAAGTGGCCGTTCTTAGCAATAATTCAATTTGTAACTATAGGGAATTATAATTTAATAATTTAATATGTTCTAAATTAACTTCAGATCCAGAACCTTAATTACAGCAGAGGGATTTTTGGTAACTTGTGTTTTCAGTGAGTAATGATTTTTAAATGACGGTGGCGCTAGTGTTCACCTAGGTATCACCTTAAATCTGTTTTTCATAGCGATCACCAATGACGTGTGAAAAAATATCAAATTTAAAGTAGTGTAGAAAAGTTTGCAGAAAATACCATGTTAACTGGAGGAGAATATATGATCTAAGATTAACTGGTAGACCAATGACTTGCATTAAGTTAAACCTACTCATACAAATTTGCTTTATTGCACAAAATTAATAAAAAACAAAATACATTTCACAAGATAAATACACCGGCGGACTAATTCCATGAAGAGATCTCTTCCAGCCAACCGGAGGCAGGTAACAGGGATACAATTTTAAATAGAAACTGGTGGCAGAAATTGTGCAAATAACACTAATAAAGTGATAAAACAGAACACATGCAGGAGCATTATTAAATAGGCACTTACAAGTATTTGATGGTAGTGGAAAACAAGGGTTAATAATCAAGCAACGATAAGCAAGGAATTGGCAACATTTCATTTATTTTGCCATTTGTTTTCTTATGCTCAGTAAATAGTATTTTGAAAACTAGGAAACACGTATTTTTTCTTTTCGTGATATTTTAGATATAAATTATAGAAAAATATTTTTAAAATTTTGTAAATTCATAAAATTCTTTAGAGGATAAATAAACCCATTACTTTTGCCTACACGAGTTAAACAAACAAAAATAATGAAATTGACATTGTCACGATTGACGTTTGTTTGTTTTTGTTTTCGGTTGGTAGTGGTGATAACATAGATTAAGAAATAATATAGATGTAGTTATGATTTGTCATTTCCTGCGAAAATGAGATGGCGAAATAGGAAAGTCCATCTTCTGTCTCATGTGCCGCCATGCTATTTGTACATCTATAGGTACATGTTCTAAGGTGCTAGGAGGAGGATGATAGGAATGCTCAAACTACAGACTATCTCTTTATTTGATTTGACAATGACATTTGACACTTCAATATTTTAATTATACTGTATAAATGCGCAAAGGTATACACGACGTTAATCCGCCATTGGGACTGCACAAAGTTTTTTGGGAATATTTCGATAAATAAGCGATAAAAATGGTCGTTTTTTTTACGGTATTATTAAAACATAAACTTCAAAATAGTTAACTTTGAGGTACCTATAAAAAATTGAAATGTTGTGAATTCTATTTTATAGGCCACTTTCAACACTTATTTCATTATAAGTACGTACTATATCGCACTTAACCCGCTCAGTTACCAAAAGGTTGAAGGATACAGCGCCTGAGAAGCTTATAATAAAAATTAAGTTATTTATTGTTTTACGAATCTTTTGACACCTCATTCATTAAAATCGGTCCAGTAGTTTAGGCGCTACGATGGAACATACATACATACATACTTACATACATATATACATAGACTGCCAAAACCAATTACCCTTCCTTTTGGCTTCGCCGTAGTCGGGTGAAAAAGAAATAGTTGCAAATAACATGAAAAATAGATAATTTACCGATTGAAGGTACGGAGACCAGTTTAATTGTGTCTTAATCTTCATGAGTGGGAGTCGCACATTGAGCATCTCCATCTTCAATTTTTTCTCAGCATTCCTCATGATCTCCGGGTTGCTGTCAAACAGCTTCAGCAGTTTTGGGAGACCGGATACGTCTTTTGGTAGAAAAAATGTCATTTTGCATTGGTCACAGAACAGATGTAGCATTAATACCTGTAATATAAACAATAGTATGAAAGAACTATGAAAGTTCCATGTTTTTAAACTAGCTTATACCCATACTACGTTTCAGCTATATAGGACACTAGCTGCATCCCGCGGTTTATCATACATAGCAGCGCCATCTACTTTATAAAGTACCATTTTGATCAAACCTACGGGAATTACATAAAAGTATCCTATGTGTAAATCCAAGGAATCAGCTACCTCCATACCAAATTTCATAAAAAATGGCCCAACCGTTAGTATTGGTTAAACTGCTGGACCAATTTTGATGAAATTTGGTACTTATGTATATAGTTAAGGACCAGGGTTCACATATCAGGGAGTCCGTGTCTACACAGGGAGGCGGTGTTGAGGGTTTAGCCGCTCTAAATCAGCTTCTTTGACGTGCATAGTGAGTGTGCATAATGAGCATAATTGATATATTAAAGGCTACTTATAACAGAGTCCCACACGGGCATAGCCGCAGAAAATAGCTAGTTTATTATACTTACTTCAAAGTTGTGCTCAGTATCTTTGTAGTAGAAGAAGAATTTGCAAAGAGCTGTCATCATTCTCATATCAATATTATCCTTTTTGTTGTGAAGGGTGAATGGTTTTACAAGAGACAGGCGGATGTCAAATGGAAACTCCCAAGTAGGCTGAAAATTAAAGAAAACATGTAATAAACACTTTTAAATTATATTTATCTGGTTAAAGGTACATTTGTTTTAAATTATTGAAATAAAAAACTAAGCAAAATAGATAACATATATTTAAAATTTTGACTTATAATAAAATCTTACTGAATTCCCTCAAAAAAAAGTTAATACTTGCCCCTGACTGTTCGGTGCAAAGATCAATAATAAACTTAACAAAACCTAAAAATAACCTCTTAAAACTAAAATTGTAGAAATTTGAAACTTTGGTGCCCTTAATGCAAAATTTATTTTTGATTTACTAGCTACTTCCCTCTGTTTCTCCCACCCGTGACGTGTACATATACGCTACACAAAGTACATAAATTTCCGCGCGGTGCAGTCGATGGTTCACCTTTTGTCGTGTCCTAGCTGCTCTGCCTCCTGCACAATGGAGGACTTGAACGAGGCAAACGACCGGGCGGTGGAGGTGGCCAAGCACTGGGCAAAGTCAATATAGAGTCCAAATGGCCATTATGACTCGAAAAAAAGAAGTACATACTATAGCCTAAATATGTCCTCAAGAATCACTATATATTTTTACTTTAAACGATTACCCCAACAACTAAACACTCTTTATAGATTACGGACAATTAGATGGTTAAAGTCTTCGATTCCAGCATTGACTGCAGCCTTACCTTCATATGAATAGCATTAATCAGAATCATATTATAACTGGGATCAATATCTGTTACTGTGAGCAGATTTGTAATTCGTTTGTATGTCGCTAAGTCTACCTGGAATAATAAAAAAAACCGGATTAAGTGAATTACAACTGACATCAGAGTTTGAAAAATGTCTAAACGTTTTAAGAAATGCACGCCAACGGACGCTGGTCTTCCGCGGATGCCTTAGTTCAAATATGCCAGAACCAGATCTATTAAATCACCTTCATATTTTCAGCCACATGTTGTCCACTGCCGGACATAGGTCTCCACCAAAGCTTTCCAGAATGACTAATTAAAGCGGTCTGCTATCAGTGCTTGCCTGCAGCCTTCTTAACACGTTGCTTAACACACTACGTCTATAGACGTTATAACAATTAAACTTTTATTGTGTTTTCAAAACCGTCCAGCATCGTGTTTTAAATAGGTGTTGCTCGGGGCTCCACTCCCGTGGTTACTCAGGAGTAAAATATAGTTTTTGAGTTGTTCCAGGGTCTAAGCAATCTACATTCCAAATTTCGGCCAAATCGATTCAGCCGTTTTCCTATGAAAGAGTAACAAACATCTGTGGCGACACTAGCGCCACAACAATATCTACAAAGACGCACCACAGATGGCGTTAAAAAGCAACAATCTCAGAATTGCATACAAGATGGCAAATTACTATGAAAGTCTAAATCGCGCTTGCAAAGTTTCTACGGATTGGAGCATAAATACAACCTCCGACAAGACATCGTCGGAGCCGCGGTTCCCCAGGCATAACACCCTAGCCTGGCGGGAAGATCTTCCCTTTGTGGCGGTCGAGCTTATAAACACTATCGCTCCCGTCACATTCTCCAAACTGGTGACCCCGACGTGATTGGAAGCAGCCTTCTCCATCAATATTCTCCGATCCATCATCTCGCTACCTCTCAAGCTTCAGCAGCCAGCAGTCTCACAGCAAGCCAACTACGATGGGGTATCTACAGGTCCAACGCAGCCGACGTACCGAGCTTCCTGGTCCTGAAACCACCCTCACTTCAAAAGACTTCAGCGACCGGCACATCCACCGCAGCCCACGCCTGGTATTCATCGGCCGGCCACCGCACCAGCGTGGCAGTTCTGCAGGACATCTACCGGCGCCAACAAGTCATCGCTCACTACAGTCTCGACTCACCGCAGACTACGAGCAAGCAGCAACAACGTACCCGACTCACTGGGACGTCAAGTCAAGCAACTGGCACTTGCAAGCTAACATCATAAGCACACGAAGATTTATCAGACCTTCGGTCTTGGAAGGGAGTCCTGTGGCGACACTAGCGCCACAACAATATCTACAAAGACGCACCACAGATGGCGTCAAAAAGCAACAAGCTCAGAATTGCATACAAGATGGCAAATTACTATGAAAGTCTAAATCGCGCTTGCAAAGTTTCTACGGATTGGAGCATAAATACAACCTCCGACAAGACATCGTCGGAGCCGCGGTTCCCCAGGCATAACACCCTAGCCTGGCGGGAAGATCTTCCCTTTGTGGCGGTCGAGCATATCCCTGTCGCTCCCATCACACACTCCAAACATCCATACAAACTTTCCCGTCTATAATATTTGTATGAAGTAGGATAATAACCAGAGACTTTGAATATTGGTATGGAGCTACATATTAATAGCCAGCGACAAATAGCATGAAGAACCGATGGCCAATGGGACAGAAAGGTTCTTAAATGTTAACCACGCAAGAGCAAGCGCATCATCGGATATCCATCGACCAGATGGTCAAATGACCTGAAGAAAGTCGCAGGCAAGCTCTGGATGCAGGCCGCTTTCAATCGGTCATTCTGGAAATCCTTGGGAGATGTATGACTAGCAGTGGATAGCCTGTGGCTGAAAAGATAGTGATGAGGATGCTATATACTGAACTAATAAAGAATGCTCGCAATATGAATTGTACAGAATTTCATATTTACCCATTGATTAACAAAAGAAACTACTCCCATTGGATTTTGAAAACGTAACTTCTCAGTATTGACCCCGAAGTTTTTGAGGGAATCCGTGAGGAAGGTGGGTGCGACTGAATCGCTGTGATTTAGGTATAGCTTGTTTAGCATTATCAGGTCGGAGTCTCGTAAACATTGCAGCTTCTGGTCCAAATTTGGGTAAAATTTTGTTAACTGTAATATGAAAGAATTTGTTTAAATTTAGTTTATTTAGTTAGTTCATTTCGACCACCGCCGTTCGTGGCGTAATGGTTAACATACCTGTCCTCTACTCAAGATGTTCCGGGTACCATCCTCGGTCAGATCATTATTTTTACATTTCGTGTAGGTGACACGGTCAATCGACCATGCACACCCTGGTGTCTTGGTGTCAGGTGTCTGGAGTTTTTCAAAACCGCCTCTTGACCTCTTACGTGGTTCCTTTAACGACTACAAGATGGCAGCCGGAGCCAATGGCTTAACTATCAGACAATCAGGTAACTCAAGCCTGCAATGTCCTAACCAAACTGGAAACAACTAAACATAGTATGCTTCCCGTGGAAATGGAATCCATGACCGGGTCTACAGGCAAATGCTTTAACTACTGGGCCACGGAGATAGTTCCAATGGAACATGCACACCCTAATGTCAAGGTTCTTTGAAAACAACCACTCATCACGGTCTCTGTCTTGGTTCCTTTAATGACTGCAAGTTGGCAGCTAGGACCAACGCCTTTAAAAAACGGCCTTCCAAAGCACGGCACCATCTCAATTACCAGACAATCAGATGGATTAATAATTATATCAATGATCTTACATTCTTCACATCAGTAACGCCTAAGATTGTCAACAGTTCCTCTTGCGCCTCCCCTTCAGCAGCAGCTGCCAGCTTGTTCAAACCCAACCTCAGGGGAAGGGTGGACACTACCTTATTCTTTTCTTCATGACGTAGCGGCCACTGAAAATTTATAACTATGACGTTAGGCTATATAATTCAAAATACTCATTATTGCACCACAAATAAAGAAAAAAAAACTTAAGAGGTGTCAAGGGACACCCGAATGGAACGAAGCTTTCTATGAGAGAGACAGACAGAGAAACACTCGCACGCCGCACGGCTTACAACTATAGCAAAAAGTGTCAAATAAATTAAGGTAAATGTTTGTTTAGAAGTCATACTCACGATGCCCAAAGTCCTTGCCAATCCATCTTTAATTGTTTCATTTGTAATTTTATCAATACTACAAATCAATTTGATTTTGGTTAATAGTACTGAAAAATATTATACTTATTAACACAAAGACTTAAGTAAGTCGGTAAGTTCACTGATCACCGGTTATATTTTTATTCGAGTGTGAACTATGTGCAATATTTATGTATTATTAATTAATAGATTGCCTAAAACACACACGGTAGTCGTTTTATCTTTTATTTACATCAAAATTTGTTTGCAGTTCAACAAGGGAGTCCTATCGGGCCAATGGAGTTCATTAGGTAAAACAATGGACGTCACTATACTAAAAACCTTTTTCTTTTAATTAGTTATTGCTAACATATGTATAACATCTTAATATATAATAGAAATATTATTAAAACTACAGAATCGAATGAAATTGAAAACAAAACAATCACCTAGGATTACAATGGTATAATGCATTATATGGCTCTATGTGTGAACGACGTTATCGCAGAAACCGATTGTAAAATTTTATTTCAAACAAAATAAATATATATCGATAAGCCATAAGGATCTTGTCATAAAACTGTTGAGACTTTGTATAATATATTTTCCGAGATATTGTGGATTTCCAATAAATTATTTCGTTGAAAATGTAACGAAATTTCAATTTATGGGTAAAGTAGACATTGCTGTTGGAAATGACCGATTTCGGAGAATATTTCTTCATTTTGCGAATGAACATGATGTCATACAGAATATCTTTTGTATACATAAATTATAAAATAGGTATTCAAATAGATTTTTTTAAATTCCATTATTTTGTCTCATTAGAGTATCGTTAGTTTTTAGTTTTCAGGAAAAATTATACGACCATCTTGCTAAACGTGGTCAAAGGTCTAATAAACCTTGACTCTACCTCGTATGGGATGAAGACGTAATTATTATTTTATTGTATGTATTCTTTGATTATTTTATGTATTTTGCGACCACCTAGACATTGTCTTGAAAAACTCATAATACTTAAGAATAGAAGAAAAATGCGTCAGAGTAACCCTTTAGCGAGATGGGTGAAAAAGAGAGCAGCAGGCTGCATATATAATGCGGTTCGTAGTACTACCGACTGCGCACTCTGAAAGCACAATCCTCAGCATTGAGGGACCCATGACGAAGAAAAAGTATAAGATTTATAAGAATGACTGAACAGTTATGGTCCAGAACTAAAGTATAAGTATTCAAGTCATGATTGATTCTTATTTCAAAATAGTATTTATCACGAACGATGAAAAAGATAAAATGTGGAATAAACAAAGCGTCTAAATTCCAACAGGTGGTAGATCCATCAACACCCATATTTCCCAAGAAGGCAATGGTTTGGGCATTAAAAATACTTGTCTTTAGTACTCTTTTTAGCTTCATGCCGAAAAGTGCGATTATGATTCTGATAAGAAAATACTACGGTATTATCTTACCTGACTCTACGGAGTCAGGCTGCAAAAGAATAATAATGTACCAAAACAATCCAAAATGGACCTACAAGACAATGTATCTGCAGCATGAAATTGAAATTCCGTCTCCCAAAAAAACATTAACATTAAAAAAAAGAATAAATTTAAAGTAAAAACTTTTTAATTGATTATTTTGGTAATTGTCTTTATAAAAAAAATGTAAATTATCAATTTTCTATAATAAAAACAAAGACGTCTCACCAAAGTCCCTCAATTAAAGCATTGAAAATTAAAATCCAACCGAGCACAGCATATAACAAAGTTATTCCGTACGTCGTTTCGTAAAAATTCAGATACGAACAAACGTGAACACGTCTCCGCCAACAACATTAGAATAATTGATTAACTAAACGCAAAGAGAAATAATCGCGATTCAGCGTTTTGTTAACTAAGGGTGGCTACGGACTTGCGACTGTTCAGAATGTAGATGATTTTTACCAGAATAAGGTAAGATAATAATTCTCCAAAAACAAATTTGTAGGACTTTTAATTTTGTTATTTCTTTTCCTAAACACGCCACTCCATCGAGTCAGAATCCTCAAGACTTTCTGAATCAGTTATTACATTCCTCAGTGCAAATAAATGATTGGAAAAGATAACCTTTAGCCATTAATTTATATAAAAGAGCACAATGTAATCAACTATGAACATGAGAACAAAACCACCCTAACACTTTTAAAAACACCACTTAAAACAATATCAAAACCCGATAAAGATATCCTACATATTGATGATACTCCATCGCCCGTTAATAACTACCCTTAACTTCGTCGTGCCAGGAAAAATGATTTATAAAACGTTGGCTCCCATCGCCATCCCGCTCACACTTACACCAAATCCTATAGCCGTCCCTGTCTATTCCAGTCCAATTTCACAGGCTGGTGGGTACCTCCAGACCTCGCAGAAATGCTCCTATTGATTAAGAAGCTTGAATATTCATTCAATTATAAGGCAGTGCGGTTTTCTGACGAAACCCTGTTAATCATTTAAACGGGTACTGTTTATATAATGCTTGCGGCTACTTCATACAATATTTTGTTATACATTTTAATGTTTTTTTTACAGATATTTACATTATATTAAATAAATAATAAATAAATATTTAGGGACAAATCACACAGATTAAGTTAGCCTCAAAGTAAGTTCGAGACTTGTGTTATGGGATACTAACTCAACGATAATATATTTTATAACTAATACCTATATATAGATAAACATCCAGGACCCAAGTCAATCAGAAAAAGATCATTTTTCATTTTGACCTGACCGGGGATCGAACCCGGGACCTCCTGAGTAGCGGTCAGGCATGTTAACCATTACGCCACGCAGGTCGATAACTGGCTGATAATATTGTAAGTAACAGTCAGTTAATAACATTTGCAAATGTTGTTATAGCGCAGTAATATAGTTTTGTCCATGTTGTCATCACCGTAGCCTGACTTGGATTGGTCGCCCCCAGCAGTCATATCTTGAGCTCCTCCGTGCTTTGGCGGTTTTAAATCTATAATCAATAAAAATAAAAAAAACTCGAAAAGAAGTGAAATGGATCACTCTTACAACCAAATCAATAACTACTCTTTCATCGAAGTACAAAACCATGTCAATATTAATATCGAAAATGTTGGCAATATGTCGCGACTAGGGACAAACAAAATATTCATGACATCAGATGAGAATTTCTTGGAGCGATCGCTTCCACGCAATCTGCCGGTATAATGGAGCTGTTAAAGACAATACGCTGAAAACATATTGGATGCAGTTCGGATGTGTAAGCGACGACGGTGGGCTGTGGTACACTAAGAGATATTTTATTTTAATTTTAAACTTATTTACTTCAATGTAATTTTTTTTATTTTGAGTGTGGTGTGAGTCACTTTTTTCAGACTGAAGGTCTAAAAGGACAACATTCTTTATTAATTTGTAAACAAACCTCAATTAGGTACTATATTAATGTTATACGTTGTACGTTTTTATATTAAAATCGTACTAATGCTTTCATCATGACTGTGTTTAATATTCAATTTGGGTCATATAATGAGCAAAAGACGTGATGAGATCGTCAGCACTGCTGCGTCGACGTGATGAAACTTGACATACTTTTAACATTCAGTTCTACGACCCAATGTGTAATGCAGGAAGACGCTGGATGCGGGCTGCTTTGAATCGGTCTAATGGGAAATATATGTTGGAGGCTATGGGAGAAAAACACGAAGTCCACTGCTGGTCATAACGACACAAGAGTTCTTCACCAATCGACTCTTTGGAAGACTTCCAGGGCTCTACATTATTCATAATTCCATTAATACAGTGGCCGTTTTTAGTTGGTTTTCCCATGTAAACTCTCTTCACTGCCCGATCATCTTCCATCCTTTCCACATGACTCAGCTAATGGAGTCTTGCTTCCACGGTTTCGCCAATAATATAGTTAAGTATTATTTAACTATTTAATACATACATTTTGAGTGAAAACCGAGCAAAATTTTTCATTCCAATCATATAATCCAAAATATCAATCAAATTATCACTAGATTTATATAATAATTAAGAAATGTATGGGGAAAACTATTTTTTATAGAGAGTAAGTTATGCTTTGTGTTCTAAATGTACTGTAGACATTTGGCATGCAGGTGTTGAAAATTCCACTTAAATACGGACTAATACTAAAATACGGACAATTCTGTCTGAAATAAACATTTTATGTTTTTTTTTATATCTATTGTTCAGGATAGAACAAGGGAAAAGATGCTTTTGTTTGATGAAGAAATTAAAAGAAATTAACCTTTAACAAATATATTAAAGACTTCAAAAATACATAAAATGCTTAAAATTTATGGGGAAATCTATATAAAGGTGCGAGCCGCGAGCAGGCAATAGTAAAAAAGAGGGCGCGAATGAGGGGGAATTCTCCTTTTATAAGCTCCGCGGGTCGCGGGGGGTATCTAACCGGTGATTGGTTGTAGCTGGTATCGCGTGATGCTCCTGTTCCGTCGTTGGGTGCTGGTTACGGCGTAGACATCATCCCGGCCGTTGAAAGCTTTCAACAATCAGCATTCATTCTCTAGTGGTAGAAGGCAGAGACGATTGAGAGCCCGCCTCACTGTTCCCTTGGCGGTGGTTATGTCGGCGACTCTAGGTACTCCGTCAGGTCCAGTATATAGTCGACTTACTCGGCCCATCCGCCAGCAGAGAGGTGGAGTCTGGTCTTCTTTAATGAGTACTAAATCGTCTAGTTTGAGGTCTGTAGCCCTTTCTCGCCATTTCGTTCTCTGTTGTAGCTGTGCTACGTACTCGGAGGCCCAACGTTTCCAAAAATGTTGGCGTATTTGTTCAAGACGCTGATACTGATCCAGGCGCTGTGTGTTGCAGTTCACGTAGCTTCTAGTAGGTAGAGACGTCATCGACCTGCCGATCAAGAAGTGAGCTGGGGTAAGAGTTTGGAAATCATTGGGTGACGGGCTGAGAGGACAGAGGGGTCGGCTATTTAGGATAGCTTCTATTTGTGTGAACACAGTCGCAAGATCCTCGAATGTAAGGTGAGAGTGGCCTAAAATTCGATGAAGGTGGAACTTGGCTGATTTCACGCTTGACTCTACAAGGCCATTAAAATGAGGAGCGTATACGGGTGAGAAGCGGAACTCTATGCCTCGACAAGCTGCAAAGTCATTGATAGAGGCGCTATTTGATTTAATAAAATTACTTATTTCTTTTGCAGCTCCCACAAAGTTACGACCATTGTCACAATAAATAAGTTTAGGTAGTCCTCTGCGTGCAATAAATCTATTTAAAGTTTGAATAAATGCATCGCTAGATAGAGAGCTTACAACTTCAAGATGTACACATTTATATCTAAAACAAACAAAAATGCAAAGATAACATTTACTGATTTTACATCCGCGACCCTTACGATCCTTTATTAAGAAAGGGCCGGCTAGGTCCGTCGAGACTGTGCTAAACGGATGATCTGGCTCTACACGTGATGGGGGCAAGTCGCCCATTATATTGGATAGAGACGACCCTTTAAATCTACAACAGGTAAGGCATTTTCGGACAACGCTCCTTGCCAGCTTTCTACCAGCCAAGGGCCAGTAGCGCTCTCGGATGGAGGCAAGTAAGTGCTGGGGTCCCGAATGAAAAAGACGCAAGTGCTCATTTTGAAAAATTAGTTTGGTTAAGTGATGATCGGATTTTAGTAAAATAGGATGACGTTTGTCATAAGAATAATTAGAAGAGTCAATACGTCCGCCCACTCGTAGCAGATTAGAGTCGTCAAGAAATGGATTCAGTGAAGACAGAGGGTTTTTAGACTTTAATTGTTTATTTAATTTTAAAATATTAATTTCTGAAAGAAACGATTCTAATTGGGCTATCTTGACTAGTGTTGTAAGGGAGTTTTCAAGCTCTTGGGTTGATAGAGACCCTGTAATTTTATGTTGTGGGTTTTTACAGTTATGTATGAATCTCAGGACTCTACCATAGACTCTTTGTATAAAATTGAACCTGGAGTATCTCTGAAAATCAACTTTAGGTACTGTAGGTATGACTTCCGCCACCAAAGCCGGCACGGCTTTAATCTCAGGTAACTCAACATTTTCAGCTGAAAGCACGGGCCAAGTGGCTTCAGACTGGGTTAGAAAGGTCGGCCCATGCCACCAAAGGTCAGACTTGACGAGATCTTGAGGATCCACGCCTCGAGAAGCGAGATCTGCAGGGTTATCTGATGTGGGCACATGACGCCAGCTTTTAAGATCTGTGAGTTCACCTATGGCTGCTATTCTATTGGCTACAAATGTTTTAGTTTTGTTAGGGGTTTTGAGCCAACCTAAAACAACGCTAGAATCAGTCCAGTAATAACTGCAATTGATGGGAAAATTAAGAGCTTTAGAAACCGCAGAGCCCAGCTGTGCGCCTAGTAAGGCCGCACAGAGTTCTAAACGGCAGATAGTACAAGCCTTTAGGGGAGCCACGCGAGCCTTGGCACATAATAAATTAACTTGGACGTTATTATCGGCATCTACAGATTTTAAAAATATACAACTGCCATATGCCGACTGGGAAGCGTCGCAGAAGCAGTGCAGCTCTATATTTGTGCAGTTGTCTATCAAAACTTTTCTTTGAATATTTAAAGAAGAAATTAGGCTAGTTTTAGAAGTAAATTTTAACCATGAAGTTAGAATGGAGGGTGGTACGGGCTCGTCCCAGTTTAATTTATCGACCCATAATTTTTGCAATAGTATTTTAGCCTTTATGGTGACTGCAGATAATAGCCCAAGAGGATCAAAAATTTTAAAGGTACTAGATAGAATTGTTCTTTTAGTAATATTTGGATTGTGTGTATAGTTAGTAGGAAAGCTAATTTCGTCTGTAGTTGGGGACCAGCCAAGGCCGAGCGCACTTGTGGAGTTACTTATGATTAAGTCAGAGTTTTCTAAGTTTTCTGATATGAGATTGGGTAGGTTAGAGCGATATTTTCTTAAATGAAAACAACCCTTACTTAATTCGGCAGAGACAGACTGTTGGATAAGTCTTATTTCTCTTTCAGAGTTAGCTCCAGTAAGCAAGTCATCACAGTAGAAGTCCCTTTGTATTATATTTTTTATTTTGGGGTCTTCACATTCTTCTCCAACTTGCCAAAGGCATCTAGTACTAAGGAAGCTTGCGCTGGCAAACCCATAGGTAACGGTATTAAGCCTAAGTGTACTAAGAGGGTCATTTTCATTATCCCGCCACAAAATTAATTGTAAATCGCGATCGGGCTCTCTAACCAGGACTTGGCGAAAAAATTTATCTATATCTCCAGACAGAACGTATTTGTACAAACGGAAGCGTAGCAAAATATTAAATAGAGAGTCTTGGAGACAGGGGCCTACCATTTGAAGGTCATTGGCAGATAGACCAGAGGTAGTGGGCTGGCTGGCGTTGTAAACTACACGAAGTTTGGTACTTTCACTCTTTTCTTTAATTACAGGATGATGAGGTAAAAAATAGGCATTATGAGGCTTTGGAATAATAGATTTAGAGAGATGTCCGAGTTCGGCATACTCATGAATAAATTGAGAATATAGAGTTTTAAGATCGGGATTTTTTCTAAATCGAGCTTCGAGGTTAAGAAATCTCCTTTTAGCAACGTAATATGAGTCACCCAGACAATCTACTTCGTCTTTTAGTGGGAGAGCTACACAGAAGCGACCGCTGCTAGTACGAGTATAATTAGAGAGAAAATGTTTCTCACAAAGTGTCTCTTCCTCCGAGTAAGGTTGAGACTGGGGAATATTTTCAAGCTCCCAAAATTTGGTAAGCTCTTCCTTGATTGTAGAATGGCTTTCTTTTTTAAATAATAAATTACAAACTATAGGTTTAGAGGAAACATTGTGTTTAAAAGCAGGTATAGGCCCAGTAACGAGCCATCCTAATTTGGAGCTCCTTAGACAAAGATTATTAGGGCCTAGGGAGTGCTGCTTGTTACCTATTATTTCCCAAAATAAATCGGCACCAATAAGCATATCGATAGGGGATGAAACGTTAAAACTGGGGTCTGCAAGTTCAAACTGATCCAAATTTAGATGACTAATGTCGAATGATGGCTTAGGGACATTGTCAGAAATTTTTTCTATAATTAGGCAAAACATTGACGCATTAAATGAAGTTGTCATAGATTGAATATTTAAGGCGCAGCGTTCAGGGCTTAGATTTAATTGATTATTACCCAACCCTACTATACTGACATGTGATGGCTGGGGAACTAAATCTAATCTTTGTTTTACACTCTCAGCAACAAAGGTCGATTGGCTTGCACTATCAAGGATTGCCTTAGCAATAATAGATTTATTTGAATGAGGGTTGAATAATCGTACCAGTGCAGTGCATAATAAAACTTGAGAAGAAGACATGACAGACATAGATATAGAGGTAGTGGCTGTAGACGTAGGAACTACTTCAGAAACGACGGGCAAGTGAAGAAGAGTGTTGTGCCTCTTTTTGCATTGTCTACAAGTGCCTGGAAGCTTACAAGTTTGCACAGTGTGACCTGGCCTTAGACAGTTGTGACACAAACCTAATTTCCCGACTACAGAGTTCCTATCTTCCGTGGATTTAGATTTGAATGAGATGCAATCATAGAGGCGATGAGAGCCGTGGCACATGGCACATTCAACTTTAGATTGGTTGGTGGAAGAAGAGGCTGTCTCTTTTGACGCAGTGAGAAAGGTTTTAGATTGCGCTTTAGACTGAGTGTTAAGAGTTGTTTGTCTGTTTCTGTCTGGCCGATCGGACTTATTACGATTCACAGTCTCCAGAACATCGGCGCGGTTTTTCAGAAAGGTAAAGAAATCATTTAAAGTAGGAATTTCAGGTAAACTATTTCTATGTTCTTCCCATTTGAAAGTAGTGTTGGTGTCCAATTTAGAAGACAAAATATGAATAATTAGAATGTCCCACGAATCGGTCGGTAAACCCAAAGTGTTAAGAGCGCGTAGGTTTTTATTAACATGATCAATAACAAATCTCAAAGCCTTGTCAGACTCACGAACAAATTCAATAGTTAGTAAAGATTTCAAATGATTATTGATTAATTGTCGTTTGTTGTCGTACCGGTTGCAGATAAGAGTCCATGCCTCAAGATAATTTTTTTCAGAAACTTCGAGATTACTAAGAACTCGCGCAGCCTCGCCCTCCAAATAGGAACACAGATAGTGAAATTTATGTATATTTTTTATTTTTTCATTATCATGAATCAATGAACAATATATTTCTTTAAATTCTAGCCATTTGTGAGCACTTCCATCGTATTTAGGAATAGTGATAATAGGTAATTTAAAGCCTAAGTTGTTGCAACCATCATTGCTACGATGGAAGCATCCATTGGAGTGCGAGCAGTTTGAAGTATTAGTGTTTTCCGATTTAGAAGGGCTGTGCCTTTGAATAAAATCTTGTGCGAAAGAAATACAATTATCAAATTCTTGTTCAATAAGATCGCGCGTGGTTATTTCATAATCTAAATTTGACTCACTATGAACTTCTATTTGACTCTGCAACCCGTCGAAGTCAATAAGTAACGCTTCTATTCGTGATAACTTCATGACAAGCTTTCCTAATTCTATGGTCGAAACGGATTCTAAAAGTTCTAATGAATCTAAATAAGTCTTAAACTTAGTTACACGTCCCTTAATGGAACCGCGTTTGCTAATTAAATCTTTAAGCGAGTCAGTAGCCATCACGAATTGCAAAAACTACGCGTAATAATAAATAAATGTTACGAACGATACGCTCCTCAAATCGCAGGCTGTGGCACGGTTGCAAGCGGGCGGTGAGTCATGCGCCGGCAGCGGTCGCTGGGCAGTGCTCAGTCAGTAGCAAGCGCAGCGCGGAGAAAGCGGACGTATGTACCGGTGCGCATGCGTCGTCACCTGGAATAGTACGATAATACGTTGTATGGAGTTGCAATGCCTACAAAACAAGCTAAGGAGGGAAGCTAAACTGCTATGAATGTGATGTAAAATTAATATAATAATATACTGCTATGTAAAATTAAATGAAATAAGTGATAAGTGGGTTTCTAGGCAAAATTAAAACTTGTTCCTTACAGAACCTAATTAGACTTTTGCGTTAGCAAAATGTAGGAGATATTCGGCTCTTTTCTCTCGATCGCCTACTACGATCTGCACAGGAAGGGGTATAAAGATAAGAGGTGTGTCCTTTTTTATAGCAACCAGTAGTATGGCAGTAAATGACACTAGGTAACTCAAGTCAAGCGTGATAAAAAATAAAAATAGAATAACTAGTGATGAGGCAAATGAATAAGCCAGCATATACGCATTAAAAAATGAAATAAAGCGTTATCACTAGACAATTGAATCGGTCAGCCTGATGATTTGGTTCGGTGCTGAATGGACACTAAATACTATGGAAATAGTCACCAAGCATTCTAAGCTTTAGCGAAGCGTTCACACAAATAGAAAGGAGTAGAACTAGGAAAAAGATAGGAACGAGCTCACAATCAGGATGGCAAGTAGCTGCAGTGCGGGACGGTGTCGCTTCGTCTGCTGGCCGTTGGCTGCCACGTGGTTGTGAGTTCCTGGTTTTTCGTCTGGTTTGGAAGCGGGCCGATCGATGCACGCTGTGTAGTGGTCTCGCTTATTGCCTTGGCGTCGATGCCTCGTCGTTGTAGCCTCCGAGTAGACCTGGCGTTGCGTTGACCTCGTGCACGTGGCTTGGGCGTGGACCTGTAACTCCGGCAAAAATTAGGCTGTCCGAAGTAAGTCCTGTCACGGTCGCCACTTTGTTCAGGATAGAACAAGGGAAAAGATGCTTTTGTTTGATGAAGAAATTAAAAGAAATTAACCTTTAACAAATATATTAAAGACTTCAAAAATACATAAAATGCTTAAAATTTATGGGGAAATCTATATAAAGGTGCGAGCCGCGAGCAGGCAATAGTAAAAAAGAGGGCGCGAATGAGGGGGAATTCTCCTTTTATAAGCTCCGCGGGTCGCGGGGGGTATCTAACCGGTGATTGGTTGTAGCTGGTATCGCGTGATGCTCCTGTTCCGTCGTTGGGTGCTGCCGGCTTGACCGATTTGGCAGATTTTTTTTTGTAGTTTTCTAATACTCTGTACAAGGTTCTTACGGAAAAAATATATTAAGGAAATCAAATTTACGCTAAGGTGGTACGAAGTTCGCTGGGTCAGTTAGTCTAATAAATGTAAAACTTCATTATAATTGAATCCAGTGTACCTCAGCCCTAAAGCAGCGATAAATCCTTCGCTACATCTGGACGGCGCCGATTCAATTTTATTACTATTCTCTCTTATTTGATTCCGTCAAAGCGAGCGGGACACTTCGGTTACATTACCCACTGCTTATATGGCTCCAGTTCTTATCGGCCTTTGAGACGGAATCTGTATAGATCTCCTTTGAAGCCGGCGCTGCTGAAATATTGAGTGGGAAAAATACGGGTGTGGTTTTGGCGAGACCGAATCTTGAATTACAGAGGAGGAGCACATTAAGAATACTGCCACAAGCAGACAAAGAAGACGAAGAGAAAAACTGAAACTGTGACAAACTCAAAGACCTAGAAGACAGAAGCTGGCCTCTGGCCGAGAAGGCAAGCGAGGCGTACTTGTGAACGTAAGCCCCCTAAGGATGGGGGAGAGTTATTAAAATGCAATGATTGCATAGATAGGCGACACTATAGAGAACTTGTAGGGAGATCAAGCAGGTGCGACTGGAAAGAGATGCGAAATGCTAGTACAGCGCACTCTCCCGAGATTCGGCTCGTATAACCGAGAGGTTGGTAGAGCCATGGGAGGTGGAGGGAAGACCGAATCTTGATTAGATTGAATAGTGTAAGGATTTAAAAATTTTGAATTTGGAATAATTTGTTTTTATAGAACTCATGTTTAAACAGACCAGTTTTTCCTATTGCGGCCAGGGGTTCGCTTAATCTCTGTTGTATGTCTTAGAAATAAAGGCTCCTTACATAGTTCCAGTTCTTATATAGAATTTGTTAGCGCTGCTGAATTATTGAGTGGGAAAAGTGGGTGTGGTTTTGGCGGGACCGAATCTTGATAAGATTAGTGTAGGGACTTAAAATTTTTGAATTTGGAATTAATTTATTTTGCTAGTATATATTATTATGTGTAAACCAAAGAAGTTCGAATCGGTCTCTCTCTCATTTTTTTTTATGATGTAAACAGTGTAACAAAATATCAGTAACCTATGAACTACTTCATATTCACACTGTTTTACCATATCACCAGAGCGTGACCTATTTAATAGGCGGTTCCATGACAAACACTCCAAAAACACTATCGCAGTCATTAAACATCGCTAAAACAACCGGGCCATCGCGAAATCCGTTTTCGTTCCGATTGCGAGATTTAAAAAACGGAATTGGTCCAATTCCGTTTTGCTATGCAAGAGTGAGCAAACTTATTAGCCGGTCGGAGGTTATCGGCGATTTCTTTCCTTTTTGCGAGCGATCGGTCGCCGATTGATTGGACGTCGCGTTTGATTGCTGCCCGCGTCACTCATTTCTCACTTTGTCGGTAGCGGTTGTGTGTATGCGCCTTTATTTTTGTGATAGTTTTGAAAATGGAATGGGTTTTCGACTGATAATTTATAAGGTGTAACTACAGCTCTATAAATACATATTATTATCATAGCCACTATAGCAACTATAGTGCTACAAAGTCTTGGCCTACGATGATTAACCACAATATCCATAGAATTTGAAAATCGCGCGCGGTTTTTGCCAGGCAATTTTTTTTTGATCTATGACCATATAAAATAATTTTATTTCAATTGAAAATAGTTCATTTGAAAATTTATTGCCTCTATCGAGCTTTTATAAAAATAAAAAATATTTTTTTTTTCTCACACACACTTTAGCACATATAATTAACAAAATTTTAAAAATATAAAAAATAATATTTCAATTAAAATATAAAGAATTGATTGGAATCACAAATAAAATAAAATAAAAAAAATCCTTTTGAACACAAAAATTCCACTGCTGTTGACTCAAACTTTTTGTGCTATATTTATTGAGTTTTTTAAGCACCCTGAAAGACCCAAAACGTAAATAAAAAAAAAATATATGCGGTCGATTTGAAAACCCTCCTCCTTCTTTTGAAGTCGGTTAAAAATAAGGCCAACCTCAGTACATACAACAAAGTTCTTGTTGCACCTGAAGGCTGTATTTACACAGTCTTGGGCATTGAAATTCAAATCCGGCTGGACCGCGTTTAATCCGCTATTGCTTCAGTATTATTACGACGGACTTTTGGCAAGAGGATTGAGACCGTCTGGAGGATTTTTCTTTTTAAGGTGATACCTCGGTGAAAACTAGCGCCACCGTCATTTAAAAATCATTACACACTGAAAACACAAGTTATCGAAAATCCCTCTGCTGTAATTATGGTTCTGGATCTGAAGTTAATTAAGTGAAGTGGCGCTAGTGTTCACCGAGGTATCACCTTAAGAGAACGTCTTTCGTATTCTGATGATCTTAGTGAAGTATGGGTTATAGTCTATTCTAAAGGTTCTGGGTTCGATTAATTAACTTCATTTGGAAAATGCCCTTTTTCAAATTTTATGAACTTCTGGATATTCAGTGGTATAAATTGACTGTTAGATAAAGCTCTTCTTCTACCGGCCTTCTTCCCGTTTTAATTGGGGTCGGTTCTTCTATTTTTCTCCAGAACTGGCGATTCTGGATCGTCTTTGGGTCTTTGGGTCAATTTCTCAGGTCACTATCTACAGCTTCTATCCATGTGAGTCGGGGTCTCCCACGTTTTCTCGGCGGTGGCTCGAGTTAAAGAACTTTTTTGGTCTAATGGTCTGCCGGTCTCCTCATGGCTGTTAGATAAAGTTATCAACGATAAATCAGCCTTTTGTAATGTACGAATAATTAGTTTTAAAGTTAAGTGGAAATAAATAATAGGAATTTGCTTCAACTCTCAAACGACTAAGACGAACCAATGAGCACTGTTATCGCAACTAATTACAGGATCTAAGGCTTTATATGAAGGTACTTATTTCTATAACTACTTATAGTGTTTAGTTTCTTTACTTATAGTGTGATAATGTTTTTATTTAATAGTTTCTTCGATGGCAAGCAAGACTGGCTTCTGTTTTGCTCTAAAAATAATAGGAAAACTAACAGCAATGGACCCAATAGAGATATACGTTAAGATGTCTACTTTTAGACCGGGAGAGTCCAGATTTATTGTTCAAGATTGTGGACGTGACGTCATGAGACAGAGGATCAATGTGAATTATGTCTTTGGATATTTCTATTGGAAATTTATAAACAATATACTTATATTGTTTTTGTGCAAAATCGTTTATTAACATTATTCTATTTTTGTTGAGCTTGTATGCAGTTTTTAAAGAGTTTCTGAATCTTATAATATTTTTTTATCTGTTTGGAGAAAATTTTCAGATATGGTTTACCGGATTTCGGGTACTGAAACTTCTTATAAACCGGTGTAATGTTTTAGATGAATAAAATATTTTTTTATTAGAAGAAAAAATTAAATAAATTTAAATTAAGGAAATTCATTATAATAATAAATAAATTATTACATGATAATGTGTGAGATATCAGCTAAGTAAAGAAACGAGGTACCTACTTACAATAAACATGAATCTAAATACGAGTAGTTAAAGCATAAATGTATGTCATTATTTTTTGCACTAAGATATATAAATAAAGATCTTAAGCAATTTATGAAAATTGCGATATACAATGATTGTACAATGGTGGTATTATAATTTGATTTTTTTACAGGCAAAAAATTAATAGGACTTAATGGCAAAAAATTTAGGTATAAAAATTAAGATATCTGCTATTGAGAATAAAAGATATTAAAAATTAACAAAAGCAAAACGGTACATATTGAAAGCTAAAAAGTAGCCACAGATTTAAAAGCGCTGCTAATATAAAATCGGACGAAAAAATTTTTATTGGAGAGGTAAAGTTTTATTAGTATTAAATTTCTTTTTAAAACCAACAAATAACATTACCAAAGTGTCTGGTGATCTTAAGGACGTAGGAACACGCTAGATGCTATAAATCTATCAAGGAGGCAATTGTCAAAAGTGAAATTTCAGGCTGAAATAGAGGATGCGAAGTTCAGTTTTTAAATCCTGTATATTTTTTCTTTGTAATAAGTCACATAGATACATCATAGTTTCCTATGTTATTGGTATGAGAATCTTGAGTCTTACCTCTTATCTGGTGAACAATTTATGTGGCCCATTGTATATTTGACGACCTCCGTGGTGTAATTGTTAACATGCCTGACCGCTACTCAGAAGGTCCCGGGTTCGATCCCCGGTCAGGTCAATATGAGAAATGATCTATTTCTGATTGGCCTGGGTCTTGGATGTTTATATATACTAATATTATAAATGCGAAAGTCTGTCTGTCTGTCTGTCTGTCTGTCATCTCTTCACGGCTAAACTGCTGGACGGATTGTGATGAAATTTGGTAGGGATGTAGTTAATGACCTGAGGTCAAACATAGGCTACTTTTGGGCGCGATATAACCGAGTGCCACGCGAGGCGAAGCCGCGGGAAACAGCTAGTATATATATATATATCTATCTGTTATAAAATATAATATCGTTGAGTTAGTATTCTATAACATGTCTCGAATTTCCTTTGGGGCTAACTCAATCTGTGTGATTTGTCCCTATGATGATATATTTATTTATATGCGTATCTTAAATAAATTAAAAAAACTTAACCTTTCGAATCGTTTGCCTTTCCCCACTCGACCTTTATAAACCTGCTCAGTGATTGTAGCACATTAATACAAGTTTTCCCCTCAAACGATGCATTTGTAAATCAAACGGCTATAACCATTAGTCTACGGCTGTTTAGTGTGGACTGCCCCTTACATCGACATTTCAATGGAGAAGTGTAATGGGAGTTTCTTTCATTTGCTAATAATTTAGTAGGAAGTCTTTTTTATAATGATCTTTTTAACCCTCGATGTAAAAATAGGGGTCGTATAAGTTTGACGTGTTTGTCTGTCTGTAAGTCTGATTTCAAGAGATTTCATTTCTTTTTTTTTTAATTAATGATGATTTATGTGTTCTGAGACATGTTTAATGAAAATCGGTTGAGCTGTTCATAAGTTGTGGGGGTGAAAGTGAAAAAGAATGACCGAAAGTCTGCAAATAGAGTAAGGTCTCAAATAAAAGCGCATTACGTGCTCATTGTTAAATAATATGTTCAATGAAAATCCGTTAATCTGTGAAAAAGCTCTGGGGGTATAAATAAAGTGGGATAAATACCTAATGTCTGCAAATATATTTGGGAGGAGAAATTAGTCGACCCTAACCACTGGTGAAAAATGTGTCAAAGATTTTTTATATTAATTTTATCTTTATAAATATGAAACGAGCGGTAGGTACTCTTTTTAATAATGATAAATTAACCTCGATAAGTAAGGGAGTGGATGAGAATTGCCAAAGCCGAGGAACTGTTTCTCAAAGTGTTTCTCTTTGCAAAGGATCCGGAGAAGTTTGCGAAGCTGACATCCAACCTCCAATTAATGGAGAGGTAGTACAAGCAGAAGAAGTCGCGATATGTAAACTGAATGAACAGGCTTTCTGTGTTTTGGGTACAATATAATTATGATATCTACCAAAATTTTAGACAGACAGGAACTTAGATAGTTTCCTAGAAAAAAATAATAATGTTTAACTAAATTAGTAGTAAGTTATTAAATTACTGACTTTATATATATACTATAAAATAACTAGCGTCCCGCCCCGGGTTCGCATGGGCATAAAAACCTTCCTCTTAAATCACTCAATCTATTAAAAAAACCGCATTAAAATCCGTTGCGTAGTTTTAAAGATTTAAGCATACAAAGGGACAGAGAAAGCGACTTTGTTTTATACTATGTAGTAATAGTGATGATAATGTAAAATATTTAGAACTGAAATGTGGTGCTCTCTCGTTTCGGAGGCCAAGATCCACTTTGGGTCGCTGAACCAGCGGAGTAAGTATATTTAGAAAATATTGTTACACGTAAGTATTTTGTACAATTTTTGTGATAGTGCGCAAAGAAAATAAGCGGGAGGCTTTTTCTGTATGCAAAATACCTATATTTCTTAACCAGTTACATAATTTTCATTGTAACAATTCCTGTGCTCAATATCCCGTATCAAGAATCAAATCATGTCACCGAAATTGGGGAATCGCTCATTTAGATTAGGTTTTTTCGCTGATGCGCCATGAAATTTGCCCAAATGATATCGGACTGGTATAATTTTTATTTTCGTTTCGACTTTTTGATTACGTTGTATTATGTGTGCTATGAAAAAGGAATTTATTTCATCCATTAACACTAAAAATGTTTTTTGGAAAATAATATTTCTAATTCACCACCGTGATTACTTATTTTATAAATCTCTACCAATGATCACGCCCCTTGTACCTATCATCATCATCATTTCGTGTAGGTCAGATGGTCAATCGACCATGCACATCCTGGTGTCAGATTTCTTAGAATCCGTCTCTTAGCCTCTGACTTGGATGTGTTGATGTGGTGGTGACCGGCTGCCATCTTGCTTGCCCCTTGTACTGTAAAGAAATAAAACGAATTATCCATACTTAATTTGTCTGTTTGTTAACTTTTACGGCTAAACCGCTGGACCGATTTTGACGACATTTAGTATGGATATAGTACGACCAGGGGTACTTATATGCACAGTATAATCAGATCAGATCCGGATGGAGCCGCCGGCAACAGCTAGTATAAAATAAACGAATAACTGGGCGATAGAGGTGGCCAAGTATTTAGCAAATGAAATATAGTGTAGTCTATTAAAGCCATTTTGAATGATCAAGAAGAAAGAGAAGGTCAGACGGCCGTCGCTCTATTGTAATGACCAGTTCAGACAAATCAGGACCATGATTAATAGCAAGTAAGCTAAAGATGCAACCGGGAAACACGCTCGGACGAAGAAGAAGAAGAAACAGAAGAAACTCTACTGACAAAGGAAAGGAAGAAGGCAAAGAGAAGAGAATATTTAAACCTTTAACAAACATATAGTGTAAAACTTTTAATAAAAAATATTACTTTAAACTTGGATTGTATTAAATAAACATTATATTAAAACTTCGTTTCACTGAAAGCATTCTCAGGTATATTTTTAAGACGTTCTTTTTAATATTCATCATGTAAATTATTTTGTAATTCAAATCAAAAAGTGCGAATTGCTAACTCGCCATCAAGTTTTTTAATTCCTCTTAATACTTACTTGGAGATAAGTTCCTGCCTTCGAATTAACATGGAAAAATACTTTTTTCGATTACGCCTTAATTTTAGCGTTTCCGAGCGGTAGACACTTAAAAATTTGAATGCCATTAATATTCATTAATCTGTGTTCTTTTAAGATGTTACTTATGTAAATTTTTATCAGACTTCGAGTAACACGGACTCCGGAACGGAAGCCGTATTGCTCGAAGACAGCAGATCAAGCGCAGCAAGTAGGATTCAATTCGCCACACTTCTATAGACGCAACCACGTCAGAGGCCGAGAGGCGGCTCTGAAAAACTCTCATGGGGGTGTGCATGGTCGATTGACCGTGACACTCACAGAAAATAATGACGATGATGTAGAGGCAACGTATATTAGAGGAATAATGTATTTTTCTTGGCAGTGGTCGTTTTGAAATGATAATATAATGCAACTTGAAAAAAAAGAGTTAAAAAAATGATTAACAATGTATGAAGAATGGGTATTTGGTTCGTTTCAACAACACATAACTACTTTTATTTAGATACTAGCTGACTAGCGAACTCTGTACGCTGAACGCACTCTTTTCACCTTTTAAACCTTCCCTGAACTTCCATAAATATTTCAAGTCCAAAAATTAACAAATTCATTCAAGCTATTCTCGAGCATTAGGGAGACTAACGAACAGCAATTGATTTTTATATAAGAAAGAAGAAAAGTAGAAGACAAGAAGAAGTAGAGAAGAAAATGGGTCTCGTATCGCCCGTTGCTGTTAAAATAATGTATTTATAGTAATTGGTAGCGTATATACATAATAATAAAGATAAAAGTTTATCGTTCGGAAACTACGCACCCACTACGCTAATGAAACAGGGCTGTATTCAGGAGATATGTTACGTATTATAGGACTAGGGATGGGGAATTCGAAATTTGAATGGAAATGATTCTATTTCGTTTTTTCTATATGTGACTGAATGAAGTACATTCCAACTGCCTTTTTGTTTTTAATTTGCTATCGCGGGTCTGCTGTAAGAAATTTCTATAGAAATAAGTAGCACCCTTGTACGATACAAAATTTTCTAATTTTAAGTTTCCTGTGTTTGTATTTGAGTGTACATGAATAAAATAAATGAATAAAACAAATAGAAATGCCAAAAATAGCGACCAATCCAAGCTAAGCCGCGCTTAACGCGCACTATAAATACGGGCATGCCTCATTAGGCTATAGCTCCACAAATAAAAATAAGGTACTTCTTGACGCACACTATTCATACGGCCACGAACGCCTTACTAGATTATAGCTCCTAAAATAAAATAAAAGTATTTCTTGACGGGCACTATCAAATACTTATAGCCTTACTAGGCTATAGCTCATCAAATAAAAATAAAGGTGCTTTTTGACGCGCACTAATTAATATTGACAGGCACGCCTCACAAGGCTATAGCTCCTCAAATAAAGACAGAATTACTTTCACATTATATCAGTATGGATTCAAATGTTACCACTTTTCAATTACAAGTAATGGCCATTTTATTTCATGGCGGATTACCGGGCCGACCAATAGCGATGCGTTGCACAAAATTGCATACAAAATGGGCAGCAGTATTCGAACAAATTTGCAGAGTGGCGGACGGACGGATGGACAAAAGATGCATTTACATAGCAAATTGAAGGGCTACGAATGTGCTACGGTGCTACGCCGTAGCAGCCAGCTTTGTGTATCTTAGATGGCTGTGTAAACTTTACTGTGCTTTGGACACTAGTGTGTATTTCTGAGATTATTATTTTATATTTATATGTAATTTTCAGTTTATTTTCAGTTTAAAGATTGTTTTAATCTGATAAAGATATTTATACAAACATATAATTTGGAAATCGAGCCCAGTCTCTCCACGGCAATTTTTTTTTAAATCTAGGTTTCCAAAAAAACAGGATATCATATAAATAAGTATATTTCATCCACAAAACTTCAAATTTATATAAGATTTTTTTCGACCAGCAGTATGTTTGATGTCAAACTTCTTTGAGATTGCTTTTGCCTCTAATACGATTAAACTGTCTGAGGGAATGGAGACATTAAAAAAAATAACTCGCGAGGTCTAGACCTTATATAACCTCTAACTGCCTCCGTGGTCCAGTGGTTAAGGCGTTTGCCTATAAACCCGGGGGTCGAGGGTTAGATTCCCACGGGAAGCATACTTTGTTTAGTTGTTTCCAGTTTGGTTAGGACATTGCAGGCTTGAATCACCTGATTGTCTGACAAAAAATATGATTCCGTGCTTCGGAAGGCACGTTAAGCCGTTGGTCCCGGCTGCCATCTGGTAGTCGTTAATGGAACCACGTCAGATGCCGAGAGGCGGTTCCGAAGAAGTTTCACCAGGGTTGTGCATGGTCGATTGACCATAACACCTACACGAAATGAATGAGTGAATGGAGACATTAAAAAAATTACTCGCGAGGTCTAGACCTTATATAACCTCTACCTTTTATTTTATTAATTATAAGTGCATAAGCAAATTCTGTTGACGTTAGGAAAACAGCCGACCATAAAAGTGGGATTAATTTTTTTTATCCAACTGCAGTGAGGTCCAAAAGGAGAGTATTTTAGGTACAAATATAAATAGTACCGAAAATTAGCCTAAATGTAGAATGTTCATACAAATAAGCCACTAAATTATTCCTGATAACACAAATAGATGCCGAGGGACATATACGCTTATCTGTTCGAATACAGATCATAAATAAATTGCCGAATATTGCATCCCATGTCGATAATCCCAACTAGCTTTGCTATTTTTACTCAATATTTTTTATTATCATTTGCGTATGGTACAGCAATATTCGAGGGTGAAGGGAAGGCTGTTGATCCACTCGATCTATTCCTTGGGTTTTGCGATTAAATCCCTAGATGAAAAAAGTGTTGAACAAATAACTCAGAGGCCTAAAGTAACTAAGATCTATCTAGAGGGGGAACGCAGCCAGTGTTCTTGCAGCCATACTTCACGGGATTAAGCGTAAAGTTGTAGAATTTTATTTTATAAGAACTTTATATTTTTAATTTTTTTAACTTGAAAATATAGTCTTTAATAAGTACCTACATTAGTTGATTGTTATTAAATCCATACTTCCGTATCTATTTTATAAATAAGAATGTTTGTCTGTCTATCTGTCTGTCACGCTTTCACGGCTAAACCGCTTGAACGAGTTGATGAAATTTGGTATGGACATAGTTAAGGACCAGAGGTCAAATATAGGCTACTGTTGGACGATATAACCGCGTCCCACGCTGGCGAAGCCACGGGCAATATTGTTCAACCACTAAGTTATAAAATTAAAGTTTATAGAACGATGATAATGATGGCCTCTCATCGAGTTCCGATGACGGCAACCTCAGGAAAAATTCAGTCAAGTTCAACGCATCATCCATGAAAAGACAAGACGGATAGCTAGCATTAAATAAAATACCCACTAAGTACATTATTTTTCTGAAAACTGCAATGCCAAATAGCGAAAATAAGGCACAAAAATTACGAAATCGCTTTGATGCCGTGCAATTGTTTTTTAATCTATGCAAAAATACTAAAATTCCCACGCAATCGTAAAAACGTGCACAAAACCTAAACCAATCACGCTCCGTGCAACAGAAGCACAAAGCCAGGAAATATCATTCCAGCTTCGGAATCAATCAACCGATATTCATTTATACGTCGTGATCGGCAATCATCAAATCATCGAATCATGCGTAGTTCCAATTGCGGCCGTCGGGGCGCCACTGAGCCCCTCAATATGTAAATTGGCGGCGCCTAACTGGCTATTGTTGGGACGACCTGTCTAGCTTAGATCCTAGGCTTTCGGAACGTAGGGTAAGCATATCCTATTATTTTCAGGGTTGCTACAGATCTGTTTGATTAAAAGAGCGTTTGTCACGTTACGAAGACCTACTTCATTCATTCATTTCGTGTAGGTGTCGTGGTCAATCTACCATGCACACCCTGGTGTCAGAGTTCTTCGGAATCGCCTCTCGGCCTTTGATGTGGTTCCTTTAACGACTACCAGATGGCAGCCGGGACCAACGGCTTAACGTGCCTTCCGAAGCACGTAATCATCTTTTTTGTCAGACAATCAGGTGATTCAAGCTTGCAATGTCCAAACCAAACTAGAAACAACTAAACAAAGTATTCTTTCCGTGGGATTGAACCCTCGACCCCCAGGTCTACAGGCAAACGCCTTAACCACTGGACCACGGAGGCAGGGATAAGGAGCAGGAGACTTACTAAAAAGAGAGATATTAGAAGTACCAACGACGCAAGGCGACAAACCACCAATGCGCTGGGTCGTCGATAAAAGTAAAATCATGGGCAAAACCTTGATTTATGCAGCAGGAGACCGGGTGAAGTGAAAAATACATGAAGAGGAGAGACACACAACTATGGGTGAAACCGGGCTGAGAAAGAAGAGGTACCCGAAATCGGCGAGCGTGTATGACGAGCGTGATGAGTATGGATGAAGGCGACGACCTTTAAGGATCGTAGCTATTAGATATCCTGTAGTCACTGTCTATCCCCGCGGGAGAAAGGAGCGATGTATGTATATACATACAATAGACGTGATAAATTATAACGTCTATTATCCGTATCTGTCGTCTTTATCGTCATCGTGTCAGCTTTTTTAGAAGCTAAGTTTTTCAACACTCAATAGCTCAGATTACAGAACAAAAGGCTCAATAGGTACTTTACTGCATCCTTAACAACTTCACTGTCCAATGAGTCACATGTGAACAAATCAATTGTTATAACTATTGTCATAATTTTGTGGACAGTTAAGTTGTTAATGTAAGTAACAGGTTCTTATATTTAATTGTAACAATTGAGGACGCTTTCCATCGAAGCAATCGAAGACTTGTCCAACTAATTTATTTTAATTACATAAAAAAGAGAGTTTTTTTTTTACATTCCTGGATGCTTTAGTAATAATCTATAGCTTTAGTTGTGACTCACATCAAATAAGTTCTCAGTAGTTTTACACAAAGTGATTTCATTCAAATAAACTTTTCCCGAAAATCATTCGAGAATGGAAGTCCAAACATAAGCTAGTATTTATATAACACAGACTACTTACACAAAATCTCTAAAAATACAGCCTGGCAAGGCGGCTGTATCGGCGGATATTGCTTTGCCGCCATTTCCGCCCGGCTGACGTATCGTACACCCCTGGATTAGGGTAAGTGCGCTAGTTATCGACCTAGCACTATTTATTGACCATTAAATAACATTTTCGTTATTTTCCTGGGATATTAGCTAAAAATGGTAATTTTGCATGCTGGAATACTGGTAAAATTGCGCACACACATGATTTAAGCTCAACTATATTTCTTTTTAATTTGTCACCAAAAAAAGAAGAGTACGTAATAGCATATAACAGTACTATAGTACTATTAGGTATTCTGTGGTAACAGTAAAAAATAATATTTTGAAAATAGGCTAAATATGTTTGGGTGATCACATAAGCTTAATACATCACAAACAGTACGCCCTCATAGCTAAACCTAAAGTTAACCTGATAACTGTAGGAAGACTGAAGACTAATTCAAGCGAAAATTTAATTGAATTTGAAAACTATTATTTCAACTTGCGATTTAAACTTTATCTTTTTTTATGTATTTGTATTTAAAAAAATGCTTTATCTTTGTTATGTATTTTCCAGAAAATGGTACAATAAATGTTTAAAAATGCATGAATTCTGTTTCCTAAATTAATTTTGTCGCATTTAATTTATTTGTACAACGAAACGTTAAAAAATATTTTTTTGATAGATAGCATAGGTATATTACAAAAATCTCCAAACTGTCGACGAATGGCTAGGTTACCTTAAAATCAAGGTAAGGCGGTGAGTGACATTAAAAAAATAGGTGTTTTAGCAAACTTATATCTCAATATTGAATTTTAAAATGTTCAGACTAACATAAGAACAAATTTGTTTTCGTACTCTAGAATTCATGTAAGAGGAACAAAGCGAGCGTTTTTTGGCGCCAATGAAAAATTTGACAATATTTGTTTCCTCGCAAGCGTAAGAAAAGCACTATACAAGCCTCAGCCGAAATATTAACTTACGTTCTCGTTCATTTTAACAGAATTGACTATACGTCTCGTTCTTTCGGAAGACTTTCAATAATACTCGGCCGTAAATTGCTTTATTCCAGGCCTTAAAAATCGAAATACTAGTTTGTAAGATAATAAATATGGAGATGGTTTTTAACAACAATACATCATTGTCACGATCATAATGCACCCCCAATTGTGAAACTTATCATATCATTTATAATGCCCCTTTTAACAAATGTCTCAATTACAGAACCGTGTCGTGTAAGAATTTGTAACGAGCATAAATTTCAATGAAAAACATTTGAGCACCCTCCTTGTCTATGCGAGGGGGGAATTAGAATTTTGTTTAGTCTCGTATTTACATATCAGTTGTGGAAGGCCGTTCTTCATTGTTTCTGTGTTAGGTAGAAGGAAAATGTTAGCTATCTACATATCATAAAAGTTATAAATAATACTTAAGTACCTACTCAAAAGTATAAGGAGAAAAACTAACCTTAATTTTGTACTTAGAGCAGAATGTGACGCTGCCACGTGAAGTCTTATTCTCGTCTCGCCCTACGTCCCGCAACTGCCGCATAATTATGAGCGTTCTCACTGATAGACAGGCCTTTTTTTCGCCAACCACATAAGTTTAGTAAATACTGTATTAGCTAGAACCGAAATTGTGCCTAGAATTCCTTACAAGTCTAATTGTAATCTGTACTTTCTGTTTATAGACATCATAGTAAATATTTTTATTTATCTATTTACACCAAGCCTAACGTATAACCTAACGTTATAAGCAGAAAAATTTATGTTTAAATATTTCGTTATAAATTGAAAAGGCAGGTTGGTAAGCAATCGGAATATCTCTTCGATGATGATAAAAGTTTTTGAGATACAACAGCCCCAGATATGATTGACAGATAGAAAAGGAGGATTTTTTCAAATGATCTGACCAGTGAATTAAGTTTAATAAGTGGCAGACAAACTAACAACTCAGAAAACAATTTACATGGGCGCCGGGGAGCTCCGTTTCCATAACTAATTAAATTGCGGCCAACTCCGCAGGTGCAACGCGCAACTGTTCTGCTTGAACACATACGGGAAGATATTTTGTACGTGCCCGCCTCGATTAGTTCAGGAAATTATGTCTAAGATCTCTGACAAAAAATTTTTTGACTACATTGGTGATGCATCGTACAGCTGTTCTGCCGGATAGCATACGGAAAAAGATTTTGTACGTGCCCGCTTCGATTTGTTAAGGAAACGTGTTAGTGTAAACCTGATAACAGAGCCGAAAGACTACTAACTCGTAGATTCGACATCTACGGTGTGTGAGTGTGTGCGAAAGAGAGTGCAATAATTATGCTAGGTTTATATAAGAAGATAATTTTTATACGTACATATAGAAATAAATGTTTGTGTACTTAGTGTTGTATGACTAATATCATAGACTTCTCAGCCCTGTGTCATTTACACAGGTGCAAAGTAAAATATTTCTGCATACCATGCTAAAAGACTAAGAATATCACGTACAATTTTTTTAAAGCTATTTATGTTTCATTACTGGGCAAAAGCCTTTCTGCTAACCTTTCATGAAAAAGGAATACCAATAGAAATAAACCGCAACCCGATTAAGAAGTAGTTTAATCTAGTAGAAATACTAGGCTGTGGTACCCACTCGCCTAACTTTCGAGGGCGCGTGGAAAGAAACAGCAGCACTCCGGGAGAAGTGACAAAATGACATGTGTATTTTTTAAGGTATCGGTGACGGTGTTGCACACAGAACAGTGAAGTTAATATTTCTAAATTCTGTGGTGCAAGTATAATGGTTTTCCCATCTCAATGTCACAAATTTCAATGACGATGCCATAAAGTTTCCACATTAAGTCGATACCTTGGTGAACACTAGCCTTGGTGTCCGATAAAGCTGATGTTAAGTTACTTCAGGATAACCTCAACCTTGTCTCTAATTGGTGTAAAGTAAATCTTATGGTTCTGAATGAGAAAAAATGCTCTGTCATTTCATTCACAAATAAAAAGATTAAACTTGTATACGATTATTCAATAGGTAATCATAAGCTTGAACGCATGGATTCGATAAGGGACTTGGGTGTAATTTTTGATGTTAAGCTATCGTTTAGAAATCATTATGAGTATATAGTAACTAAAAGTAATAAACTGCTGGGCTTTATTTCAAGGAACACCAAGGAATTTAAAGATACTCGTGGTTTTAAATATCTTTATCTAGCCCTCATTCGAAGTGTTCTGGAGTATAACTCTGTGATATGGTCTCCTTTTTATAAAAATCATAGTGACCGTATTGAACGTGTTCAAAGAAAATTTTTGCGGATCCTCTCGTTTAGGACGGGTAATCATCGTAAACTAGCATCATATACTGAAAGACTTGAATTCTTTAATATTGTTTCTTTGAAAAATCGCCGTACATGCAGTGATTTGTTTTGTTTGTATAAAATTGTACATTCAATTATTGATGCTCCCCCTTTGTTGTCCCTCATTGGCTTTAATACGAGGTATAAATCCCGTAATTCTACAGACAGATTGTTTGCTCTTCAGATATATATAAATAATACTTCTTATTATAACCCAATAGTTAGAATGTGTAGAGAATTTAATGAGCTTGTCCATGTCCACAGGTCCCTTGATATCTTTAATCTCTCCTTACTCTCCTTTAAAAAACAAATTTGTCAAGCTATTAATGTAACAAATTAATGCCTTGATTTAAATATTGCACTATTATTGTTACCTATTGTTATTGTTTTGTTTTTCTTTTTTAATTATCACTACAGTGTATGTGCAGTATGTGCTTTCACTTTCACAGTTATCATTTAAATACCTACGGGTATCTCAGTGTCTCAATAACACAATGTTTTTCTCCCTCTAACCAGAGATTAATTAATTAATTAATAGTTGTTCTAACTGCCTAGTAACATGTGATACTTTGTTTGTTAATCGCTTACTAATTTGCTCTCTGTACGAGTATATTCTCATAATTTGGTAATTATGTAAACACATGCTTAGAATTGTTACCTAGATTATAAGTTTGGTTTCTTATATATGTTTATTAATTGGTGGCAATTTGTTTTGTGTTTCAAATAAATAAATAAATAAATAAATAAACACTAGCGCCACCACCAGTTAAAAATCATTATTTACTGAAAACACAAGTTATCAAAAATCCGTTTTCTGTAATTAATGTTCCAGATCTGAAGTTAATTTTAAACATATTAAATTATAGTTATCTATGGTAATCAATTGCAAAATTGCTAAAAACGGCCACTTTTAGCAGTTTTGCAATTTGTGACTACTATATTTGTATAATTTTATAATTTCATATGATTAAAATTAACTTCAGATCCAGAACCTTAATTAAATAACACGGATTTTTGATAACTTGTGTTTTCAGTGAATAATGATTTTAAAATGATGGTGGCGCTAGTGTTCACCGAGGTATCACTTTAATCAAAACCGACGACGCTGTGGTTGGTAGCAGAACAATGACCCGTGTGTTTTCGAGCTCAGCCGAACAGTTTCCCGAGCACCTGACTACTTGGGTGTGGCGACAAATTGTTGGACAGCTAAACTAGGCAATCAGATTAACTTGACCGAAAATATTTAGAACAGTTTTATCGTGGAAAGGAAAGGAATATATGGTCATATGGTGCCACCCGGAAAGTCTTCGTGCTCAAATGATTACTTAAGGAATTCGCCTGTAGACCCGAGAGTCTTGGGTTCTATTATTACGGGAAGCATACTTTGCAAGTGAGTTTAAAATAACCAGTTTAAAAAGGATTTTTTCTCTTTCTAGGAAACTAGTTGCGTATTCATAAAAATATTCTTCTCTCGCAACTAGTTGCCAAGAGAGAATATACATTCCTTTTTCACAACTGGTTGTGAAAGTCAGTTGCCATGGCAACTGGAAGGCTATAGTGATACAAGTTCGCTGATAAAAGGCAGCTAAGGAGCTTTCATTTTTAACTTAGAATCTGAATCCGCTGAGAGTTTCTTGATTGGCGTTCTAAAAACTCGGTTGATAATTAGAATCTATACTAGCGCTACCCTTGCGAGCGTGTTAGCGAGATGAACTAGATTGGATATGAGATTATGTATGAGATGACGGAAGATGTGGCATTCTGTAAGGTAATTTCCCCGTCGCTTCGTAGCTCACTTCTCACTGGTCGTTTTGAACCTTATGCGAAGTATGAGTGATAGCGACGTGAGAAGCGAGTTGTTCGAACTTTACAGAATCGACAGAAAGGGGTCTGTAACCTGCTCACAGTTCTTAGAGGCCAATTCGAATATTCAAAAGTTGAAAATCACAATCTAAACTGCTAGCAGTAACAGTTAGCATGAAATTAAATCGGTACCATCGCCGCGTATCGACGCCATACACGCTCATTAAGCCGATTCAATCGGACCGGATATCCGGCAGTTACAGTAATGACGGCGATACGATGGAACTATCTTTCATGGGCCTTTTCAGCTGATTCGGGATTGAGAGGATTTTTATTTGTTTGCATATGTTGAGGTTATGTTTCGATTTGGAATTATTTACCTAGAAAGAATGAAATGAAAGACTTGTTTTACGAACGACGAAATCACAAGACGAAATACGAAAGAACAAAAAATTGTACTATATCTTAGCGATACCGCAAACTTAATAGTATTAAAACGAGTCGAAATTACAGTTTCCCTAGTATGAGTTTTTCTTGACGCAGACGCTAGCGACTGCGTTAGCGATTTTATATGGCAAACCTGTACAGCGTCTCTGGCGGATAGTAAGGCAACTAAGAAATTCCATACAAAATCCTAACGCAGACGCTAGCGACTGCGTTAAGAAAAACTCATACTAGGGGCACTGAAATGTGAACTTTAAAACTTTAATTCCTAAGCGAAAGCATATGATTTTGCCAAGAGTCTATATTGACTCCATTAATCATCATCATTATAAATAAATCGACCTTCTAGGCCAAAGCAGGAGCTAGAACTTGTCTAACAAGGTCATGATCCTCATTATTTACCAGTTTATACGCCAAGCGGTCCACCGGCAAAGAAAACTTAGGTACGCGAACGACCGGTGACCGGCAAATGATTGAAAAAAAAAAATCCGTTGCATTTGTCTTGTGTATTTGTATTTTTGTTAATTTTGTGCAATAAAGTTATTACGAACAAACAAACTAATATGTCCGCGATTGCGGCCTTCGAAGTGTTAAAGGAACGCATCAAGGAGAAAGAGAGAGACAGGCCAAATCCATACTAATATTATAAATGTGAAAGTGTGTTTGTTTGTTTGTCCTTCCTTCACGCCGCAGCTAAGCAACCAATCGACCTGATTTTTGGCATAGAGTTAGTTGAAAGGATGGAGAGTAACATAGGCTCTTTTGGTCCTGAAAAAGCATCAAGTTCCCAAGGGAGATACCTATTTGTATGTGTACTAAATATCGGCCATATAACCTAAATATTTTTTTCTAATACCACGCGAGCGGAGTCGCGGGTAAAAGCTAGTCATTAATAAAGTTCAAAATCTTAGTTCTCAAACTAGAATTAGGTTGAACAAATCTGCCATTCCCAAATGCAGCATTATACCATCTCGGACATACAAAAATCACCCGGGACCGCTCATACAATTTGCTATGTAAATGTCGTTGCAGTCGACTGTTTGTTTGTTTATTATTTTGTTACGGAATACTGTTTGTCAAATAATTTTTATCTCTGTTTAAAGTCTGGTTTAAAAGTTAGTAGTATATTTTGTAGTTTGGCTTTTGTTCTGATAAAAATTCCATATAACTAGTTAATTTTAAAACCACCTAATAAATTGATATTAATAAAAAAATCTGCAATTTGAGTCAAGGTGCTCAAATGCTGGCCAAAAGTAAATTAAAATCATAATTAGGCTAGAGATGGGGGTAGGTAAAAACCCACAAGTTAAAAACCCGATTTTGGTATTAACCCGGGCATCTACCCGGGGTAAATATCTAGACTTTGGGTATTCACTCGGTAGAAATATATTAGACGGTCTAAAAAGTTTACCATAAATGAAAGGCAAAAATAAGTAAATAAATCAGAATCATTCATATCAAAAATGGTCGAAAACTAAAAATTTATACAAAACAATGCAAAACATCCAGCTGGTGTTTTTTATGAACAAAGAAAATATAATAGTAATAAATAATAAATCTCTGAAAAAAAAACCAAACAAAATTATTCTCCGACGATTATTAGACACAAAATTGTCCTCAAAACGCTGCAACAGCAGAGGTTGTTTCAGGCGCTCCTTAACTAAGCGGTTCCCATTTCCGCCGGTAGATGGCGTTGCACCGATGGTTCTTATCGGGCGCAATCAAGCCTTTTGTCCATTGTCACAAAATCTGAAGCCAGACGCCTTCCGGTCTTTAAATCAAGGCGAAGGCTTTGTGATGTTGCCTCTGGCTTGTGATTTCGTAAATATCTTTGCGCTACGATGCACAAAAAGACTTAAACGATAAGACATAATAGTTTTTGGTATTCTAGGAATGGTAACAAAACAATTTAAACGATTGGAGAACTAGGGAGTGTGGCCTTAAAGTTAGGATTGTAAAAAATCTTAAATAAACAAGACGAGTACTTTATCGTTTATAAAAAAAATCTAGATTTTTACATAAAATAAATAAATCATTATGATTCAACAACATTAGTGTCTGTTCCAGTCTGGGACTATGCAAATACGATCCTTGATTACAAATTATCTAGATCATAGAAGTATACCACGGCACACACAGAATAGATACAAGTTATCATTAGTTGACAGCTGTTAGGCTGTGTCAAATACATTTAGATAGTGATGATAGTTTTAACACACCTTTATCATGTTGCTATTGGTCTAGTTTCCTTGTAAAAAGGTTTACTGAGGTCAGACCATGTGGTAGATCACCAATAAGATGGTAAGACCAGATTAAAGCCGCAACATAGTGCTCAGTTAGCAAATGTACCCGGAAAGCTGCCATCCGAAGCCGAATCACAACAAGTGATGTGCCGTTGTCGGGAATTTCGGAAACATTCCCGGGAACTTAGGAAATATTGCCGGAAATATTCCGGTGATTGCCAAATCACTTTGGCAACTTTGGGAAAGTTTCTAAAATCCTCGATAACTGTTGGAATATTTCCGTAAATTTTAAAGGGAATATTTCCGTAAACTGTTAGTTACCAGCGGGCACATCACATGTGTATCAAACACAAGAAATATAACTCACCGTAATCCACAATGATGACCACGACCACTCTGGCAAGAGTGTACCGACTAAGAAGGAGAGGTCAGACATCGGTCTCTTTATAGTACCGCCCAATCAAATCATAAATAAAAGCGTACTTAGGTTCAGAAGCGTAAGATGTTGCGAGTAGGAATTATGAAGATAGACTTTCAATCTCCTGTAACATTTATGAATGCCACTTCTGTATCCCTCGTCATTTTGCGCCTCAACCCTACAGCGCGATTCCGTACACACGCAGTATCTAGACCCACGACTATGCCTATCTATCCTAGACCTAGGTACTATCAGCAACAGTGCCTGATAGCCGCCAGTGCCACATTGCCTCCGAAACCAGTAGCACGCGTCTCAGATACGCCTTTCAAAAGTTTTCTATATAAAGAACTTTTGAATATTTTTTGACTTTTATAGTAGAATAGTTTTGTGGTAGTTTTAGAAGCTAACTCAGTTGGTTGTGAGGAATAGAGTAGTTTGTTAGTTAGTTTAGTGGTGTTTAGGAGATCGTCGTTAGTGGTAAGTTTAGTCACGTGTTATTTAGATTTTGTAGTCAAAGTGAGCGTTTGGGCAGAGTGCGCGTGATACTTATTCGAGTTAATAATTCTCGGCCAATCGTTATAATTGAAAAACATTTTAAGACAATTGTATGTAAAATAGGAATTTTCTCAAATGATTCGTTTATCGGTATTCTAGTAAATATTTGAATTAGTTTTTACCTGTTAGTTATGGAAAACATGTAATTAAGCGAACCTATTAAGCATACATGTAAGAAATCTTTTAATGACAATAAAATCGCTGGTTAACTGTAAGAGATCCCTTTGTGGGATAAGTCCGTCATTGTACTTTTGATTTATTTCTATGCTTTTGTATTTATTTTTGTTTAGTACAATAAAGTTATTACAAAAAAAAATCAAATTATTGTTATATATAATATTTAATTTTAAGTAATTGAAAGTACAATTGAAACTCAATGGATTAGCGGGCTTGGATAGAAAGTTTTGCTAACGGTGGTAATATTTTTTTTATGACAATTTCATTTTAATGAAAATAAAGAATAATTAAAAACGAAGGCTGCAGAGTTTAACATTCTTCGTTTTTTTTTTATATTTACAATGTCCAGCGATAGACCACGATCCTACCTGATGTTAAATGCAGATGCGGTCTAAGATGGAGCTCGCTGGCACATTAATAGCCTATTCACTCTAGCCTTGAAAAGACCCAAATTGTATGTATCCGGGAATACGTCTGCTGGCAGGGAGTCCCACTGTTTAGCCATACGAATTATAAATGAGGATGCAAGCGTTTCTTGATACTACCATTAATCTTCCATAACATAAATATAGTATTTAAAAAAATCTAAACTAAATTTAAATAAAAATAAATTTGCACCATTTTGAAAACCCCTTCAATTTGTCGGTTAAAAAAATTTCGAATATCATTGTATTAGCAAATTGTCACCACATAGTAAGCTACGATCGTGAGTTCGTAGAGCCTGCTACGGCTGTCGTAGACAGCTACAAAGTGTCTACGCCAGCACGTTGCGTAGCGTAGCCGTAAAGGAGACAAAATCCATATCCATACTATCCATACTAATATTATAAATGCGAAAGTCTGTCTGTCTGTCTGTCACCTCTTCACGGCTAAACTGCTAGACCGATTGTGATGAAATTTGGTAGGGATGTAGTTAACGACCTGAGGTCAAACATAGGCTACTTTTGGGCGCGATATAACCGAGTCCCACGCGGGGCGAAGCCGCGGGGAACAGCTAGTATGAAATAAACTAAGGTTCTACAAAGAAATGTTTAAACTTTGATGACATTAAATTTAAAATTTAAGTATAATAATATAAATACCATATAATGTATCTTCATGGTATGGTAATAAGAAATTACATTCGGTTGGCCACAAGTTCTAAGAAAATATAAAAAAAAAAACATAACCGGGACAACGCTAAGATGAAACAGAGATCAAATAGGTAACCTTTAGACCACCCACTTGTCTGTGAAAACATAAGCCGATATGAAAGTTTAAATTATAATTCAATTGCACTGAAAAAAAATATAGTCCCTACTATTCTACTTAACATAACAAATGATATGTACTGAATCTGGTCTGTTTGTCGACCTCTATACAAAAAAATTGTTAAAACATTCTAAATAATAGACATCTAAATGTATAACGAGGGTGAATAGCCTGTTTACCTAGAAATTTTTAAAAGATTAATGCAATAGACAACGCGTAAATAGGTCACAAACATTCAAACTAATAATCTTCTTAAGTCCATCGTCACCTATACTGAGTGTAGGAATCTAGAAATGCACGCCATTCCTCTCGGTCTTGTGCTTTCCTCATCCAACTCCTTCCGGCAACTTTGACCAGGTCACCGGCCCATCTGGCTTTAGGTTACCGACACTTCTTCGTTCGGTTCTGGGTCTCCACTTAAGCACTAACTTTCCACAACGCTCATCTCTTTTGCGGCATAGTGCCCATCGCCACTTTCAAACATATGTACAAAATTCTTTTTCATTTCGAGTCATAATGGCTATATGGAACTCTATATTGACTTTTTTATTTATTTTATTTATTTTTTGACAAAAAAATATTGTGTTCAAAAACATATTATAAACTTAAAATAATACATTAAAATTCATCCAATGAGTAACAGCGTTTTTCAAAAAAGCTCTTAGCTTGGATTTAAAAGTTTTCCGATTGCATATACTCTTTAACTCTAAGAGCAACTTGTTAAAAAGAAGCACTGTTTGGTAACGTAAACCTTGCTTTGTCACTCTCAAGTCACTCTCTTTCTATCATCTATTCTTGCCTATGTACAAACTGATTTACCCGTTTATAATATTAGTTGAGATAAGTAGTTATTCCAAAAGTTATTCTATTGGTACGCTCGGCAATACGACCCAGACGTTTATACCATAAAAAAATATTTGCCAGACTTTTAAAGTAATTACGTCATTTCGGTGTACTGTTTGTGGAGAAAGTGCGGTTTACCAACGTCGAATTGTGAAATGATTTTTTTATAGTATAGCGTTAAACTTATTAATGTAGAGCGGTTTTCTAAAGTATTTATTGTTGACTATGACTTGGTTATATATTCTTTGGGTTCTATTAGCGTTACAGTGAATATCTTGAATCAGAAGATGGTGTAGAAAATATTTTACGAAACAGAATAATAAATGTTAAAAATACACGCAGATGTAAAATCGTCTAAATATGTTTTGATTTAATTTATAAACTGACGTTTTTTAGAAAATGCTGCAGTGGAGTTTGTGGCAGCGCTTGCGTTCTAGAAGTAGATGAAAGCTTAATTTAAGTAATGAATGACGTCAAAAAGTGATAAGAATATCTTATGTTGAGAATAAATAAATTCATTTCTTTTTAATCACGATTGAAGAAGTTCCCATAAAGTAAAAAATGTATTAAATTTTTTTCTGTTTATATTGGTCGAGAATAGCGCTTTCTCCGATATATTTGTAATAAAGTGAAAATAAGTGAAAGTTGGTACGATAAAGACAAATATGATACTTATCTGGGTGATATCAAAAAAGGCTGTTTCAAAATTTTATTGTTTCTACTTGTAAGCAGGTGAATTAGCCTTACTTAAAATATAACATAAAATAATATTTGGAAATCAAAACCTGGGGCCTCGGAACTATCTCAGACAGCGGACCAGTTAACTGTTCATTGACCCTTAAAGTTAATACTCGCTGAGGTCGCCAAAATTTAAGAAATCTGAAGTTCGCTCAAAAAAGATAATATTCGTCGCAGACAGCCCGCACGCTATTGCAGCTTAGCCCGCAATACTCTATTAATCCGCCAACGAGCACCTCACTTAAAATACATTACAGCGAGTTACAGCGGTCGTGCGCCGCCTACCAACGCCGAATCACATATGAATCAATTTGCTAAAGTTATCTTTACTCGTAAAAACGCAGGATTTTTTATTTAATAGTAGCTGAATGGAGAAATAAAAGGTTTTCTTTAAATGTAATTGAAATGTAATGTTACTGAATATTTAATATAGAGAGAATAAGTGAGTATAAATCTCAAGTGTTAATAATCTAATTGACACATTATGTTGTACATTATTGTGATACCAATTCCAAGTCCACATTTCCTGGCGGTTTTCCTTTTGTTTAGAAATAAGTAATTACACAACTAAATTATGAAGTTGCAACTACAAAAGTTCGTACTATTAAAATACTATATTAATTCTTATTAATATAAATTAAGTAGTACTATTAAATTGTTCAAGATGTTACAATTTCGGGTGAACTTTTCTTAAATCTATTTAATTTATTATATATTTAATTATAGATAGATTTTGGTAATTTAATTGACATGGATTCAGAAAGGCCTGCTCCATAGTGAGCAGCAAAAAAATATGATGATGATTTCTTGCCATTGAGTGATAGCTATTGATGCTTAAATTGCCTCCGTAGTCCAGTAGTTAAGGTGTTTGCCTGTAGACCCGGAGTCAGTTCGAGTTCCACGAGAAGTTTACTTTGTTTAGTTATTATCAGTTAGGAGATTGCAGGCTTGATTCACTTGATTGTCTAATAATAAACATGATTCCCTGCTTCTGAGTTAGTCACGACTGCCGTCTGTTAGTCGTTAAAGGAATCACGTCAGTGGCCGAGAGGCGGTTCCAAATAGTTCTGATACCAGGGTGTGCATGGTCTAATTACCATGTCATCTACACGAAGTGAATGAATTAAGGCTTGAATTCTAGAGATTTTTAAGAGCAGGACATAATTATGTTTTTCTTATACATAACTATATATTTACTTACAGTTAATTCTAAGAAGGTTTATGGAACCCTTGATGGGTAAATTCAACTCGCGCTTAACCAGTTTTACTTTAAATAAGTATGAAAATAAGTAAAGTGACATAAATCCGAGCATTTTCAGGTATAGTAATGATAGAACTTGTGACGTCCAATTACGAATGAGTTTTCACTTCAACCTAGACTCCCAGTCATCGTAACGACGTACAGGCATAATGTTTTAACTTTTTTATAAAATGATTTTGCATGTTATAAAAATGCTGGTATTTTTAACATCATTTGCTTATTGCTATACCTCGGTAATTTTAGTAAAAATTATTCATCTTTTATTTTACTCTATCCCACTTTCCAAGTACCTTCCATTATATTTCTCTTCCTAACATTGTACCTAATCATAGATTAAAAAAGAAAAAATTGCAGAGACCGCGCGCGATTTCAAATTCTATGTTCCTAATCATTTAGATCTATCCATCCATTTCCCGCGTCACACTCTTCCTAGTCATATCCTCCCTCACACAATCCATCTATCTCTTTTTTGGTTTTCCTCTACTCCTGGATGCCGTAAAGTGAATAATTAAATGAAAATGATTCGTACTGACTTTCAAAGTTACTAAAGTGTGCATTGTTGTACCTGTTTTAGGCGATTAATCTACTGAGCCGAATTAGATGAAATTTAGTTTGGACATACTTTGGAGTGGAAATACTGATGATGATGATGCGACGTAGAGACAACAAAGTAAAAAGCAATTCTTCTTAGTCTACCATGAAATTAGGGACTGTGTAATTTTTTAGTTACCTTACTATCCGCCAGGGCGCTGTTCAGGTTGGCATATGAAATCGCAGTCGTTAGTGTTATCCATACTAATATTATAAATGCGAAAGTCTGTCTGTCTGTCTGTCACCTCTTCACGGCTAAACTGCTGGACCGATTGTGATGAAATTTGGTAGGGATGTAGTTAACGACCTGAAGTCAAACATAGGCTACTTTTGGGCGCGATATAACCGAGTCCCACGCGGGCGGAGCCGCGGGAAACAGCTAGTCGTTTATAAAATCTTATGCTAGTCGCACTGGGCTCTGAAGTGACCAGCTTAGCAAACAACCACTTACAATCCGGGTCTTTTTAAGACCAAAGTGAATAGAGTATTAATGAACCAGCGAGCTCTATCCTAGACCACATCTGCACTTACCATCAGGTGGTATCGTGGTCAACCGCTGGTCATTGAATATAAAAAAAAGGCAAAGAGTAAGGTCATGGCTAAGATAAGGCAGAATAAGATATATACTATATATACTTTTTATCGCTTTATAACTAGACCCACTTAACCAAAGTAACTTAGTTTCCTATGTATGCATGTAACATTTTCGTACAATAGTACCAACCAAAGCATAATGTCGTAATTAATCGATTTGATCGACATAACTGGTGTTGCATGCTTCCATGTGCTACGGTGACCACTTACCACCAGGTAATATGACTGTTTACATACTAACATAAAAAAAAATCGGAATTTATTATATTCCCACGCAAGCGAAGTTACAGGCCACACCTAGTTTCCAAATACATGTAACGTTTTCGCACAAGATGTGTACCAATCAGAGCATAATGTCGTAATTAATCAATCGATTCGATTGACAGGACTAGATTGATGACGATACGGGGCAAGTCGCAGGCGTGTGTATGTATGTTTGTGTTAGTGTAGTTTACGGTTCGAAGGATCTAGACATGACAGGGTAGTGGTTTGTTGGAATCAGGCAGTTAAGGTTGGTACCTTATATAATATTGGTATATTATAGAATAAACTAGTAGATACTTCGATAGATCAGTGGCGCTTCTTAAACGCATGATATAAACACCATATGGCCATGTTTTAGATAGGTTTTCGACCCTAGTAGCACCTTCTCATGAGGTCCTTTGTGCTTTGAAAGGCACGTAAAAGCGCATTTTGCACATTTTTTTCTTTAATGTTAAGAATATATAGATATTTATTCTCTTTAAGAATTTTACAATTCACTTAACATGAGAATTACACAAAAATATAATACAACATAGGATACGCGTACATTATAAATCCATCCAATCCAGCGATTGACGAAAGTGCCATCATGATGATGATGTGAAAAAATATAACCAATGACATTACTACATTAGTTACGAAAATTTCTTTAAATTCCACATAGATACTTAATGTACAAGTAAGTAGCACCGCGCAAAATAACGACTATTTGATGCCAATACATAGCCTTTTGACTATATTAGATCTCAGCCACAAAGTATCTACATAATACTGTAATCATCATCATTTCATGAAGGTGACAAGGTCAATCTACTATGTACACCATGGTGTCAGAGTTCCATTCCTCTGAAGTGGTTCCTTTGACGACTACCAGATGGCAGCCAGGACCAACGGCTTTACGTGCCTTCCGAAGCACGGAATCATCTTTATTATCAGACAATCAGGTGATTCATTCCTGCAATATACTAAAAACTATTATTATAAATATAAATAGACTAATTGATATAATGCCAATACATAGCCCTTTGACTATTATAGGTCTCAATCACAAAAAGTAACTAAATAATATGATAATTTAAGGTTTTGCTACACAACACAAATTGCTCAATTAAGACAAGGCAGATATTGCTTAATGACTGCACCAATTACTTTAAGGGTAAAATATAAACTGAAATTCAGCACATGCCCAAACGAGTTAAATTTATGGCGTCCCTGCGAATTAGTTTTTGCTGTATTAGACACGTCTGAGAGCGCCCTTAGATAAGAGGTTGTGGGGCTATTGAATTAGCGATTTTTCAGGGTTTAATTTATTTATCACTACATAGAATAAAACAAAGTCGCTTTCTCAAGCAAGCGGCGGATTTTGATGCGGTTTTTTTAATAGATAGTGATTCAAGAGGAAGGTTTTTATGCCTATACGAAGCCGGGTCGGGTCGCTAGTACAATTATATTTAAATTTAATAAATCATCAATTTATTTATGAATAATAAGATTTTATAGATAAATTAAAGACGTAAATGTTTCTTTGTAAAAAAGTAAGGGTTTATTCATAAACTTATAACAATTATTATAAGCTATAGTATAAACTTAGATTTAAGTACTAATTAATTATATGTGAACAAAAACATGATTATCACACGTGTTAAAAAGAACAATGAACTAATTTGAATTAATACATAGTGTAACTAGTTTTTTTCTTTATTTTGTGATATATATAAGATAGATATTCTAAGCACTTACGATTTGCTTTAGGTCGACAGTAAAACATGAATATGTACACAGAAAATTGTGTAAAATAAGCTCAGAACAACTACTTAAATAATATTGTCTCATTCAATTATATATTCTTGAACTAATTGTAATGAGATATTGTCATTGTTAGAAAACTTAAAATTTAGAAAATTTATTATATTTTGCGTAAATAGTTGCCAACCTATTTCTTGATACTCAAGAAAAAATCTTAGAGAAACATAGTGGCAGTGAAACACAGTTTTAATACCGGCCGTATGCTTACAAGAACAATGAACTAATTTGAATTAATACATAGTGTAACTAGTTTTTTTCTTTATTTTGTGATATATATATAAGATAGATATTCTAAGCACTTACGATTTGCTTTAGGTCGACAGTAAAACATGAATATGTACACAGAAAATTGTGTAAAATAAGCTCAGAACAACTACTTAAATAATATTGTCTCATTCAATTATATATTCTTGAACTAATTGTAATGAGATATTGTCATTGTTAGAAAACTTAAAATTTAAAAAAATTATTATATTTTGCGTAAATAGTTGCCGACCTATTTCTTGATACTCAAGAAAAAATCTTAGAGAAACATAGTGGCAGTGAAACACAGTTTTAATACCGGCCGTATGCTTCTAAAGCAAACACTAAATAATATGTAAAAAAATTGGTTGCCTGTAAAGTCGGTATACGGGCGAAAGTTTTACGTGACAACGACTTTGAGTCTGTCTCTCTCGCTCTTAGGGGACGCGTGCCTCTCACTCGCTCTCATTGTGAGCGCATCGTAACGTTACCGAGCGTTACACTTTTTCATAAGTGACTCCCAGCCGCAACCTAATTTAAGACGTTGTCACGTCAAAAAAGGATTCATTATAAAAAATTTACGTTTAGTTACCTCAATTAAAGGGTATATTAACAATAGTTCAAATGACAATTAACAAATAGCTGGCAACCTGACGTTTAACACAATTAAAAAAACATCTTTGTACGTTAACTATTAAACGGTTGCAGTAGTGACCAAAAGCGGCTGACGTACTTATTATAGTATATCATTATAGATTAAAGACAATTTGAAAACAAGTAATTATTAAATTTTGCGTTTCGTGGCCTCAATTATAGGGCATATTAACAATAGTTCAAAATGACACCCAGCAAATAGTTGCCGACCTGTCGCTTAACGCACAGGCCGGCGTCGCCGCACACAATTTATTGTTTTAATTAACACTACGTAGACACTCCGGTTTCGCAATTACAATGGCGTTTATCACATTTTTGACAGTTCGCTAAAGTAGTATGTATAGCAGATTTATGGGTAGAAACGACACAGATGGAAAATAATTTTAGTCATTTTGCTATCGACAGTAATTCGAGATGTATCAAAAATTTAATAAGGATACGTATTTTGTTATTGTCACAATTCTTTTCGTGTCGATTAGCTGAAGACAGCTCTAATTTTTGTTATTCCAGAAACTCACCACTTATTTGAAGCTTTATGTGGCTGACATTAGGTCTTGTTAAGTACAGTTCACTGGGCAAAAAGTGCACGAAAATAGAAAAGACCACACAATAGAAATCAAAGAATTTTTCTTTAACACATTAGATGAGTATCCTCAAATAAGTATAATTCTGAAAAAAAAAAAATCTGTCTTATCGGGCAATCAAGTAATTTATGCATAGACCAAAAAAACAAAATATGCTTTGGATTCGAACCTATGACCTTTTGATCTTGAGGACTCTGGACCATTGCACTACTGAGGCAGTTATAACAAAACATGTTTAATAAGACCGTCCATAAATTAATAGATCTCTAAAAACAACCACATAGGTTTTCCCACACAGAGTGCCCCTCTCCCCCATTAAAACGGGTCTGAAACTTGAAAATAATATTAGAATTCCTCCCCTATATGCAAACGTTATCAAAGCCTATTAATCATTCCTGCTAATGTCACGATTATATTCAAATCGGTGGTAATTTTATTCATGCCTCCAAGAAAATGTCGCGGTCATTGACTAACATAGAAATAGATACAATCTAAACGATCGCCATTTTTCTAAGCTGATCCCAAAATAAAGGGAAACTTATATTTTTGTAGTCTCTTTTATTCTTCTTCTTAGCAAGTCGATTCGGGATAATTTATATTTGTGAAGAACAGAACTCCACCACTGACGAGGTGTTGTCAGTGGCTTCATATAGGTTCCCGAGCGTGCAGGTGGCTGGGCATGCAGGGCAAGATAAAATAAGTACCATAGTCTAGGGAGGGACACCATACCTGCAGGTATCCTCTGAGCTGTACCCCCTCTGTTCCTGTTGTATCTGCTTAGGTCGACCTGGTTCCGGCGTGTATTTATAGACTCCTTTTTATTACATACAATCTACTTAAATAATTAACAACTTTTCTTATTAATAATATTCTACAATAAGTACAAAATCAACAACGTGCTATTCTAGATTAAAACCTCTGACTCTGATTGAGAAGCGGTTCCGAATTATTCTGACACCAGGGTGTGTATGGTAGATTGACCGTGACGCCTACTCGAGATGATGATGTGATCAAAACCGGAAATTAGAATTAAAATTTATAAATAATTTAATAAATTATATAGCGCTTTTTGGCACTCCAAACATTCAACAGATTAAAAATCTGACGACGGAGTGTTGACCACTAACACACTCGATACAGATTGTCATAGACTAAAAAAAAATTTTTTTGCGTCACTTAAAAGACCGCGCGCGATTCGAACTTCTTTGCAGATTGTTAATAACTTTCTTTCTTTCTTCTTTTATATTATGTCGTCCACCGATATTACGGTGATTCTGCCACTGAGATGGCTTGAACAGACAAGTTGCGCTGTGCGGTTAATTACGTCACAAAACTTTTCATCTATTTATTCTTGCTCTATGGTTGCCAGCAAGAAAATGTCGCACCCGCTTTCTGTATCAGCCGTTTTGTAATTCATTAATCTTAGGATGTTCCGTGTGAGTAACGTATCATTTGTTTTCGTTTAGATAAAATTAAAGCATTTAAAATACTAACATATAAATATTTTAGTTTGTTTTTAAAATTTTCTAAATATATAAAAGAAAGTCGTGTTAGTTACATTATTTATAACTCAAGAACGGCTTAACTGATTTGGCTTAAAATTGGTAGGGAGTTAGCTTAGAACCAGGAGACAGACATAAGGTACCTTTCGTCTTGAGAAAATGTTCCTGAGGGAAGTCCACGCGGGCGAAGCCGCGCGCAAAAGCTAGTTCTTTATAAAAGCAATATGTTATAAGTTTAAATAATATTCACGAAAAAAGAATCTATTAGTGGCATAGGCATATTTATAAGCAAATACAAAGGCAAATACTAACAATTTAAATTTGAATATAATAGCATTTTCATCATTAGTTTATTACCTGTTTATACCTAGTCAAATATAAAAAAAAATTTAATTAAAAAATACCGTAAATATAAATATTCTTCTCAAAAACAGCGAAATTAACCCTGTGCTCACCCTAAATATCATCCGCAATCGTTTGTCAAATGGCAGAGCAATTATTTTGTTATTTATGCACCGGGGTAGCAGTAGTAATTCGTTGTGTGTCGAAAATATTATATTCCACAGTCATAAGTCTCTTCATGGATGATGAAGCTGCCAGGGAAAGAATTATACGGTTGGTAGTAAAAATTAAAAAAAAACACAACACTATTTTAGGTATTGTTTTTATATGCCGCATAGTTTCTATGGCAGGAAATGAGAGACGAAGTAAAGTGTACACCGTTTATTCTCTCGACAACGACTGAAAAATATTAACAAAATAAAGTAAGTAGAGGTATATTACATTATTTTTAACGCGATCAAGACGTGACGAGATCAATTAAGATTTGCTTAAAATTCAATTCAAATCAAATCAAAACATTTATTTATGTACAACATAACATAATGGTCTTTCCAATTTATCAATATTTCCCGACCACATCACCTCTGCTAATTAGGGTCGTTTATTTATTTATTTTTCCATGACCTTATTCTATAATAACAAAGACAATAACACTAATTTAATTGTATGTAATAATATTTAAAGGAATAGTAAAAGCAAATCCCTCACGCGAAAACACAAAATCTCTTATACTAGAGGTACATTCTCCAAGTCAGTATAAATTATAACATGCTTATAAGATGTCCGTTGAGAACGAATTTCCCGAAATTTCCCACAAAAACAAGAATAGAGTGCCGTCCTGCAGCCGCTATCTACATAGTCATTTTTTATAAAATGGTAAGCAAAACAAACGGTCCGGTTATCTAAACACAGATATCAGGGCAAGCGATCGGAAGAATCTCTAAATTTATTCATATTTCAGCGTCAGATTCAATGAAGAGGTCAACGTGTCTCGTAAGTGAAGCTTGAACTGAACATCTGATAGCGATATACGACTGACGCTCACTCAACCATAAAATAGCGGATTTTGGAAGGGCTCTGTATTGAAAATTTATTTATTTTTTGCTTAACAAAAGTTTGATGTAAGTACTTAAATAGAAAGTTTGATATATGAACTTCCTTTAAAAGAGCGTACGACGCGGGAAAATTATGAATACTACAAATGTAGAATTCTAATCATAAAAATTGGAAACGCGCACGGATTTTTTTTTTAATCTATGGTTCTAGTAATATGATTTCAAGGGAGTTTTTGGAGGGAAAGTAAATTGTCGCTATGTCCGCGCTGTATTTATTTCCAAAACTTAGGTTTTATCAAGTATTTGTGCTTTATATTGGTGGATTATTATTTGCAACGTGTTCGTGAACAAGCGTGAGTGTTGGGAAGTGGTATAGTGTCAATTACGTGACTTTTATCTTTGTCACCAAAATCTCCAAGTTATAGCTAAGTGAAATTTTTCCACCGCTTCACTAAGCCATCTGACTCTGACTCACTAGACTAGACTACTGACTTGACTTTTTGACTTTACTTGACTAAAGTAGGACTGAAGAAGATTAATAAAAGGACTAGTATCCATGGCCGTGCCATGGCAGAGCCGCGGGCAACAGCTAGTTCTTCATATAATTTTAAGGTAATTACCATGTCAACCCTATTTTTGCCCATAATTAATAATTTGGGTCTTTTTTCATTTGTCTTATAATTTAATGGAACTTATTGTCCTGCAACAAATGAGATTTATCTAAGGTTAGAAACTAACAGAATAATTTTTATCAACTTTACACGTAGAATTTGGAATCGCGTGCGGCTCACCGACATACAGATGGAAAACAAAGTGATCTTATAAGAATTCCGTTTTTGCCTTTTTAGGTACGAACTTCTGAAAGTAGGAAATTCATTTCAGCAAGTAAAGTGCTGGCCTATAGAAATCGCAATCGCGCGCGGCTCTTTTTTAATCTATGACTCTACATATAGGCCAAAACATTCCTCCTTTGGCCTTACCACAGATAAAAAAGACAATCGAATTGAGAAAACTTTTTTCGAATAACATTTACATTTTTTTTTCAGGTAAGTTCGCTACAATCCCGCGGCCTAACCCCAGGTAATATTCATCCGGAACAAAACTTTTTTACCAACTTGCAAATTGCACTGGTGCACCAGCGGCGTACTAAATAGCCGGGAGTCGAACTCTGTACCCGGTCGTTACCAACTTCACCGAGGAAAGTTGCGAAACTATTTTATTGTTATCAAAGGGACTGCTTTTTGTCGTAACCGTATAGTTGGAGTGGCTTCCTTTGTGTTGTAGAGCGCGCGTTAGAATATTAAAAATATTGATAAGGACTTTTTTTTGTAATAACTTTATTGAACTAAAACAGAGGTGAATACAAAAGCAGAGAAATAAATCAAAAGTACAATGGCGGACTTATTCCAGAAAGGGATCTCTTCCAGTCAACCAGCGAGTGACAGAGAGGATGCTTATAAGGTGGTAGTAGAAATTATATTATTTAAAGTAAATTTATAAATATAGTAGATAGAGTAAATTTTATTCCAAATAGGAAAAAAATATCAATGTAATAATTTGTATGACAGCTCACATAGGATTATAAGATAAGAACAAAATGAAAAAATAAATGTCTCGACAAGGAGGTGTGAAAACACATAGGCCATGTCTAAAAACTCATATTTTATCCAAAATAAGAAAAAATATGAGCAAATGAATGAAATAAAGAACTAAAAGATGCCGCTAATGCTCACTCTTTTGGAACAATTTGCCATAAAAATATCCAATCCAATGACTCCATTTCTTGTCTCACTTTTCACAATCTCAAACTCATCTCGGTTATTATAAACTTGAATTCGAAATTGAGTTTTTATATTTGTTTGTTTGTTGCCTGTTCAAGCTTTATTTAGTGAATAAATCTTCTTTCAATTTCACATACATACATTTTAGAGCACTAAAAAAGGCTTACTTTTATCCTATAAAAAGTGCTTCATGTGTATTCTGTACCTGTAGGATTTAAGCGAGCAAAACATAGAGTGGATAATAAAATGCTAACATTTTTTGAATAATGTTTTTTTTTTTAAGATTTTCGTATCATGCCTGCGCTATATAATCATGTGCTCGCTCTAAGGTCGTGAAGTAAAAACGTGCAATCCCGTCGGAGATTTGAGTCGTGTTTAATTTTGCCTGAACGGTTTGTTGTCGAGTTTCAAGAAACAGAACGACATTCTATTTGTATAAACTTTTGATTTTGAACAAAAAGTAAAATTTCTTAGATAATAGTGGATTGAAAAAGTTAAAAAAGTAAACATTTAAAAAAATGAAACATTTTTAAATGTTTGGCTCCCAAGCTTGTCGACGCCGCAGGTGACAAGAGAGCCGGCTCATTTCTCGCGCAGAGAATAGCAGTCGCTATTCAGCGCGGGAATGCAGCCGGAGTTCTTGGCACTATGCCGCAAGGACAATTATTAGATTTTTAATAGTTGTGTATTTTATAAGTTTTATTTTAGTTTTAATTTAGTTTTATTTAAGTTTTAATTTTAGTTTTATTTTAATATTTATGTAATTGGTAAATTTAGTTTAAAAAAAATTAAATATTATTTTTGTTCAGCTATTTTCAAGAGCATCTTAAGGCGATGTCTTACTTTTTAACTTAATAAGGCACAAGACATACAACACCCAAGCGAAGTAAGGGGTCATCTATTTTGCACCGGATACCATTTATCTATACTTATAAATTCACCATTAAAGGCTCTATATCTCTCTTCTTTAACACAAATAATATTTATAGAGGTGGCAACCAATCAAAGTCACGACCTAGTCCACGTTGACTTAAAGTGCGTTTTCGATCTAGAATATCGTTAGAAAATGGATATATAAACACAAGAAATTCGCGTTGACAGCAAAATGCAAAACCCACTATCTTTCCTCTCACTCCGGCTTAAGCCGTGGATATAATTTATTACCGTCCTGCTCAATTGCAAAAGAAATTATTAAAATGCCAATACACCTCTCAAAAATCAACTTTATTCAAATGCTATTAAGATATGTTTTTCAATATCTCTCGTGGATAAATGTACTGAATGGGCAGTGCAAAGTGTATGCATTTTATAGTTTAGTGCGCGCGAAATGAATCAAGACAATGTGAAATATGGTAATCTTTATTTGTCTCGAATTTTCATTTTTACAGCCGAATATCCTTCTCACAACTTTTATAGATATTATATGATTCAAATTTTACCACTCATCCATCTTACAACGGCGTTAAATTCCTGTAATCCACTAAGAATACGGAATATTTATTTCTCTCTACAAAATATTTGTTTCCGCACGGAACGTGACCTCCAATACTATTGCACGATAAATTTCAACAACACCCGAATGCAATAAAACGGTTACCTTTTATGCTATAACTTAAACTGGAGGTATTTTCAATCTATGAGAAGAAGAATGCTTGTAAAACACACTCTAAAATATTTTTTTTTGTAACAGACCAGGATTAGTCTATAGAACTCAAAGAATTTGGAAGCAAGCGATTTTTTTTAAACTATTTTTTCCAAATAAACTTATATACTTTATTGTGTCAATTATACATCACTACATAGTATAAAACAAAGTCGCTTTCTCTGTCACTATGTCCCTTTGTATGCTTAAATCTTTAAAACTACGCAACGGATTTTGATGCGGTTTTTTTAATAGATAGAGTGATTCAAGAGGAAGGTTTTTATGCCAATCCGAAGCCGGGGAGGAGGGGGCGCTTATAAATAAATAATTTGACATAATAATACAAAACTAAAAATAAAAATAGTCTCCGCGGCATTGTACCGAAGACGCTGGCAGCATTTTTTAAAATCTATAACTTCTTTACTATTATAATAAAGCTAATGAGTTTGTATGTTTGTTTGAACGCTTATAACTTGAAAACTAGGTCGGATTTGCAAAATTCTTTTTGTATATGAAAGCCTGATTCTTGAGGAAGGTTATAGGCTATAGAACATACATATTAATGGCGAGTGAAACCGCGGGCTTTGATAAAACCTAATAATACTAGATTTTGACTTGACTGACATTTTTACCCGACTACAGCTAAGCATAAAAATGATGGCATTGTGTTTAACCTTTATATATGACTAGCAGTTGCCCGTGGCTCCGCCCACATGGTACTCGGATGTATAAGAAAAGTAGTATATGTTTGACCTCCGGTCTTTTACTATATCGGTCCACCGGTTTACTTGTGGAAGCATAATAGACAGACAGACTTTGCATTATAATATTAGTATGGACGTATGGATTATGACGTTACGTAAGAAACCATTGTTATGGGTCCTTTGAAGATCTATAACAGGTTATAACATATTATATATGATATAAACATCTATTACATCAAGTAGTTTTGTAAGTATTAATTTCAAAATGATTATGGTAAAACTAAGACTAATTAGAAAAAAGGCTAATGGTTGTAAAAAACGATTAATTGAAATAAACGACTTGTTTTATTAATTGAAATGAAAAGTATACTAATAAAAATACTATAATATCGTCATGAAGTTAAACACGAAAATTATGATTTTAAAAATTAGCAAAATCATTGTGAGAACGTCCTTCGAAATGTATTTAAAATTCTTAATAAAAAAATTATGCTCCCTTTAGCTGAAAGCATGGCTAAAATGTTTTTCTTCACATAAGCATACTTATAATAAAATTAATGAACAGTGTAGTTTCCCTCCGGTTGCAAATTGGTTGTCATAAATTTTTCATAGCCTCGTAAAAGTAGCCGCTAATTCCCTTTTTGGTAACGGGATGTTTAGTAAGACTAACACCGAAATATTTTCTTTTTTATTTATTTGCTTGCTTCACCCCGTGGTGTTACCTGCGGTTTATCATACACAACTGCGCCATCTACTAAATAACGCCATTGACTATCAAACTTTATGAGCAAACCTCGTTTTTCAACATTCGTTACCGTTTTGAAATGGCGACTTTGGCTAAGCCCTCAATGCTAGTAAGTAGTAATAAGGTCTTGTTTTGTACAAAATCTCAGAAAATACGCTCATATTTGGAGGAAAAAAAACTAAACGGAGCTAGTGCGAAAATTCCTCCATTACAAAACTAGCTACATTCACTTGTATGAAAAGTCGTCTGCGGTGCGTCTAGTCTGGGAGCCTGGGAGCCGGAACGCATAATGAACGCGTTTGAGACGCACTCAACTCTGCTTTGTTTACAGCAACTGACTGAAAAACTAATGAAAAACATCTTGATGTTTTTGAGGTCTAAGATAGACAAGTTTTTCTATGGTAAGGAACTTAAAAGGTTGATAAGGGATAATCTATATCAAAAAATAAATAAAAATGGAAGAGAAACAAATTTTTACCTTTAACTCTCACATATCAATGATACAAATTGAGCCAACAGCAAAAATATGTGTTTTGGGTAACTAACTCAACCATACTGTATTTTATAAAAAATGCATAAACTGATATTACATAGAGATGTTAACTAGTATGTCTAAATTCAACTCAATTTGAAACGTCACTTAAGTTTATGATGATTATGATTTGATTAACGTTTTCATTATTAAATTCACTATAACTGTTTCGAAAATCTGACACACGAAACGAAAGTTCACACACAATTAAATAATTCATTCTAAAACCTAAACACAGCAAGCAATGCTACTTACCAAATAAATCTTATATCTAAATCTAAGTGCATTAAACAAAACGAGCTTATTTATACAATATAACAAGCAAACTAAACGCAAGCGTACCTTACAAAATGTGAACTGCAAAGATTTGTTGTAGAGTTGTAACTAAACGCAGACCGAAATACATTGACGATAAACAACTGGGAAAAAATATTTTACAATCGAATCACGACTATAAACGTGAAGACTTAGAGTTGAATTTGCGTTGTATAGGTCACAAAATAATTCAAGTCGAAAATATGGACGTGTACATAGATAAATTTAAGTCCCCCATCGCGGCAAATATTGTGGTAGTTTTGTAAATTCACTGCTTTTTGACATTTTTGACTTTGGAAAAGACCGTGTAGGTCTCGGGTTGAATAGACCACTCCTTTTCTTTCTGTGGAGGTCCTGTAAACCTTTTACTCTACCAGTAGAAATTTCACGAAATATTCTGTCTCTCATCTTAGTGCTTTCCTCAGCTGCTCCGGAGCCCAGAGTACGTTTTCCTGCTTTTTTAATTATTTTATTTATTTTTAAAATTTTATTGTTCCATTTGTACAAAAACCTTATACAATTATTCTCCACTTCGCCGGATCTTCGGCATTGCTTGGTTGTGTGACTATTTGCACAAAATATACTCCCATATGTTACAAAAATGTACTTAAAACATCTACAGCTTGCAGTGACATAATTGGGCAGTCGAAATTTCATAAGTCAATAGCAGAGCCAAATGGAACCTGGAGCTTTGTAGTCAAAGGCAAGGACATTCCCACCGCTCCACAAAGCCACACAACCTGAGAGAATACTTCATTACTCTTCAAACTCTTTCGTGGCATAACTGGGTCGACCTCAAACGAGGACATTCAGTCCCTAACGAGGTGCCTGAATGGGATCTCAACAGGAAAATTAACTCGTAAAAGAACTGTTTAATAGTTTTTTTTATTGAATGAAATTTAGGTCAAGTGAGAGTCGTAGCTTTGTACTCGTCTCTCGTTACTGTGATGTTTTGTATTTATTTAAAGCTTTTTAAAACCACCTGCTATTCGGCCTTAACTGCCACTGTGGTCAAGTGGTTAAGGCGTTTGCCTATAGACCAGGAGTTCGTGGGTTCGATTCCCACGGGAAGCATACTTCATTTACAAAGTATTTGGAATTAGGCAGTTTTTTTTTATTAATGGTTTTCAGTTTGTAAAGGATAGGTTAGTTTGTAATTGGGCAAATTTTTAGACATATTTACGATTATATGTTCCCCGCGGTTTCACTCGGCAGTGGGTGGTGTATAATGTACTACTATATACACCACCCACGTTTAAATATAAACGATTTTACTGACAGTCTACCTGATATAAATTTAAATTTAATATGCATTCACATGAATATAAGATCTATGAAAAAAAATTTTAATGCTCTTGAGCAATGTATTCTATCCTCAAAAAAATGCATAGATGTGATCGCATTAACTGAGGTCAATATTTCCGATCAGATTAGCTGTTTATATAATATAGAAGGCTTTCAAATGCTCACAGATTTGAGGAAGTTTCGAAAAGGCGGTGGTATAATTTTATATGTCAATAATAAGCACAAATGTACTATTAAAGATACAAAATCCAAATATTTTGAAAGCATTTTATGCACAATCACGACACCTTCAAATTTTTCCGCAAATCTGTGTGCAGTATATAGACCACCGAGCACTAGTAAAGGCTTATTTGTTGATGAACTGAATAAAACACTTGAACAACTCAACGACATCACGGAACTATATATATTAGGAGACACCAACATAGACCTATTATCGGATAAACCTGTAAAACATAAATACACTAATTCACTATATGGGATGGGCCTTGTGTGTGGGATCTCAGTACACACACGGATAGAATTTCGCAACGGCAAACTGACCAAATCGTGCATTGATCATATCTTTGCCAGATCCCACACTCAACACCTGTTTACTGGAGCGATCGGAACTAAACTGGCTGACCACCGCATGATTCTAATAGCATCGATGGGATCCCAGATACAGGTTGCTCCCAATTACAAGACATGTATTGATAATAAAAAGTTAATGAAATTACTGAAGGAAGTGAAATGGGAAGAAATAAACGAAATAAATTGTCCAATTACCCTTTACGACTATTTGTATGCAAAGTTCAAACATTGCTATAATAAATCACAATATAAACTAAAAATAAAAATGAAGAGTTCAATTAATAATTGGATAAATAAAAGAGTAACACAAGCATGCAAATATCGGGATTCATTATTCTCTAAATGGATTAAAAACTCTAACGATCATATATTAAAAAATAAATATAATAAAGCTAGAAACTATGCAAATAAACTAATAAATAAAAGCAAATATAATTCATTAAAATCAGAAATAATTGAAAATAAAAATAACCCGTCATATATGTGGCAAATACTCAATCGTATTTCAGGTAGAATTAAATCTTCCGTTGATGACATTATATTAAAAGCTTTTCATAAAAACGGACAATCGATTAAAAATATTGCAAACAACTTTGCATATAAATTTAATGAAAATGTAAAAAAAATTCTTCCTAAATGCCGTACGACTCTGTTAAATAAATCAACCTACATATCGGAAGCAGACGTATGTATGAGGTATAAACCAGCTACTGAAAATTCTGTAGAAAAAATAATAAATTCCCTGAGCGCAAAAAAGTCGGCGGGTTTTGATGGCATAAGATCCATAGATATCAAACGCCTCATAGATAGGATGAGAGTCATTTTGCCTAAATTCATAAATAAGAGCATAGAAACTGCCAAATATCCTTCTGCCCTGAAGACTGGTATTGTAAGGCCGATTCACAAGAAAGGTAGTAGAGCTGATTACGATAATTTTAGACCGATAACGATTCTTTCGATTATTGATAAAATTACAGAAAAACACATAAGTAAACAAATTCACGAATATTATGAACAAAATCAAATTTTAAACAAACAACAGTATGGCTTCCAGCCACATAGAAGCACCACACAGCTTCTTTCAGCCTTTACAGATAGCATTTATAAACATTTAGACGTTAAAAAACATGTCATTGTAGTCTTTATTGATTATAGTAAAGCGTTCGACACCCTCAGGCACGACATACTGATAGAAAGCCTGCGTGACACTGGTATTAGCGGGAAACTACTTGAATGGTGTAAAGAATATTTAAAAGATAGAAGTTATCTGGTCAGAGTAGGAGATGAGGCAAGCAACTTGTTGAGTACAACAGAGGGAACGGCACAAGGCTCAGTATTAGGACCACTTCACTACTTAGCATATGTTAACAGTCTTCCCAATGTAATTCAAAACACAGAAATATATCAATTTGCAGACGATACTTGTTTAATGGCAGTAGGAAGCGATATAAAAGAGGCTATGGATAAATTACAAAAGGATTTCGATAAGCTATCACAGTGGTCACACGACAATGGTCTCGTACTTAATGCATACAAAACCAAATTAATGTATATCAGTTCTTCACATAATAGACTTAAAGAAAAGCCTATGCTCATAGCACATAGTCATGATTGCATGCACAACCAAATTAACAATATAACCTGCACTGGTAATTGTGACGAAATAGAGGTTGTCGAAAAACATACATATCTAGGGCTTATTTTCGATAACCGAGCTAATTGGAATGAACACGTAAAATATGTTTGTAATAAATTAAGAAGTATTCTAGCAAAATTCTCTATTATAAAGTATCGAATACCTTTCCAAATCCTCTTGATGTTGTACAAGTCGTTAGCGGAATCCCAAATTGCATATGGATTGTCAAGCTACGGTAGAACTTGTAAAACTAATATAGATAAGATATATGCACTTCAATTACGAATCCTAAAAAAAAATTGTACCAGTCAAAATTAAAAGTAAATGTAACGGAAATTATTATAAATTATTTTCACTCTTCAAAATTATACCTATCCAGGAAATAATAAAACTAACATTATTAAAAGAAGAATACTTTAAAGACGAACTGAAAAAAGTACGAACGATAGAAACAAACAAAATAAACACTAGAAGTATGCTTAAAAATATACTTGTACTCCCCAAATATAATAATCTATACGGAAAAAGAAGACTACAGTATATAGTACCTGACCTAATAAACCATCTGCCGGACACGGTTAAAGCACAAATTACCGTTAAAAATATTAAATACAAACTTAAAAAATACTTTATACAAAGTATACCAATTTAATAATAATAAATTATAAAATAGTAGGTTCTAATAGCATCTACAATAAATCAAATACCTAAATAAGTAAGAACGTTATCAATTGTTAGTTTTGTGCTTATTCTTAATAATAAAAATCATATATTCACAACTATAAGCCTTACTTACCAATTAAAAACCAAAACATTGAAATTAATGTAGATAAAAAAGCATCATCCCATATTTGAATTGTGTAACCGGTTCTATGTTCGCGCTCGATGCAGGCATAGGTACTTACCGGCTAGCGACGGCGCGACGACGCAGCGACAATAATTTATACGACATAGGAGGGTAAAAGTGCAACTTATGGTGAATGTTTACACACCTGTTTATTATATTTCAATTTTTTCTAGCAGTTGTAAATTCGATCTAATTGATAAATATTTCATGTAATCAACAATAAGGCAACTACCGATGCACGGTTAATCTCGAAAGAGATTGTGATTGCATTGTAGAATGAACAAAATTGTATTTGTAAATATTGTGTTTAAGTAAATAAATAAATAATAATATAGTCTATATCCTAATCTCCAAGATCATATTCTTCTTCGTCTTAGCGTGTTCCTGGTTACATCTTCAGCTTATGCTTCAGAGCCCAGGGTACGCTATTAATCATGGTCCTGATTTTTCGGAACTGGTTATTACAAAAGAGCGACTGCCGTAACCCTTTTTGCTGGGAAACCAGACCCACAGGAACATAACAGGGGTGTGTTAGTGGCCAACACTGTCAGATTTTTCAGGTTGCCTAAAGGCATCTGACATAGCCTAACGACTGCTATCTACCGATAACAGCCGGGACCAACGGCTTAACGTACCTTCCGATCTATCATATTAAGCAGATTTTTTTTTTCAAATTAGATCAGTTGTTTTATTTATATAGGTACAAACAAAATCTTTAGGTTTATTACATCAGAATATTTCTATTTCTTTTTACGTAGAAACTGACTTACATTACTTATGCACGTTTTCCAACAAAGATGTATTATTCTACCTATATGAAACCTATATGAAGGCCTAGTTAAGTAACCAACCAGTAATAAAATAAAGGTTAATGACCCCTGAGCATTTGGAAGGGTAATTTTATGGTCTTCACCACTACCGCTAAATGTTAGCCTACATACTGTGCGCATTATTTTGACTCTATTTCTATTTTAGATATATACTTACTTATTTAAGAGGTATATAAGTAAGAATTTGTATTTAAATAAAACAGAGAGTAAGGTATCCAGCTACCAACAAATCCAAAAAAATTATTAATATGGAATTGAAATTGGTCAGGTTGGAAATCTCGGTTCTTGGTATTCCGGATATTGGGATTCGCGATTTGGTTGCATTAAGTTTAAGAGAGTGACTCTGAACGCCGCTGACCGACTCTGACAGCTTCTGACCGGCTCTGACCGAATCTGACCGAATCTGATCGACTCTGACTGACTCTGACATGAGAATTTTCCAAATTGGTGCAGTAATGACCGAGATATGATGTAACAAACATTAATAATCAAAATTGAAAAATTGTTTTTTGGAAGTTCGGTGGATAAAGGCGATAGACTCGGAAGTCTTCGTAAGCAGTTGCCACCCTTTAAAGAATATAGAGATCGAAAGGATGATACAAAAACCACCAGTGTGCTTATTTCATTCATAGTTTATTATATTATTTATTTCATATTTGTTACATTACCGCCATTTGTACCACCATTTTTTCCACGTTGTTCCTATCCACCTTAAGGTTGGCCGAAAAAAAATAACATTAGCGATATGTCCATCTTTGTACACATTGTTTGTATTTGTATCAACATGTATAATTTGTATGATAATGGTACAATAAAGAGTATATCTATCTATCTATTTATCTATTCATTACCAGTTATATATCCATATTGAAAATTAACTCTCAATACTGCAATAACCGAATAGCCCAATTAATCCATTTACGGCTAATTTTGATTTAAGGCCTTGTCAAACAACAGCAGACTCCTGAGCTATAAACTCATGCCATAATTCCTCAGTAATGCATGCCCTAACACCCCCATAACCTTTACGAGGTTTCTTTATGACGTTTACAATTTGGATCAAATGTTTATGCTCCTGATTTCGTAAGGTAGAGTAAGGTAGTCTTGTTATATTAATTTGAATCAATATTTTTGTCATGCGATGAATATTATAGATTTAATTAAGTTAATTCGTAAACAAAGCCTTGTGTGGCATTGTTGGATAGGTTTTTGTAAATGATATGGAGTTTCATAATACAGTTTTTTTTATTATTTCAATATTTTGTTAAATAATCGCATCTAATATAATAAAAAGTTTGCCCTTCTATCTTCTAATTTTTAATATATGCAGTGAAAAATTAAAAAAAAAATTGGGTATAAAGAATTCAAGAAAAACTTTAAAAAACATTGTTTGAACAAAATCGATCAAGTAGTTTACAACATATGGGATAATTTGATATTTACATATATACTACTTGCTGTTGCCGGCGGCTCCGCCCGCGTGCGCCTCGGTTATATCGCGCCCGAAAGTAGACTATGTTTGACTCCTAGTGCATAACTTTATCCATACCAAATTTTATCACAATCGGTCCAGCAGTTTAGCCATGAAGAGTTGACAGACAGACAGACAGACTTTCGCATTTATAATATTAGTATGGATATGAATTTCGGAATCTGTCTCAGGTGTTTTGAGATAGCGCCAAATGTCACATTAAAGCTTATACATCTTATTTTTACTTATCTGGAAAAAAATTATGCCATGGTTATACCCGTAACGTTATTTCTTAAATACTCACAGTACTGGTGTTTTTGTTAATAAGCCATTTTCTTCCTTTATTTACATAACAATAAGTATTTTCCTTAAACACTTTTATATTTCAGCAAATCCACGCAATTCGGAGGCTCGATTCTCATAAGGCTGTGTCACGATAACATCTTTCCGGTAATAACGTGTCACCTTCAAGTTGCCTCCTTGCAAATACGGGAAACGATTCAATATTCTAGCTTGAATATTTTTAGGCTGTTTGTGTAAAACTAAATGTATAAAAACTTATAATTAGATATTTACAAGTAAATTTAATTTTTATATTATTTAGAACCATTAATTTATTAATACTTTTATTTAAAAGGAAGCGATAAATTATACCCACAGGGGTAGGCAGAGACTAAATATTTCCATTGGCTACGATCCTTACATACCTACCTCGCTGCCTTCACACTCATCACTCTAGGATCCTCCAAACACCATCATTTAAAAATAATTATTCACTGAAAACACAAGCTATCAAAAATCCGTGTTATATAATTAAGGTTCTGGATCGGAAGTTAATTTTAATCATATTAAATTATTAAACTGTAGTTCCCTATAGTCATAAATTTACCTAACAGGGATTTTTGATAACTTGTGTTTTCAGTGAATAATGATTTTTAAATGACGGTGGTGCTAGTGTTCACTGAGGTATCGTCTTAATAGTTTTGTATCAAAATAAATCTTTATCATCATTTCAGCCACAAGCTATTCAAAGCTGGACATAGGCCTCACCCAAGGATTTCCATAATGATAGGTTGGAAGCGGCCTGCATCCAACGCCTGCCGGCGACCTTCTTCAGGTCATCTGACTATCTGGTCGGTGGGTGTCCGATGCTACGTTTACTAGATCCTAACTAATATTATAAATGCGAAAGTGAGTTTATATATTTGTTTGTCTGTTACCTCTTTACGTCCTATCTACTGAATTAAATTTCTCATACACATAGCTATGAGTATTGAGAAGGACATAGGGTACCTTTCATCCCGTGTTCCCGAGGGAATCTAACGCGGGCAAAGCCGCGGGCGAATTCTAGTATAAGATATAACTTGGCTTAACTAAATTAAAAGGAATATCACACCACAGAAACGAAATAGCGACCAAAAGTCAGTGAATAATAAAATTGAAACAAAAATTACTTACTTATCGGATATTTGATATCGAAAAGTAACCCCATAGTAAATCGTACTCAATCGAGTGTGTAAGGTCAGTTCAAGAGATACGGCCATATTTGTCAAACGATCTAATATGATGAGATATATCGCTCGGAGATACGTTATCTCACTGAGAAAATACGTGAGTTAGTTGAATTATGTGATTTCTCTCAGTATTTGTCTTTTACTATGCAATTTTGAAAATAAAACTATTGGATTTTATTTTATGCTAGCTTTTGCCCGCAGCTTCTCTTGCGTGAATTTCCCACGGGAATAGGCTTTTTCTCGGGATGAAAGGTACCCTATGTCCTTCTCAATACTTCTAACTATGTGTATACAAAATTTCGAATCCGAGGAATTGAGAACCTCCTCCTTTTTTTTTAGGCGCTAAAAAAAGGAAATACTGATAAAGTGAATTTTGTTAAGCAATTTCTAACATTTTATAACAATGTTAGAAAATATGCCGTATAGTTTATGGCAAAAATAGACAATTCCATTATCGATAAAGGTTATTAAAGTAACAAAACTACAGATACATATGCGATTTCGTTGTAACTCCCCACAATATAGTTCCTAAGAAAACCAATATTCTCAATGAAGATTGTGGAAAGATAATATTGTCTCGTAAAAATTGACTGTATAAAATTAATTTGAAACAAAAAAAAAAAAAAAACATTAAAATGTGAAAAATAAACGAAGCGTAAGACGACAGTAACGCAATGATATGAATTTTGATGTTAAAAACATAACTAAACTATCAAAAGTCAGTGAAGAGATATTTCAAAGCGTAATTGAGCGATTGAAACTAGCAATTACCCAAATGACAACAATAAAACGGTCAACTTTAATCCCGCGCTAATAACCGCCCCTCACTATTGTTCCACTATCTCATAAAAGGTACGTCGGAACAGGAAAATTAATTTGAGACAACGCGAGACGCCCGGTTGGTCTCGCTTTACGTGAATTTGCAACAATTCCACGTTTAAAATGCTGGCTGGAAACTGTTTTTGTCTCTTTTTTTAATATGAAACTGGCTGAAAATAGGTTTGTGTATTTTTCAACATGGAAATACTCGTTGGAATTTTGTTAGATTTAAAAATAAATATAAATTCGGTTTTGTGGTTTATGTTTTGATTTTCAGATTTTTTCAACTTTTTCTTTAGATTATGAGCCCCGAAGTGTAAGCAATGTCTAGTAAACTTCCAATTAAATAAAAAAAGTATGTGATTACCTATTCAACTAATGGTTTACAAAAAAAAAATACAAAAGTCTATAACAGAACAGTTATATTTAAATCGCTAGCTCACCATTGAGTCGCGAATTGCCTATTACGTCTCCGACGATATTGCCGCCTTATTCAATTTAACCTCCTCACTATTTCTTGAGACAATCGAGATTTATTCGAGTCGACTCGAGAGGTTTCGGCACTCGATTCTGAATCGATGTTTTGGTATATTTCGGGTTTATTTTAGTATTTATCAAATCATCATAAAGAGATATCCGCACGCTTAGTCGACGTCTCTGGTGACCCAAGGGCCGGCGCTTATTTTGGCCAGCGTATTAGTCTGGCCATACAGCGTGGAAATGCAGCCAGCCTCTTGGGCACTTTACCTTTTTGCGACGACAGCAATTTGGGCTCTATATTTTATTTAGTGTAATATATTTAAGTATTAAGTTTTTATATTAATTAGTTTATTTATTTTTTTAGAATAGAATATGTATTATTTTATTGTAAACCTACGAATATAATAATAAGAAAATCATCATAATAACACTATTTTCGATTTTAGCATTATTTATTTATTTTATTTTATTCGGAAAACATACAGTCAATATATCTAAATATATCTGTCCGCTTGATGTCAACCCTTTTTGGGAATGCTCCTCATTATCCTGTCATTATCGTGTGAGTTACATGGACAATTAACCATGCACAGCCTGGTTTTAGTTTTTTTAACCATCTCTCGGCCTATGATGTGGTTTTTTTAACGACCATCGAATGACAGCCAATGGCTTAAGTGTGTCTTCCGAAGCATGGAATCATCTTTACAGACTTGATAATTTTATAATCAAACTGAAAAGAACTGAACAAAGTATGCTTTCCATGGTGATCAAACCCCACAACCTATGAATCTAGAGGCAAACTTCTTAACAACAGGGCCACAGAGGTATTTTGAAATAATATGGTGTTGGTGGAATCCGCCACCAGTCAGTCATAGGTACAAGTTTTTAGAGACCGCTGTTATTTTTCTAAGCCGCCTCTTACTCAAGGGAGTGGTCTATTCTTTAGCTACACGACTGCAAAACCTTTATTTTTCTACAATTTCTTCTCCATTTTTATGCTCATAAATATTTTCATCACTACCACGTTAGCAACGTTACAAGACATAGCGATTTAATTCCACAGCCATATATTTTAAAGGCCCGCAACATTTTAAGGCAAGGGAGGCATATATTGCGGCTCCTTAATGGCTGAATTGTTTTATCGTCATTACGGGAATCTGGTAGTTGTATTAATTTGCGCGGGTAAGAAATATAACAGGCGTGGCTTGAATTTTTCTTAGAGGATTATTATAACAGGAGACGCCAGACGCACTTATTTCTGCGTAAGAAAGTGTGTCTTCTCAGCTTTTTCTATACTGCGCGTGGGGTGATATATAACACAATAAGTACACTATATCATTTGATCATGGCGCTACGCACACATTTGGTAAAATTGTCCAACACAAGCAAATAATTCACGCACACAAGTAGGTACAAGCAGTATGACCGGCAGTATTATACTTTTCGCAAAGGGCTCGCCTGTCAGTGGTCACTTCAGTTCAGTTGGTCTAATCTCTTATTTTATTTTTTTAATTGATTTATACTTTTTTATTTATATCATTTCATACATTTTCGAATTTGGCATAAGTGTGTCCACGAGTTAAGGACCTATGTTTAATATATATCGTGTTATTATGTAAAATATTGATATAAATATATATGTAATTCTGTATAATTTTGATGACCGGCCACCTATTTCACGGTGAACTTAGGAACATTCTTATTTACCCTAAATAATTCAAACTTCTAACATCTTAGTCGCCTTTCACTTTGTTCGTTGCAAAAAAACATACAACCAAATTGTATAATAAATAAATAAAGTTTTATCTTTGTACATTTTATTAAAGTTATACAAACTTTCATTTCAACACATATAAAGCTCAACAAGCCGACATAAGCTTAAACACTAGGAAACGTAATTAAGTCAGGTAAATCGGATTGGGCGGAAGTTTTCGCGCGATAACTGGGGCGGAGGCTACGGGGCGGGGGCGGCCGCGCCGTAATAAGGCAGGTTTATGACGTCATTAAATTTAAAACTTGAAATTATAATTCTTGTCGGCACTCAGTTCATTAATCTGGTTAACCTGTGATCTTAGTTTGAGTGCTGTCAGTTTTATTGCCATCATATATTTAAAATTTTTATTTTTTTATTTTTAAATTTGACATATTGTTTTAAATTATGTATCCTTATAATTGAGTATTTTTTAGACATGATAGATTTGCACGCCTTACTAAGGTAGAATGTATTCGCACATTCATATTGTTACAACATCATTTTGTACATACATTCAGGCAAATAAAGATTTTGATTTGATTTGATTTAAAAAAAAAAAGTAACAAACAAACATTTAGGAATAAGAAGAAACGGCAAAGTAATTTGGTTAGTAAATATCTCAAAGCTTTCAGTGTTCATTCGCCAAACGTAGACATTTTTTATGCATTTTTTTTTATAATGTAAATGTCTCATAACCCTGTGTAAATTGTCCTAGTTCTTGCACGCGTGGGGAAACTATAAGTGCTATCAGTATCTTTATTCAATTGATAAATAAATAAATATAACTAGGTATTTGAGTAGTTTCAATTATTAAACTTTAAAAAAATGCTACTCTGCTACCAGAGCTCTCCACCGTTTCCTGCTCAGCACCTCCTCTTGCCAGTCGGCTTCATTCATAAAACATTTTTTTTAAACAAAAATTATCTCGTAGAGGCGGAAAATTTAATACGAACAGGCGAAATATAAAATAATTTAGGCGGCAAAGCTAACTAGCGACAATCGTGGCCCCTAGTTGTCGCCCCGTAATATAAAAAATAACTGATAAAAGAAGGAAAATTGTTATCATAAGAACGCCGCCAAGGTAGCTTGGGACGGTTTCATGCTAAATGGACCGATGAATTTGTATTATAACTGAGGTAGACGTTTTTATACGGTCGTCTGTTTGGGTTCCTTATTCTCACTCAAGGTAATACCTCGGTGAACACTAGCGCCACCGTCATTTAAAAATCAATACTCACTGAAAACACAAGTTATCAAAAATCCCTCTGATGTAATTATGGTTCTGGATCTGAAGTTAATTTTAATCATATTCAATTATTAAATTATAGTTCCATATAGTTACAAATTGCAAAACTGCTAAAAGTGGCCGTTTTAAGCAATAATGCAATTTGTAACTATAGGAAATTATAATTTAATATTTGAATATGATTAAAATTAACTTCAGATTCAGAACCATAATTACAGCAGAGGGATTTTTGATAACTTGTGTTTTCAGTGAGTAATGATTTTTAAACGACGGTGGCGCTAGTGTTCACCGAGGTATCACCATATATATTTCTGTCAAAATAGCAGTGCTTTCATTGTTGTGTACTGATTTGAAGTTGAGAAAGGTAGTGAGACATTTTAGGCCATGATGTAGCAAATGACACAGTCATGGAATCAATTCTGTAAAAAACTTTACAGCGACCGCGCAATTATCTTTCATGAGCCATAAGACTAGAAATGTTATACTCGTATTTTTTTAAGCTGTTCATGTCTCACTGCTGGGCAACAGCCTGCCCACTAACCTTCCATGTATCCCTAGCCATGAAATTTTCTCGCCAGTCTATCAAAAGCCTGTAGTTCGTTTAGGCCTTCCTCGCTTTTTGTACCCATCAGCAGGAACTAAGCATATATACTAGTATATATGAATTTTTATCGTTTTATTATGACCTGCTTCGTTGAATCTCTGTGATTTTACCACCACTTTCACTTTACAAGAATTTTTTTTTCTACTGCTAGCGGAGATAGCTTATTGTATGCTTATAAAAATATAAAGAAAATAAAAGGTAGCATACCTCTTATTTTCTTTATATTTTTGAACCTTTGGTTACCTTTCGCTAACACCCATCCACGCAGTAAGTTGTGTTCTCTGGCTGATAAAATGCAAATTCTCAAGATTCGTCCAACTTTTCTTATTACTCGCGCTAATAAACGATTCGGTGCGGGATTGCTATAGGTGTATCGTTTGTTTACACTATTAGTATAGTATTCTGTAATCTATAGTTTACATTTAATAATATTACCAATCTGACTTTAATTAAGTACGCAATTGTACACATTACAATCCATCCGACTCTGGAATGCTTTGCCTGCCGATATATTTAAAGAAATTTCTTCTAAATTTACCTTTAAAAAAAGAGTTCATGCTCACTTCTGCGTGTGAAAGCTCTTTGTGAAAGTTTTCGGAAAAGTATTTATGTAGGCTTATATAATGTATATTTATATACTCGTATGTATGTGCATAGATGTATGTATATATATATAATTTTAATATATGTAGATATATAAGTAAGGGTATAAGTATGTATATTTATGTATTGTGTATGTATGTTACGTAGTTTAATATGATATGCATTAAAATACCCATCGTGGTAAATTTGTTTATTTTTAAGTACCTATTTTCCCTTTTAACTTTTTTGCGCCGCACAGTTTTTCTGTTTCTCCCAATGGTTGACTGGTAGAGAATGCTTTTAGCATTAAGTCCGCCAATTGTATAAGTATTTTGTACTTATGGAACAATAAAGTTTTAATAAATAAATAAATAAATTGTAAAGTCAACTCAAAATATCCTAGTTTTAACAATACCATTTTGTAAAAAAACAAGATTAACATATTTTACTGCGGAAAAATGATCAACTTTATCGTAAACTAGCTGTATTTCGCGGTTTCACTCGCGCGTATGGGCATATATTATAACCTATGTTACTCAGAAATAATGTAGCATTATAATAGTGAAAGAATTATTGAAATCAGTCCAGTATTATTTGGGTTTAATAATTATAGACAAAATTAGCAACATACAAACCTTTCCTCTTTATACAATTAGTGTGATGTTGAGTAGGTAAATGTTTCGTAAAAAGTAATTTTTGATAATAGACTTGACTGTTATACTTTTTCTTCCTCATTTATCTCTCATTGCTAAAAATTACCACATAAGTTTAAAAGTACGCGATCGGCAGTACTATGAACCGCATCATCATCAACATTTCAGCAGCAAGATGTCCACTACTGGACATAGGCCTCCCCCAAGAATTTCCCAAATGACCGGTTAGAAGCGGCATGCATCCAGCGCCTGCCTGCGACCTTCTTTAGGATATCCGACTATCTGGTCAGTAGGTTTCCGATGCTGCGCTTGCCGATGCGTGGTTGCCATTCGAGAACCTTTCTGCCCCATCGGCCATCAGTCTATCGCGCTATGTTCCCCGCCCACTGCCACTTTAAAGCTAACTTCTGTTTTGCTCATAGGTATATATGTTTTTGTATATACTATATCTTCTTACTATCGTAAAGTCAAAGCTATCTGAACTCCGAGCCCAGAGGACCTGCTGGCTATTATTAATAGTTGTAACTCCTAACTTTGTTAATCGCGGCGCGGTTAAGCCTTCGGAATGGTTAGTATGTGTTGTATGGCCAATGTTAGTACTTTAACACTGAAAGTTTTGAACGGTTTGTGGCTCCAACAAATTATGTCTTAAATGTTTGTTGGGAATTTCATTGAACTCATCATTTGCATGGAGAGCTAATCAGAGAAGCCATAAATAGTCAAATTAGCTATTTTAGAAATATCACGGTTTAGGATTACATACATACATAGATACGTGTCATATCATCACGTCTGTCTCTCGCAGGGTAGACAGAGACCGACCCTTTCTCCACACTCATCACTCTCGTCATACACGCTCGCCGATTTCGGGTTTTCCACTCTCCCAGCTAACTCCGTAGAGAGTTTATTCCATAATTTTGGTGTACAGTCTTCTTCTTCTTCTAAGGGTGCCTCTCCAACTAGTGAAGGTTAGCGATTAGCCTTTTAAACTCCTCCTTTTCTTTAGCTCTTCGAAATAGCTCCGCTGGGCTTGCTATCCAGGTCCATTCTCGGATGTTCCGCAACCAAGATTTTTTCCTTCTTCCAACTTTCCTCCTTCCAGCAACTTAACCCATCATTATGAGTGGTGTACAGTCGGGGACAGATAAACCTGATCCCCCTACCGAATCAACCGTAATGACCGAGAGGTCAGCTTTATCTGTCCCGGGCTGTACATGAAAAATAAAAGTGACGTTTTCAAATTTCGTATGTCGAATTCCCTGTCGATAGAAAGAGGTGCGATAGATAATGGCATCATATCAATAATTTTTAATCTATGATAACTGTTAAGGAGTACTTAAAATTAACTATTCAAATTGTCGTATATATTAAAACGAGTAAGGATTTATTTTTGTTTGCTAAAAACAAATTAAAATCATTAAAAACATCCACGATAAGTTCAATTCCGCACACAATAGTCTTTAGATTCCCGTCACACCTCACGAAGAATTCCAATCCCCCATCGGAATCAATTACAAATAAAAAAAAAATCACTCGTCACCTCGCGTACTGCATGGCAATCGCGAAAGATCATTAAATCACTTCGCGCCACAGAACCTATTTAAAAAAGCTATTTTTTATCCCACCCCTAGCGCCGAAATGCGCATAACTTCGCTACTGTCGCCATAAAAATGTCGCGAAACGGATTTTTTTACCTTTTTTTCGAGTAAAAGAAATGATGCTGATGTTTTTTTTTTTTGATACTAACTCTATTTAAAATATTAACAAACATTGGTTAAGCCCATTTTAACAATAATTTGAACCTTTGCCTCTTATCTAAATTTACCGTGGGAGAAAGAGTCAAAACACGCTTTAGGTGAAATGAGCTTAACAATCTTATTTATTACTAGCTGTAGCCCGTGACTTTGTACTTATATGGTAACCAACCTATTAATATAGACATTTTCATTCTTGTCTATTTACAAAAAGTCTCTTTTTCTTGCTCTATTACATTTCAACAAAATTATCAATAAAAATGAAGCCTATTAAATCAAATATTTAAGTAATAACTCTTCTCCTCGACAGAATTCTTAGTTATGAAATCTTAAAAGTCCATTAGTAATATTGAACGGTTAAATTTCTAGATCCCGCGGGCTATATGGAAGTTGGGGCCAAATGTAATTGGTTTTTCAGAATCGAACCGTAATGAAATCAAAGTTTTTAAAGTTATTGTTAAAGAAGAGTTGAATCGATATCGGAATGTATCGCTTCTGCTATCAGTGTTATTGCTCTGACCTTTTGTAAATTTAAAATATTTCCGATTTTAGCCTTGTGCTTTACAATTTATGGTTTACAATAGAAGTTACTTTAATAAATAAATATACTATTTGAAAATAAACATAAAAATGATAACTCTCACATAAAAATGGTAGGGTAAATGATTTGGCAATAAGTCCGTAACATTAAAGCTAAATAAAGTATAAAATGAAAATGAGTTTTGCGCAAATGTCTTGTAGATGTACAAAACAATAATTAATTAATAATTTATTTCAATCAATATTTATTCAAGATTTTAAATCTCTATAAGTTATCGATTCTACTTGGGTAGGTTTTTTCATAATGTCGATTATTTATATTTAAGTACTATATATAAACCGTTGTCACCCTACTCCCCTGTTTAAAATACATACCTACCTATTCTGCGATTCCCTTTAATTTATTTCTGAAAGAATGTTAATTCCACCTATTCGAGACGAACGCTTTTTGTAAGAAACGATTCTTGGAGAATCCATTTATTATTTGGAAAATACACAAGTTAAATATTTAGTACATTTGTTCATTTGACTACCTCGATGTTCCATGTCTTGCATTTGCCTTACGGTCCACAGATCACGGGTAAAAATCCAACAACACGCATTTCAAGGGCTTAATGTACAGTGGACTGCAGAGAAATCTGACCCCTTTTCAATAGCGATACTTGTGGCATGGGGGTCAGATATCTTTTCAGCCCACTGTACCTACCAAAGCGCGTAGGAGCACAAGATAGAAGTGCCATAAATGGTGACCAATCTCAGTCGGGTCGCGCTCGCTGTTGCTTCATTCGTATGATCGTTACAAATGTGCCCTGCTAAGGCTATCAAGCTCCTTGTTAAAATCATGCTTATAATTTTATTTAAAATTAAATTTAACCTTAAAAAAACTCAAACACTTCAAGTTGTGGACAGTGTATAGAAAAATAATACTTTAACCTTGTACCAAAGATTACAAAATACTATAGTAGTATAGATATTCAACCCTGCTATACAATGAAACGAGCCGATTTTTACTATACTAATTGAATCCTCTTAGCACTGAGACATATTAACGCCATCTATCGATCACTTGATACACTGTGATTCCAAATCCAAAAGCTAAATACATCTGTCTGTGGTAGAGTGATAGATAATGCGTAAAAAAATCGTGTTTTAACGATTAACGCCAGAAATAAGCGGGATCTTAAATAAATTGAAATTTTTTACAATCCTTGTAGCGCCACCTATTTAGCCAGAAAGAGAACTAAATCTTTTTCACAATACCTTCAGTAAGTTTAAGTGTGGTCCACTGTACATGTATACTGCTTTACATATTAAATTAGGCGAACGGTTTCTCCCAAGGAGCAGACTTTTTTGCGGTTTCAGTACAAGGTAAAACACTTAACATTTCTAACCAAGATCCAGAATTCGTATTACTGAGATGCTATTCTGTGTAGCGAGAATTGGAGATAGCCGATTTTCTTATTGAAATTTTTAATTCGAAAAAGAGATATTTATATATAAAATAATATATTTTTTTAAGAATAATATTTTTATTTTTGTATTTAAGCATTCTTCTAAATAGTTAGAGTATTTCCCTTCCGTTCTGAAAAAAAACAGAATGTACCAGCTGGCTGCTTCTCTTCCCGCGCATTAATAACATTCTTTCATCACTATTTCCTGTTTCAACTATCATCATGCTAAATGTGGTTTAAGGTCCTTAGGCCCTAGGATCTGTCTACCCCGTATGAAAAAAGACTTGATTATATGTATGTTTCTAAGAGCATTTTTTTACCTAGTTATCATCCGTAATGTACTCGCAGTTATCAAAACAAATTAAATAATTTTATTTGCATAAATGTAGTTACAAAGGTTTTTATAATAAATTTGGTACAAACACATTAGTTAAGGCATGCAAATTTCTCATTTTCAGTTACATCTCTAACAATGTAAAAATTTATTTTTACATACATAGCAATGTGTTCCAAGCCCAAGTGAGTAATACAGTAAATGAGACTATTAAATCTTTACAAAGCTAATTGCCAGCATACACCGAAGCCTATAATCCAGGGAGCGAAGTTTTCCCCTCACGAAGTCACTAGACTATGATAATTAACGAATCGTGATTATTTTCGCGCGAATTTCTTATAATGCGACATAAGTGCTTTAGTCTGTTACGTAAAAGCATATTTTGACGACCTCCGTGGCGTAGTGGTTAACATGCCTGTCCGCTACTCAGGGTTCGATTCCCGGTCAAAACTAAAAAACAAACATATAGTATTAAATTAAACTATTTTAATGTGTAACAATCGCGAAAACATAAGAAATCATTAAACATATAGTACTTCAAATAAAAGGTAGCAGGTATTTTTTCCTGATCTTATTATAAAGAAAGAGCTTTAAATGTTAAGCGAACCTTGTAAGTCTATCGCTTTAAAATAAGCTTATAAAATATTATATGTCAAAGCTCACTACAGAATAATCACGAGTACTTTTACTAAGTACATGATTTTATAGCAAATCATGAATTTTATAAAGTTTTTTGGCGTATAACTTATATTATACGAAAGAAATCATATACCTTTGAAAAACTATATTCCAAATAATAATAAATACAAAAAATACTTATTTAAATTTCATTAAGTATCTGCTTATTTTTAAAGCACTCTTACGAAAAGGTAACTTCGTAAGGCATTATTCCAGTATCATTTAATTCAGTACTTGCTTTATTTGCCCATAAAATAGTCCGTTATCACAAGATGCCTCAGCAAATAACGAGCAACTCAAGTATCCCATAGCATGAAGATGTAACCTTATCTGAATCTAGGGTCAGCCAGGTCATCGCCCCCGGGCAAGACCTAGGTCTCAGATGTAATCGAAGCCTTTGTTTATTAATGAGTATCTTAGATTGCATACTTTGATTGTTGGTGATAAATGAATTATTTTGCAGTTGTCAAAGTGAGGTACGAGATACAAAGATGAAAATATTTTATCATTAAATAACTTTTGTCCGCGGCTTCGGTCGTGTGAACTACCTTCAAGAACAGTGCTTTTTTCGCGGGAAGAAAGGTACGCTATGTTCTTCTGGTTCTAAGCTACCTCCCCACCAATTTTCAATCAAATCAGTTCAGCCGTTCTTGTATTTTATATATATTTAAACTTGAATAACAAACATAATAAAAATACAACCGAATTGAGAACCCCCTCCTCTTTTGAAAGTCGGTTGAAAAGATGGCCGATTTTGACAAATAAATAATAAAATTATGTCCTTGTGTAATGTAAGTGCTTTATAAATGAACATTTCTTACACATACAAATAAAAGGAAAATATTTAATTTTGGTAAAGAATGTGAGCTAGTAGAGTCTGATTTGCAGCTTTTAATGCATTTTAAAATAGTTTATTGTATGATTTATAAAACTTTATCTTTGTCAAAGAAATAAATAATCATATTAAACTTTTTAATCGATTCCTGTCTAAAAAAATAACAAGCACTTAAACTTATCAAAAGCAAATTATCACTATTTTGAAAATTTTAAAAGAAAAAACTTCTATTTGTTTTTCTGTGTACATAACTTTAGTACTTAAATAAATAATACAATTATATTTGAAAAACATTACTCTGATGACATAGATTAAAAAAAATTGCCTGGCGTTCTAAGTAATATACTTTCGTTATTAAACTTTTAACTCTAAAAGTTTCAACGGTCATTGCAAAATACTCTGATGTTATTTTACTTCTTCAATTTCCTCCCTATTTTTTTACCGAAAATTGGGCAAATTGCCGTAAAATTGCCATAAATGGACTCTCCACTAGCATTTCATGCACTTGGGAATTTTATTGCTAGAATAAAATCCCACCTACCTTATTACATTTCTATCATACGTAGTCTATGGTATATTCTTTATGTGGCCGAGTTTTTTTTTAAATAAACATCATTAACAACAACTAGATAAATCGCATATGAAATTTATTTTGTTTATTGTACTATTTACTGTGTTCTACCCTTGTGTTTATACTTACCGTATTATTTACTGTACAAAAGGGATAAGCCGATAAGCGGACTCTGGGCTCCGAAGCAATCAGCTGATGAAGTAAACGGAAAAGAGCTAAGATGAGAGAGAGACATATACTGTTACTACCTACTTGGCGAAGATAGAGAGATGCGTATTCCCAGCAGTGGGCTGTAGACAGCTGATGGTGAAGATGATAATCTTCTTCTTCTCAGCATATTTGCGTACACTGCTGGACATATGCCTCTTCCATGGCTCTCTATTCTGTTCTTAATGCGGCGGTTTTGGTCCAGGTCGGCCCTGCCGTCTTTTTAATATCGTTCGACCGGCTGTTGGTTCGCCCACGCTTCGCTTCCTGTTCAGGGACACCAGTAGATGACTTTTTAGCTCCATCTCACATGATCTCTGCGACAGATATGTCCAAAAAACCGTCATTTATGGCTGATGATTACTTTACAATATACCTAATTTCACAGATCCAATAGGAACACAACTGTCACTTCGTCTAGCACCAAGATCACTGTAATGACCGGCGGGGTGGTCAGTACCACAAACTCCTAATTTTTCGGTTCATTTAACCGTCTTATGGGCACCGACCGGCGCCTCCATAGATTCCCATCGGATTGGTCGATCAAGGATACCTCTGTAATAAATTTGGTCCGTGTCAAAGAAAAAATGCTGGCTTGTTGGGGATTTTGCGTTTTATATGACTGGTTCCGTGGATCAGAAATGTTAGGGAAAAAATCCCTTAGTCCTATTTTGTAGCTGGCTTGGGTACTATATCTACATAGGGATTTTAATATTTTGGGATCATTTCTCTTGATCCGAATGAAAATTATTAAAATAATCCGGGATGATATTTACTTAATTTAATAAACATTTGACTATATAAATAATACATATTTAAATCGTCTCAAACAATAATTTATATTGGATAGAATTATTGAACCCCATAGAATGAGGAACAGCGTAATGCATGGGAGAAGGACCTACTTCTTTAATTCTATGGTCATATCTCATAAGGTTACTGCCCTTCATCTTCATCATTATTTTAGCTACAGGATGTCCACTGCTGTTCCTTATGTACTAAGATTTCTGATTGACTATTCATCATACTAAATCAAGTTACGTTAGACGTGCTTTCTTGAATTCAGAACCCCATACATAGAATATCTCAAAACATCACCTCCAAATTTTTTTGTTACATAGGTATTTTAATATATTTAAAATAAAACTAAGAACTACTACCAAAAATGCAGCTGTTGTTTTTATAGAAAAAAAAACAGGATTGAAATATCGTCACATCCTTTCCAGCAACATCTGCGCAAACTGATCCCCAAAACAGCACCCTGAGCCTTCGAATGAAAACTCAAGACAAATAATAAAAAAAAAGTGACGACCCCACCCCTACCAATGGAGCGTGGACTCCATAAATCCAAACTGGGATTATGAAGACTTATTGTCAAATTCCGGTGGGTATTTTTTCATTGTTTTTTAAATACCATTTGTGTGTAGATTGGAGCGATTGCGTATATAATACTTACGTTGAAAAGGTAGAAAATGTTGGCAACACGTGCGTGAAACCTCTGATGTTGCTTGCATGGGCTGCGGTGACTCCTTACCATCAAAGCGGCCGTGCATATTAAAAAAAACGATAAAAGCGTTTTTTTTTTTTCGGTTTTATCTAAAGTAACTTAGAATTTTTCCGGTTGTGTACAAATACGTTGGGCTTTATAGCCGTACGTATTATGTACTCTTGAAGGCGACGTCTTGTTATATATATAATAATAAAGCCTTTTATATATTATTATACTTAAGGTAAAAAAATAAGATTTATTTAGCCCTTTTTTCGATCAGTAACAAAATTTGCTTCAAAATTTCTTTCTCTTTCTACTTCTCTTAAAGGTCGAGTGTTAGAGAATGCTTTTGGCATCAAGTACTAATTATTTAAGTATTTTCACTTGTAAAATCATAAATTTTTAATAAATAACCTATGTCAGGGAAAAGCTAAAAAGAAAAAGTGAGAACAATAAAAAAATAAGGTATCTAAATCTTATGTATAAAAAATTCTATAATATTTGACATTGCTTTAATAATAATGGGTATTTTCTTTGCTCAGCGTATAAGCGTAGCAGTCCAGCGGGGAAATGCTGCTAGTATTCTGGGCACACTACCTGGATGTGGCGCGTTTGAGGAAGTATTGATTTATTATAATTATGAAATATACTGATTGTAGTCATAATGACTTCAGTCACAATGTCTGAATAGGTAAATTTGTAAATAGACTTTAAGGCCTCTGAAAACACACAACACTTTACAAATTATAGTGAATTTGAATGAATAAATGAATAACAAAAAATCTCTCACATAGGTGATCCCATTATCCACCATCAACTTGATCCGTATAAAACAGTCAAGTATTAAAAGATGATATCCCCTCAATAGGTTCCTGATAACAGACCTTCACAGACAGACACAATAGTAAATCTTAATTAATTGTATTGACCCTCGTGAGATCGCCGATACTGGTCCTTTTGATAGAGAATCGTCGTTAATCAGGAATCTTTTAATTAAGATATTATTGGGATGAGGGAATTGGGATTTTTTTCAGACTTCCAAAGCTCATTCCTGATTGTGTTATTACCCGACTGCGTAAGACGAAGAATGTTTTCAAGTTTCTTTGGCTCGCTGGGTACTCTTCATATCAATAACTTCAAAAACTTTTTTGACTTAATGATTTGGTTGACACAGGGACACAAAATGAGGTTTTTCGAAATTTATTTATACATTCTGTTATTTCTGACGACCTCCGTCGCGTAATTGTTAACATGCCTGCCCGCTACTCAGGAGGACCCGGGTTCGATCGCGGTCAGTTCAAGTAAAAAATGATATTTTTCTGATTGGCCTGGGTCTTCCAGGCAACCTTTAGGTTTTTTGATTAGTTTCATATTTCTCAAAAATAAATTTATTTTATCTCTAATACGAAGAACGTTCATTTATATACAGAATTTATTCAGAAAATCTTTCATCCATACCGCTGCATTATTCAGAAACAATCTGAGATTCATAACACTACCTTTTCAACTTCCGCGTAAACGGGCTCACCCAACCGTGCATTAATTGCTACAAAGGCTGGGTGGCAATTTTAGAGTCCCGCAAGATAGTTTCAAAGTTCCGAATTTTGGCAATTCGCTGCAACCGCGATCGACTTTTAGTATTGTTGTGGACGGTACGTCGAGATTTGATTATGTGCTCTCGCTTTTGTGCTTCGAATGCCTGCGTTTCATTTGGCTATCTGATTTTGTGTATTTGAAAATGGGTTTTAGTTTTCATTTATCGTTTGTTTATTAAGATTCTTCTTAAAGTGTAATGAGCTTTTTTCCCGTCTTAACTAAGGCATACTTACGGGTGTAATTAATATTTAACCATCTGTCTCTCAGTATAGCGCCTTTCAGATTGCTTCCTTAGCTGACTGTTTCGGAGTCCTGGGAGGAACTATTATACTGGTCACAGGATGATTGCTAGTTTACATGACTTTTAATAGTTTTAAGTCCCTGTGGCAGAAGGCATCCAGAGTAACTTTCTACGTCGGTCTATCTAGGGATTCAAGCTTATTATGCTCCAAATATTGTCAGTGTTACATAGTTAGAAGTAAATCATTAGGGTGTGCATGGTCGATTGACCGTGTCCCCTACACGAAATAATGATGATAAAGAGTAAATCGTTTTTGACAAATGAAGAACTGAGACACAACTTTGTACAGAGTCCAGACATCCATTCCATATTTAAGGATCAATCTCAGTAGCTCCATGGAACTATTTGCAGTTGAAACTAGTGACTGATCCATATTTTATAGGTCAATGTTTAGTAAAAAATCAAATGAATGAAATTTTCTTCGTTTTTAATTAAACTGGTGCTAAGAAAACAATACAGAAGCAAGGAGGCTTCAATCGAGCGGCTCACCTCGCTAAGAGCAAAATTAATATTGATGCTTCCCGCGCTTTTATCTACTTTACCAGTAAAGGGTGCTTTAATTTGCTATTAATTAGATCTTTTTCATGTAATGTTTAGAAATCAAAGCAAAACAACAATATGCTGCTATTTTCTTTCCTTTCTTTAAATACGAGTTGTAAAAAAATATAAACACTAAAATCAACATCTTTATCCATTTAACATTTCATTTTGTGTACCTATATTGATACATTATTATCATCATTTCAACCGCAGCCTTCCACTGCTGGACATAGGCCTTTTCAAATGATGAATGATACTTTCGCATTTATAAAGTGATGCGAAAAGTGATGTCTATCTGTTTGTCTGTCTATTATGCTTATAGGCTAAACCGCTGGACGGATATTAATGAAATTTGTATGGATGTAGTTAAAGACCAAGGATCAAACATAGGCTACTTTTGGGCGCGATATAACCGAGTCCCACGTAGACATCTTTTTTTAAATATTTGCAAAAATGTAACTTGATACAGAGTTGAAATTCAGAGTAAAACAAAACAAAAATGCTAACATTGATTTATTATTATGCATACAACATAAAACACCAGCTAAGTTACGTTGTTGCATCTTTACAGCCGAGGAAGTTTAAACTGCCCGAGATTTATTCACTTTCAAGCTGAATAAAGACAAATCACTTCGATTTAAATCTAAGCTCGGAGCTCACAATAAAACGGACAACACGCGTGAACTGACTTCAGCAAAGTAATAAATTAAACTTTATCTACCTTTATAGTAAATCTGGAAAAAAGTTGCAAAGTTCGACGTCTCGATCGCACACGCGTCATAAAGCACAAAAGAAAAAAAAATAATTTAACAGAAACACTTTGGGACGGATAAAAGGAAACGTGAAAGTAGGAAACTTTGAACAATTCGAATGGTGCAGGGCCTAAGATACCTCCCTGGGTAACTCCTTCTGATTCCACCTCTTTTGTCTAACTTACTGTTTGAACTGGGAACTAGTAAGTTTCATTGTGCCCATCTCGTCTGTAGGAGTAAAAAGGTGGGAGAAAGATACAAGTTTCGATGTTTCAAAGGATCCGGGTGCTATATCGACGAAATCAAAAGCTTTCAATCGGTTACTTTATCTAAATTAAATTTGTTTTTTGTGATTTACTGAAATTACTTTATTATCCATACGTACTGTTATATCTAGTATATGCACCCCATAGTGCTTACACACTGGCCCTTAGATGCTAAATCATCATGTTCCTGCCACAGTCCTAGCAGCCTATGCATTCAATTCAAGTCAGTCCGATTCCATCCTCCAACCTCGCTAGACGGCTGCCTTATAAAATAAATAATTTGTTTTTTTTTAAAAAGACTTCCTAATCGCGACTCGTAACATTTGGTGGCAGCGTCAAGGGATTTTAAAAAAAGATAATCCCCGGTTCGCCTCTTTCAATTAAAATTAAATTCTACGCGTGTGTGTTCAAGTGTCAAGTCCACTGTCTCCCACTGCATCAAGTTCCAGACACGCCCTCTTGGTCGTTAGTGCTCGTGAAAGCAGAGCTCATCAGAGGTCCACTGCTGGGCATCGCCAATAGCCAGTGCTCCAGCAAGTCTCCAATTTTGCACCTGCAAGGCTACCCACTGTCGCGCACAGGCTAGTGCTGTGACCGGTAGACCGACGACGCGACGATCTGTGGCTCATCAACACATACGTGGTATTCCGCTGTATCCATATTCTAGTGCATCTTTACGTCAACATTCCATCGTTTCTACGTCACGCCGCGCGCCGTGCCTACATCCTGTTGTGTCTACAAGCATCATGCTCGCCCTTATCGCGTTCCCTGCATTCCTGTGAGTGACTTTTGTTTTATATTGGTCATTGCTACATTGTAACTGTTGTTAAATTAGGGTTCTGTTTTAGTAAAACCGGTTTTGTTAATTATCAATTTTTTTTTGGTGTTAGTTTTAATAATATAACTTTTATCTATATTCTTTGTACAAAATGTCTGAAGGTCGTTCCGCTAGTCCAAAATTTGAAAAGCCTGAAGTCTCTGTAACAGACACAGAAGAAGATACCCAAGTGCAACACAATCCATTTCCAGGCCCATCGACCAGATCTACTAAGAAGAAAACTGTTATAATCCCAAAGTCAGAAATAGAACTTTCTACCCTTCTTAAATTTATTAAACCATTCGATGGTTGTAGAGAAAAACTTAATTCTTTCCTAGTTAATTGCAATAATGCTTATGAATTAGCCTCAGATGCCCAAAAAGATATTCTTTTTAAATATATTCTCTGTCAATTACAAGGCAAGGCAGAGACCGCTTGTTCTATTAAGGAATTTGTCAACTGGCAGCAACTCAAAGAATTCCTTAAAACCCAATTTAGCGAAAGAAAACACTACGCTCACCTTCTCACAGACCTGCAAGAATGTAAACAGCAGGCCACTGAACCCGTTAGTCAGTATGCTCTAAGAATAGAGACATGCTTATCCCAATTGCTCACTGAAGTTTCTATTTCACACGGCCACAAGAGTAGGGAAATGGTAGGACGCAGCGCAGCAATGGAGGAATTAGCCCTCCATCATTTCCAAATGGGGCTGACGCCCCGAATCTCTAACTTCGTCAGGAGTAAATCCGTTAAAACCTTAAATGAGGCAATTAATATAGCCATTTCCGAAGAAAGAATCCAACAATCTTTATCCAAATATGCAAGCCCGTCTAGCAATCAACAATCGCGTCAATTTATGCGCCTTAATCAAAACACATCTTCTTCAAATTCAAATCAAGCTAAACCCAAGTCCAACACATTTCGTCCTAATAATAATAATAATTCTCAAAATTCCTCTATTTTAGTATGCAGGTATTGCAAAAACCCTGGGCATACCTTAGAACAGTGTCGTAAAAGAGAATTCAACAATAATCGTTTTAAGAATAATGATCAAAATCACGCGAAGTTACCTCAACGCGTTCACTTCGTCTCCGATGATGTTTCGGAGAATAATGACGACTATCCTGCCAATCCAGAAGATGGTTATGATACCGTAGACTCAAGTCAAAAAAACGAGTAATCGTCTCGTCCCAGTGTCGTGCGGGACCATTTAATTCAAAATCCGACACTACTTCTATATCCACTGCATCCATGCAGCAGCCCAAGAAGGTTGTTCTGCCTAAAACTACTACACCCACTGTATCCATGCAGCAGCCCAAGGAGGTTGTTCTGCCTAAAACTACTAAACCCACTGTATCCATGCAGCAGCCCAAGAAGGTTGTTCTGCCTAAAACTACTAAACCCACTGTATCCATGCAGCAACCCAAGGAGGTTGTTCTGCCTAAGACTACTAAATCCTCTGTATCCGTACAACAGCCTAAAAAGACCGATTTCTACGAATCTTCCCATTCCCCTGAATCCTCTGTATCCATGCAACAATGCAAATCTACTAGTTCCTCAAATCCTACTAAGTTCAAAGTCTATGAAATCACGAATAATCCTGTAAAAACTCTACTACCTCATGTCCTCGTGGAAACTTCCGTATCTGACATCCCACTTTCTCTGTTAGTCGACTCAGGATCCTCTGTAAGTCTGATAAAACATTCTTCCATTATGAAACACCCTAAACTCACAAAGGATATAATTCAATTAAAAGGTATAGATCCGACCGATGACCCAGTTTGCACGCAAGGTCATTTTTTGCTGAAAATAAAACTTCCTAAGTTCGACATATCACACAAATTCCACGTTACTAATATTCCAGACTTACCTTATGATGGCATCATAGGCTCAGATATGCTCAATACACATAGTTGCAATATTAATTACAATAACAATACCCTTTATATTAGAAATACATCAATTAAACTACATTTTCATGAACCTGCTTATGTAATACCTCCTAGAACTGAGACCATTATCGAATGTTCTGTACTAAATCCTGAAATTAATGAAGGTCTAGTTCTAGACCAGAAACTTTCGGATACTTTGTTAATAGCAAATTGCCTAGTGCGTGTTAAGGAAAATAAAAGGATAAACTTATCCATTGTTAATACTTCCGAAGAACCCGTAACTGTAAAATCCAATCTAAATCTCAAACTCGACCCCATTGATCCCAATAATCCAACTGAAACTATAAATCATATTAAGCCCACTTCTAATAGCTTCAAAAGAACGCAAGAAGTACTAAAGCAACTCCGTACCTCTCACCTCAATCAAGAAGAAAGGGACACACTCTTACAATTATGTTCCGATTTTTCCGATATATTCTATCTTCCCGGGGAAATCCTGACTCATACTAACGCCATTAAACACGAGATTAAAACAACAACAGATATTCCTATTCATACTAAGTCCTATAGGTTTCCCGAAGTCCACAAGGCTGAAGTTCATAAACAAATTAATAAGATGCTAGAACAAAACATTATAGAACCTTCCGATTCCCCCTGGTCATCACCTATATGGGTTGTTCCAAAGAAACTTGATGCTTCTAATGTACAAAAATGGAGAGTTGTCATAGACTATCGTAAACTGAATGATGTCACGATAGGAGACACATATCCTATACCTCAAATCACTGAAATTTTAGACCAGCTGGGTAACAGCAAATATTTCTCCACTTTAGATCTAGCATCCGGATTTCATCAAATCGAACTAAATGAAGCAGATAAATCCAAAACAGCCTTCACAATCCCCGAGGGACATTTCCAATTCACAAGAATGCCATTTGGGCTCAAGAACGCCCCTTCTACATTTCAAAGACTTATGAATTCTGTGCTCTCAGGCCTTCAAGGCATCCGCTGCTTCGTATACCTTGATGACGTAGTTTGCTACGGATTTGACCTTGAATCCAGCATCCAAAATCTTACCAACATCTTCCAGAGAATCCGGAGTTTTAATCTCAAACTCCAACCCGACAAATGCGAATTCCTTAGACGAGAAGTCTGTTACTTGGGGCACATAATTACTGAACAAGGTGTTAAACCTAACCCTAAAAAGGTCAAGGCCGTGACCTCCTTTCCAATTCCTAAGAGCCCAAAGGACGTAAAATCATTCCTTGGTCTAGTTTCGTACTACCGTCGTTTTATCCCTGATTTCTCCAAGACAGCGAAAGCCCTCACTAACCTCTTAAAAAAAGACGTACCCTTTAAATGGGAAAATCAACAGCAGCTCGCTTTTGAAACACTCAAAGAAAAACTCACCTCTGCTCCGCTCCTTATATATCCAGACTTTTCTAAACCTTTTATTCTTACCTGTGATGCATCTAATTATGCCGTAGGTGCGGTACTTTCCCAAGGGTCCGTAGGTAAGGACCAACCTGTAGCTTTCGCATCACGCACACTCAATAAGAGTGAGTCTAATTATAGCACTACCGAGAAGGAACTGTTAGCCATACTTTACGGATGTAAGACATTCCGACCTTACTTATACGGCCATAAATTTCTAATTATAACCGATCACAGACCTCTAAAATGGCTGTTTAATCACAAAGATCCCAGCAGCAAACTCCAAAGATGGAGGTTAAAACTAGAAGAATATGACTACGACATAGTGTATCGCAAAGGCAAACTAAACTCTGCTGCTGATGCTCTTTCCAGATATCCAGTAAATCCTATACATCCTAAAAATCATACTTCTCTGAATCCTAACAATGATATTATTTCCAACAATGACATTGTATCCCAACTACTTCAACCCCTATTATCACCCAGTGAAATAAATGAAGATCTGCAAAATCTTCTTATATCTCCTTCTTCTAGCCTAGACGCTAATATTTTAGATCCAGAAATAGGTAATGAACTATTGGATTACCTAAACTCTATTAACAATGACCAATCCCCTGAAAGGGAATTCGAACCACAAGCTTCTATAAGTCAGCAAAATCCTGTTTCCGATCAGTCTCCACCTGAAATCCCTCCTGCAGTACTTGGAAACTTACCTTCACCTAATCAAACTGCATCGGAAACTCCTTCTCCATTACCCGAGAATTCACCTGTATCTGATGAAACCTATAATAGTTTTTTGAAAGCATCAAAGGAAGTACACGATACTCTTATCATAGAACACAATGAAAATCTACTTAAAACAACACAAAAACTTGTGATCATACCTACCTCAATAGACATGGACGAGTCCATGCCCTACATCCAGGAAATTATAAGTAATTGCCCGGAATCCGACTGGGATGAATTCTCGAAACTCGATAGATCCTTGTTCACCTTTCTACCTCTGACAATCGGAGATAAGACCTACCTTCTCCTATTTACTAAAGTTCATCACTTTGATGACTTCTCTTATCCGGATATATTTAAATCTCTAAAATACGCACGTGACGAAATAATAATGTCTTATCCCACTATCAATGAAGTTAGCACATCTGATTTTAAGAATCCATTCGACAAACACTCCTTTGTAAAAATCTATAACATGTTCAGTTATCTCTTCGATGGAACAAATATAAAAATTCACATATACCATAATAATATCATATATCCTTCGCTAAACGAAATCCCTAAAATCCTAAAGGAAAACCACGATATCCCCATTGCAGGACACTTAGGGTCGAATAGAATGCTAAGCCGTATTAAAGAAAGATTTTATTGGAAGAATATGCGTAGTGACATAGAGAACTACGTAAAAAATTGCACATCATGCCAAACCAACAAAGCTTTACGTAAGTTAAATAGAGCTCCCATGATAATTACTTCCACTTCAACATCCCCATTCGAGAGATTATCTATCGATATCGTAGGTCCCTTGCCCGAATCTGGTACAGCCAAACTAAAATTTATCCTAACTATGCAGGACGACCTCACTAAATTCTCTTTAGCCTATCCTCTTCGGAGCAACACTGCCGAGGAGTCCTGTGAATGCCTACTTCATTTTATTTCGTTATTCGGAATCCCTAAACATATACTCACCGACCAAGGTACTAATTTTACTGCGGACTTATTCAAGAAAACCTGTGAATTCTTAAAAATTAAACAACTGTGGTCTGCCCCTTATCACCCTCAAACGCAAGGTGCCTTGGAAAGGTCACATTCAACTCTTAAAGAATATTTAAAATCCTATGTCAACGATAATCAGGATAACTGGCCCCGGTATGTCTATACAGCTATGTTGGCGTATAATACAGCTGTACATTCAACAACAAATTATCCGCCATTTGAGTTATTATTTGGCTATAAGCCTCGCATCCCAGATTCTGTGTATAATGACTCTTCCAGTACAACTTATCCTGAGTATGTAAAAATGCTGCAACATCGCATGAAGCATGCACGGGATAGAGCCATAGACTTCATTAAAAAATCTAAAATTAATTCCAAAGCATATTATGATAATCGCACTCGCTCCGTAACCTACAAAGTAGGAGATTATGTCTTATTAAAAAACCATCTTAGGCTACGTAAGGCCCTGTCACCCATTTGGAAGGGCCCATACAAAGTAGTTAAAGTCCATGACAACCATACATTGTCATTGCTTATAAACAGACGCCACGTTAAACATCACTTTGATGAAGTGAAACACGTGGAAGTACGCGAAATTTAGATTTTAATACTATATATATTTTAGTAGTAAGTTATAGATAAGTATTAGGTTTTACAGGTAAAACTTAATGAGCAAATACCTCTTTTCTTACAGCATACTGGCCCAGGGTCATCCGGCATTTATACAATCAATCAACGAGAGCCCTGGTATATATTTCGATCCGATTGGTGTACTTAAAATCCGTATGAGTCATTTAGATGTAGTCACCCCATTCGATATCTCGTACATTGAACCTCATATACAAAACATTAATTCTGTGTTAGGAACAACGCGTTTTATATGTAATCAAATTAGGTTAGAAACGTCAAATAACTTAGAATGTAGTAACATACTAGAACCTTTAACAGTGAGATATCATGACATTGTCTCTGAATATTCTACCATCTCGCATTTAGTAAGTAAAAGATCTAAGAGAGGAGCCTGGTTGGGTGCTGTTGGGTCTCTTTCCAAGATCATATTTGGAACCTTGGATGAGGATGATGCCATTAAGTACGACAATGCCATTCGAAATGTACAAGATAATGAAAAAAGACTGAGCTCATTAATGAAAGATAATATTCTAATAACTTCGGAAATTTTATCAAAATTTAATAACACATTACGTAATATACAATTTAACGAGGACAGTCTTAAGTTAGCTATCGACAAATTCTCCCTGACTTTTAAAAATATTACATTGCTTTCTAATGAATTAGTAGTGAGAACAAATATAAATTCTATACTCAATAGCCTTGAAGCGTCTATACTTACCTTATCGTTCCAGCTAGAAGACTTAACAAACGCTATTATTCTCAGTAGTCAAAACATCTTGCATCCGGCAATGTTACCACCTACACACTTGTACCGAGAAATTGTCGATAACTATAGGTACTTACCTGTAGACCTTAAGTTACCTGTAAGTTTAGCCTTAAACAATATTCACATTCTGATGAATATTTCTAGCGTAGTTTGTTACAGTTTAAGCAACAAGATAATTTTTGTATTAAGAATACCCTTAGTGTCACCTAAGGAATATAATCTGTTCCATAATTTAGCGTTGCCTACTCCTCACAATAAGGTGAAACTGGACACCTTTAGTTTTATAAAACCTAGCAGTAAATACATAGCAATGACCAACGATAAGTCAGAATATTGTAATCTTGATTCGCTAAGGGAATGCATAGCGATAAATCCGCGCGAGTATATCTGTGACGTCTTGACAGTGTTCCCGACTAGCGTAAACCCCAGTTGTGAAAGTGAGTTAATGTCTGATGTGATAAGTGTTCTCCCAGTGCAGTGCAAAACAGAATTCCTCCATGGACAAATAGACTTATGGCAACCACTCTACAGTAATAATTGGATCTATGTTCAATCCCAAAATAATAAACTTTATATCGAATGCCCGAAGCAAAAACTTGTTGATCTAAGCATTATCGGCACAGGGATACTTACTATCCCAAATAACTGTATCGCTTACTGTAAAGGTACAAAATTGATACCCAGATTCAACAATATAAACATAAATGTAACCGCTGTATACTCTGACTTTAATCTCATAAATGACTCTTGTTGTACCCTAGATAAGTTTAATAGAATAATAAGTAATGAGCTTCCCCTTAAGTTGCAAAATGTAAATCTGGATTCTTTCACCTTGGAAACTAAATCAAAATTAAAATCGATAGCTGATGAAGCTGATGAAATTTTAAATCAACACCCAATTATTAAATACGAGACTCATTACTCGGTTATTACTGTAATTATAATGTGTATAATTTCCGTATTTTGTGTAATCAAACTTTTCATGTTTATTAAATCGCGCAGCTGTCTATCCTGTCAATTTCCTAAATTCTCTCATCCTACTCCTGTAGACTTACCTTCTAATCAGAATCCAAGCTCTGAAGTCAATATTCCTGTTAAAATTAACAAACCTCATTCCGTAAAGGAAAACACTCCATCCCCTAGTATAAGAATTAATATTTAACCGCTTAAAGGTTTCTTCTTAAATAACCATACCTTATACTTATTTCCTAACCATCGTTTTAACCCCGATGTTTAGTCTACCCCAGGGAGGTGTTATATCTAGTATATGCACCCCATAGTGCTTACACACTGGCCCTTAGATGCTAAATCATCATGTTCCTGCCACAGTCCTAGCAGCCTATGCATTCAATTCAAGTCAGTCCGATTCCATCCTCCAACCTCGCTAGACGGCTGCCTTATAAAATAAATAATTTGTTTTTTTTTAAAAAGACTTCCTAATCGCGACTCGTAACAGTACGCTAGTAGGTATATTATATATTGTTCGTGGCTTCCAGACTTTGAGCTATTTTTTTTCTTTAAATTCCTACGCACACATTTACATCAAACTACCATATTAATTAAGTATGAATATATGCTTCAGAAAAAAATATAATTTACGAATATTGATAGAATTTTTATACGTAATATAAGGACTCCACTGCACAATTTGTAATTCTCAATATTTATTTATGATTATTTAATAGCCATAGATGAAAAAATTTGCAAGACACTTTTATTAAAATGCAAAGGGTGAGAGTTTACAATTATTTAAAATTTATTTTAAATAATTATTAAGTAATATCCGTGACATAATGTTTTGAAAGATAACGAGTGTAATCAGTATTATATACTTTAGTACATGTAATTAAATGTGAAAAACTAGAATAAAGTTATATGATTTATTCAATCCGTATAATATAGGTTGTTAACTACTATCATTAATTGGGAAAGGCCATGCGAATAAATTAATATCATATATTTTTTATAATCTAAATATAAAACTTAAACATATATATAAAAATTTAATCCCAACTAACAACAAACATTACAAACCAGAGCAGTATCTCTAGGCAAGTCACACACGCTCCAAAATCCCGAATCTGAATTTCCTGAAGAACTTTAAGAGTTGAAAAACAAACGACGATACGACATGCAGCCGGCATGCTACAAAGCTTTGACAATCCGGATTCTTGTAGATCCTGCATACCAAACTATTCAGGTAACTCTAATTCGTATATCGGAAAACTGCTCAACTTTTGATTTACTGCTTTAAGGTTTTATTGTGTTTTGGTACTTGGAATTTAAGCTATCTATCTTGAGAAGAACTAATATACCAGAAAATTCATAGTCGAATTGAGTTCCGTCTTTGTGTTTTCTAAAGAAAATTTTCTGTTTTTTCCATAATTAAATTAGTTTTTTCTTTGTTTCAGCTCTCATCATAAAGAGAAGCAGTTAAGTAAGGTAAGTTACAATTTTTCCTTCATAATTTATTCAATAGATTAATGGACTCTTGAAAACAATCCAACCACTCAATTCGATTTGAAATCACGAGTACAATCAATATTAGAATTAGATAATGGAGATCCAGATGGATTTCAATAAAATTAGACTTTTAAAGTGAAGTATGGTACGGCGCTGCTATGTAAATATTTACACTGAATGAAAATGCGGGGATGGATTGCAATTAGCTCCTTGACTATACTAATAATACTGTTCAAATGAGGCGAGTAAGATGGCAACTACTTTTGTTTTTCGAAGATGTTTTAGAGTCGTTATGTAATAGTGAAGAAACCTCCTGAGGCTGTAGTATGCGTATTGACTTTTTCGTAACTGTGTAAATTATGAAAACTTTTAGCTGTATACAAAAGCAAAGTGTTAAATGCCAAAGTAAAAATCATGAACCCTAGGCATCATGAATCCTTGCTTTAAGATAGCTAACTATGCTATTTGCCTTCAAGCAGCCTGCGTAAAATCTAAACGCCCTATTGGACTGGTAAGACAACAGATATTTTTATAGAGTAACCTCTGTAAAAATATCTGTTGGTCAAACAGCAGTCGCCTCCAATGAAATAACCAGTGCCGTAACCTAGAATCATAATTAAATATATATACTCTAGTATTGATGTTACAGGAAAAAATTTACTCGTCTTCTCGGTTATTCACTCGACCAATATAAACCTAGCTCCAACGTGTATAAGTGCACGAGTGCTGTGATAATATTAGACGTTCTATATTTTAAATGAGTCTGTGGAGTTAATTTTGATTCTGTTTCTTACTCGAGAGCCATTGTAACTATCTTATTTTAATTCTAAATATGAAATTAATTTTAAATACATTATTTGTTTAGGAATCATGTCTAAATTTTTTATTTTGTATTCCTAAATTATAAATAAAAAATAAATAAATAAAAATATTTCTGTCATGATTTTATTTAAAATCAGAATCAAAATAGTTTCTTTTTTTGCTAGAATAAATACCTAGTTTTAAATTTTCCACCAATGCATACAAGATCGGTTGATCTTGCAATTCACTCAAGACTTGACTGCTTCCAATTTTCCTTTGTACCACCACCAAAATAAAATCGAGAACAAAAAACATGTCTGGCATACGAAGTAAAATAAAGCAAATTGTCAACATTTCGTCGACACACAGAATAGGAAATATCCCAAATGATAATAATGATGTATTGGGTTTGCTTATACGTGCGGCAGTGGAGAATTAGGGGGCTTTGGAAACCCGTGACGTTCCCTTTTCTTAGGAATCAGTGGCTAAATTTTTTTAGCCACTAATATTTTTATGTTTGATCTCATCTCCTCGTGACGGAAACGCTGGCTTTTAGCCTAACGGATTACTTTGCGAACTAATATTAAACGTCAATTATTACACAAATGACTTTAGCAAATTTTTCAATGTATCCAACACAGGGATAATTACACAACTTGTCTACTTTCAATGCTGTAAAATATAAAAAATCAACCTCTTATACAAAATTACGTCAATTGATCGTTTAATGGAATTTGTTTTCGTATTTCCTACTTTTTTAAGAAAGTCACCATCATCATCATTTCGAGTAGGTGACACGGTCAATCAACCATGCACATCATGGTCTCAAAGTTCTTTGGAAATAAAAGAAAAAGTTATAGAAAGATTTAGTTAAAGTTTCTAGAAAGAAGTTGGTAGACTTTCTGTTTCCGTTAGCCTTTTGCCTTTACATATTTTATTGCATCTATTTACTCTTTAATTCACCTTAATTTATCGTAAGAAATTAAATAATATGAGCACCTTAGCCAACGGTTTCATTTAAGAACACGCTGTAAAAATTTGAATTGTATTTAAAAAGTCACTTAACATACGGAACACCGTTTCTATTTAAGCATCGCGCATACTAATGCGGCTTTTTTCACTAGACAATTGTTTCGTGCATTTTGACTTGTTTGTTCGTCCAATAAAAGGAGATTTCTCCAATTGCGCGGTTCGAAAGCCTGGCTTAGCGGGGCGTAATTTTGTGTTAAATCAAAAATAAAAAGCACATGTGTATGTACTTTTATAATCTGGAGATATGGGCAATTTAAAGGTGGTTTTTGGGTTGACTTGCTGATTAGCATCATGCTACATTCGCACTTATAAGATTTTTTTTTGTTCACATAAAATAGTATTTATAGATTTTTTGTATTACCTTTTTAAGCACTAATCCTTCACTATTACTACATAGTATAAAACAAAGTCGCTTTCTCTGTCCCTATGTCCCTTTGTATGCTTAAATCTTCCAAACTACCTAACGGATTTTGATGCGGTTTTTTTAATAGATAGTGATCCAAGAGGAAGGTTTTTATGCCCATGCGAAGCCGGGGCGGGTTGCTATTTTATTAAATATAGATGACAAACATATTTTAAAATAAGGATAATATAAGAGTGCGACAGAGACACAAGAAAATGTATACGATTTCACAGTTGTCATTTCAATCAAGCTATATTTGATACCCACCAACTAGATAAATAAATAAAGATAAAGATCAAAGAACCTGAACGAAGTCGCAGGCAGGGGCATGATGCACGCCGCTTCTTACCGGTGTATGACCAGCAGTGTACAGCCTGCGACGGAAATTAACCTAATCGAGTCATGGTCACTTGAATAAATTAACTTTCATTCATTCATTAAACAGTTCCCAAAAGATATGAGAAATAAGACTCAGACAAAAGAGATCCTTAGAATTGTTACGCATGTGCTATCATTACGACTTATGAAGAAAGTTATAGGCAGCATTAACTACTTAATTGAGTTCTACTTGGTGACAAGTTGGATGTAAGATAAGTATTATTATAACAGATGTATATAGCCAATGGCTCTATATATTACATGCTAGCAGACTAGAAACGTGTAATGAAGGTAGTAAGCGAGAGCTATCATAACAAGTGAAAATCTTTAGTCTCTGCCTACCCCTGTGGGAAAAGGGTATGAAATACAAGTCTTGATCTTACTTTAGCGCTTGTTCAAACTGTGTAATTTGTCCATATTATTATGTAATATAAGTTGTTGCTCGCGGCTTCGCCCTCGTAGGTAGGTAAAATGAACTATCGGGTTATTATAAAACAAGAAAACAAATATTTTCTAAATTGAGCTATCGGTTGTTCATCATCCGAGAAACAAAATTCCAAAAACAAAGTTTCTGAATGGTGTAGAGAACCCCTCGGTGGTATCACGCCAAAAAGTAGCTCGTTATGACCCCGGTATGTTGATACTATTATACCTATTTCTGTGCCAGGTCTTTAACTACACTCGTACCAAATTTCATCAAAATTGGTCCAACGGCTTAGCCGTGAAAGTGTAACAGACAGACTTTCGCATTTGTAATATTAAGTATGTTTTAAGTATTAAGTATTAAGGATGGTATTATTGTAGACCGCTTGGCTTTAAAACAAACAGCTGAAGATTTTTTTCACCTAGTAGATATGGATTTTCACAAATTTTGACATTGATATGCTTTGACATTTTGAATATTAAATTTGTGTTTTGTCATAGATTAAAAAATTTGCTTTAGAGCCGCGCGCGATTCTAAATTCTGTGTTTTGTTGATTTATGTATTGATGGACACATGCTGTTCTTAGTTGATTTAATTAATTTTTTGCATGTTAGTATCGATTTTCTATCAATTGAGATAACGTGTTACACCGCTGACTTTATTTTTGTACAACAGATAGGCCAAACATGTATGTGCTATAAATAAATGAATATATAGGGACAAATCACACAGATTGAGTTAGCCCCAAAGTAAGTTCGAGACTTGTGTTATGGGATACTAACTCAACGATACCATATTTTATAACAAATACATATAATAGATAAACATCCAAGACCCAGGTCAATCAGAAAAAGATCATTTTTCATCTTGACCTGACCGGGGATCGAACCTGGGACCTCCTGAGTAGCGGTCAGGCTCAGGCATGTTAACCATTACGCCACGGAGGTCGTCAATACTTATGTGACATCATTATTTTCACGTTTACAAAAAATAAATGATTATTGATTATTATTGATAAAATGAACCGAAAAATCGGTAAAATGAATGCGAGTTATTGAAATTAGGAAAGTGCTATCATTGTCTTTATTCAATTTATAATAATAATAATAAATATTGTTATGATCAATTTAATAAGAGCCTATGGACCGTTCACATCGTCTCATTTACAAGCTGACGCTGCGTGGGTTGTCCGTAACGAACTGCACAATGTGAGCAAATATTGATTGATTGTTCAGATAAAGGATATAGGAGTATTGCCTCTGAGAGACAAGAAGTTTTTACGCGACTGCGTTTGAGACAAAATGGAGTTGTATATGTTAATCTTGTTGGTATGTTAATAAGTGTGTTTATTTGAAACTTACTTACAGGCTTAACTGATGGATTGTGATAACTAAATATTTTTGACCTCCAATACAATTTGAGGATCATCTAATCAAGTTTTGTTTGGAAAAATTGTGCAGTATTAGTGGTCTGATTCTGCCCTTGAAATATTTGCAATTAATTTGTGCTCACAAAATAGTCTATCAAAAGCAATCCTCATGGTTAGTATCGAAATAAGACAAACCTGGAAATCGATCAAACGTGAAATCCAAGACAGGTTGACATGGAGAGTCACTGTGGAGTAAGGCATCCACAGTGACGAGTATCAAAATATTTCCATTCGCTAAGGTTTGACCGAAAGCGCTAGCTTTAGCGATAAGTCTGCCTTGTACTTAATTTGTTTTTGTAAATGTTCTGTAAGAGTTTTTTTCTTTAAGATAATTCGAGACAAAAACAGTATTTTGATTCAATTTCATAATAATGTTCTATCGGTGAATCGCACCTTCTGCTTTGTAATCGCTCTTTGGCACAACGCCGGCGGTAAATCTTTTAGATAATTGGCCGGCGTTGATGCAAGCCTGTATTTCGCAAGCATTAATGGTGCGAAATGCTGAGCTTAGTATCAATCAATTTAGATTTGAGTCTGGATGTCTAATTTTCTTAATTTAGTTACCATATGGGTTAAAATTTTGCTGTTGTATGTGATTTAATCAAATAGTATATAGTCAGAGAAAAATGTCAAATTAGCTTATAATGGGTATTTTTCATAGAATAAGTAAAATAATTTGAGGTTGAATTATTTTGTCTACTTTCAGATTTACCATTATTTTAAATGACCTCAATTCTAAAATTCTTTAAGCGAAAAAAAATATAAACATGAAATTTTTTGCCATAATATCCGTTTGTCCTTAGTTGCCTTTTACAATATTCATAGAAAGAAGAAATCTATTCTCAAGCGTGGACAAAATTATTATGATACCCGTAAAATCTGTTGATTTCTATGAAGGGACTGAGAAGTGCGTGTCGTATCTTAAATTGTTTGCAAGATATTAATCTGACAACCATGTCGGACCAACCCGGAACAGATATTGTTTGCAAAACCGTCAAGTGTATTGAAATATCGATATCGATAAATAGAAAAATTTAAAGAGGTCGCCCAACAACGCAAACCAAACTTCATAATACTATCATCACTACATAGTATAAAACAAAGTCATTTTCTTTTTCCCTATGTCCCTATGTATGCTTAGATCTTTGAAACTACGCAACGTATTTTGATGTGTTTTTTTAAAGATATTTAGATAGATAGTGATTCAAGAGGAAGACGTTACGCAGTATGGAAAAAGCTTTTATAGTACAGTGGGCTGCAGAGAAATCTGGCCCCCTTTCAATAGCGATACTTATGGCATGGGGGTCAGATTTATCTGCAGCCGACTGTACATGGCTCCAGCTGTTGGACAGAAGTATGGAAGTAAACGGCAACACAGTCCTTTTCTTGTACCTTAGAGAAAGGTAGAAAGTGATAGAGATTATTAACCCGGATACCGCATGCCTTAATGTTTTTCATATTGTCTTCTCATTTATTACAAATGACCCGTACAAATAAAACATCGATGACAATATTCATCGACCATGACCCCAACACTACGTGCCCAAAGATTTCCCGCTTGGTTTCTTCACTGATGGCGTTTCGATGTAATCCGCACTATTTAGCCGCTGCGACGTGTCGTGTCGTGGATTTGAATAGGGATGGGAACCTACAAATGCGGTTGATGATACCTACAGGTACACAGATAAAATATTACGACTATATATATACGACGACGCTACAAGTCTTCAGTTTTCGTCTTAGCGAAAGTCTTAGCTGGGTGGGGCTTGACCACTCAATTGCAAATTTGGCAGGTCGTATATAGTTTTCGAAGCGGGATCGTTAGACGGAAGCAAATTTAAAAAAAAATATTATTAATAATATTAACTATCCCGCGGGTTCGTATCAAGCGGGATGGAATGACAGAATATTCAAATACTCCACTAATTGGAAAGAAGTTTGTTTTTTTATATAAAGTCGCCGTTTGCGTCATTCATGGGCATAATAATAGGCTAGTTGACAAAATTTCAATAAATGCTTAATATTTTAGCTTATTAGGCATTTTATCGAAAAAAAAGGTTTATTTATTTTTAAACGAGCGTTTACATTATAAATTTCGCGTTTTAAAAAACCATTTTTCAATTTGGTTCCAAAACGCACAATACTGTCATGGCGTCTTGAATGACGTCACACCGTGCGAAACAAACCAAAGAGCGATCGTGTCTTCGTACGTTATAGCTAGTTTTAATCGTTTAAAAATAAATTTCTCATATTATAAGTACTGTATAGTGCCCCAGTGTGATAGCACGACTATAAAAGCGCCAAACAAGTTATTTATATATGTTCCAAACAATGGAGAAATACGGAAAAAGTGGCTAAAACTTGCAAGAAGAGATGATGCTCATACTTTTGAGATCATACTTTATGCTAAGAGATCCCTTCCTGGGATGAGTCCGCCATTGTCTTCTGATTTTAATAATGTTCTATTTACTATGTATTTTAAAGCAATAAAGATAAACAAACAAACAAACTTTATCAACAGGTTCAAGAATGTATTTTTGTGAAGATCATTTTGATTAAGTATTTCACACAATACAATCTATTACTTAATTCGAGCAAACTAGATGTGTTTTGTAGAATCCCTATTTTCTAAATAATAAATACATGAGTTCAGGTTAAGTTGTTTCACTTTTCGGAGTGAACGTTTCATTTTAGTTTTCTAATTAATGTTACAAACATACTCTTTTTATTATTCTAGTTGCCAAATGATATGACTAATTATATGGAGTATCATACGAAGGGAACAGTAAAATAGTAAACAGTATCTTGCAAAATGTACGTCACAACATTAAGTTCTTGTGTACCGAACTGAAATATCACATAGCATTTAAGCTTATAATAAATATTTTATACTTACAAGGAAGTTTTAACATTGCGAAATTCAGATGAGCAAAAGTTAATGTTCGACGCGAAAAAATTTCCAAGCATCGACATCGGCATCAATTCTGGGCAAATTATTACTGTCTGCTTTGCTGAATCCAGATTCCATGGTTAATTCTTTCAAATTATAATTAGAAAAAACTGTATCAACTTGATATTAGTTGTTAAAAACCAAAATTTTATCAAGAACCGGTAGTGATACTCGTAACGTCAAAGACAAGATTGGAGATTCGCACGGCGTGACGTAACGCTTTCTGATTGGTGTTCACTGTCACGTGACTAAAGGTTTCATTTTATGAAATTTATTTTTAAAAATATTATTAATCTTTAACGCTTTTAATAATTAAAATTGTTTGTTATTTTCTCCATAATATAATTAATCATTATAAACCCCTATCCATTATATTTATTCTTAATGGAAACAAGCCTTAACCACATTATTACTTTGCTGTATGTACTATATGAAGTATGAGATCCAGATTTATTTAAGCAAGACACACCTAACAGAGCAAAAGGGCAGTGAATGCTAATACCGGATCGCGCGACGTGAAGCTTATTCAAATCCCGAGTGACAGGTAGGGAGCCTTAGGTGCTTTGTTGCAGCTGAACTGGCAAGAAATCTTGTCTGACAACAAATATTTTATGTTTGGTACTGAGGTCTAATAAATCAATGTAGGTAGGACCTACTACTATTTACAAATTTTATGTACAAAAGAAGAAACGAAAAAAATAAATAAAAAAAAATATATTTTAAAATTCGAATGCTTCGTCCTCTTGCCCTTGAAGCATGGTAGCAAGAACACTGGCTGCGTTCCCCCTCTCGATAGCTATGCTAATCCTTTGGGCGAAGAAGCAGCCAGCCCTCTTGTCACCAGCGGCGGCGATCAGTCGCGGAGAGATCTTTTTGAAAAGATCTCTTGCGCAAGGGCCCCAAGGTCCAAACGTCTCAACACCAAACGGCACAAATATGAAATCTTGGTTAAGAGAAGCATATTTGCGCCGCTTAGCGACTTCAGCGCTTTCAGCTGCTGACCCAGCTCTCACGGAAGATCCCTTGAAATGGGAAGGCGCCAGTGTATCGACGCATGTAGCATCCCAGACTAGAGCCTTCCCGCGATCCCAAGGGATCAATGACATACCATCGGGCCTCCTGCCATCATCACGAACCTGACCTGGTAGGACCTGTGTCCAAATGTACTAGCAGCGCGAGAGTAGTAGAATCAAATATTTATTTGGTCACAGTAATCGATTTAATAAATCTGTATTATTAAATCGATATATTCATGCATTTTTTGGTGAAATAAGTACCTACCTCATCAGAATACAATCTTCTTATTTGTTTGTAAGTAACTCAGATATGTGTGCGTGCAAACTCCTATCATTATCATCATTTCTTGTAGGTTGATACGGTCAATGCGACCATGCACATCCTGGTGTCAGTTGAAATTGCCTCTCGACCTCGAACGTGGTTCCTTTAACGACTACTAGCAGCCGGCACCAACAGCTTAACGTGTCTGCAAGCTCTTATGATAGCTTATGTTTCAATCAATGTGTTTACTAAATGTGTTAATGGGATATAAAGAGAGCCGCTCTATGGCCATTTCTTATAGATATTTATAACTTTCTATATCTAATCAGATATAAAGCTTTCTTATTTACCTGAATATAGGTCAATGTTTACATTACAGCATTAGATTACGGCAGCGTGTCAGTATTGAGCGGTAATCACTCAGGCTATCGGGCGGGTCACTCGGGCTGCGTGCATTGCTCTTATTTCAACTGAGAAAACATTATCTGTTAGCTGATACATGAGATATTTAATGAGGCTCGAAGCATGTTCCTTTCATAGAGATATTTATTTTATACTCAATCAGATATAAAGCTTTCTTGTTTACCTGAGAGGTCAATGTTTACAGCATTAGATTACGGCAGCGTGTCGGTATTGAGCGGTAATTTCTCAGGCTATCGGGCGGGTCACTCAGGCTGCGTGCATTGCTCTTATTTCAACTGAGAAAACATTATCTGTTAGCTGATACATGAGATATTTAATGAGGCTCGAAGCATGTTCCTTTCATAGAGATATTTATTTTATACACAATCAGATATAAAGCTTTCTTGTTTACCTGAAGAGAGGTCAATGTTTACAGAATTAGATTACGGCAGCGTGTCAGTGTGGAGCGGTAATCACTCAGGCTATCGGGCGGGTCACTCGGGCTGTGTGCATTTCTCTTATGTCAGCAAAGAAAACATTATCTGTTAACTAAATCATGAGATATTTAAAGAGGCTCGAAGCATGTTCCTTTCATAGAGATATTTTTTTTATACTCAATCAGATATAAAGCTTTCTTGTTTACCTGAAGAGAGGTCAATGTTTACAGCATTAGATTACGGCAGCGTGTCAGTATTGAGCGGTAATCACTCAGGCTATCGGGCGGGTCACTCGGGCTGTGTGCATTGCTCTTATCACGGCTCCCTGTGCAAACACGCGCACTGATGTACGGATGTAAGTTCAGATTTAGATTGGATGCGGTATTTTCTTCAGCTATCGGAAAAAACAATAAAATCTATAACGTTATGCGGCAGCCGGCTATCGATTGGGTATTCGGTCTTTGATCAATCATTAATTATGTTTTGTATCAAGTGAAAAGTAGATTTTAGTATCATCATGAAAATGTATCTGTTTTTTACTGCTGGTTTAAGCGTTAGTCTAAAAGTCTAAAGAGGTGTAAGAAAACGCATATTTTTTTCAAGATTTCAAGATTTGTTCTCCATTAAATAAATTAAGGTTATTAATTTGCAAGAGATTTTGATCAACTTCATGGAGATATGATAAAACATTTTCATATTAGCATTATCTTGATAAATACCAGGTAACAGTCAGATGCAGAAACTCCTTAACCAACAGTAAGAAGCCTTCAATGAATGCGGTGAAAAAATAACAAAATTTGCAGTTACAATTCACAGGAACAAAATACCGCATCCAAACTCACTTCATTAATCCATGCCGCCTAACTACGTACAGTCAAACAAAACAGAAGCCCGACTGTACCTGATTAATAGCATCACTGCAGGCAAATGAATACTATTTCCGTTGGATATTTAGCGCGTGATGAACAACCACGTCGGAATCGGCAGTCGATACTGGAAGTAACATAGTGTGACGTGTTGCATTGGCGTTCAGGTATAGTATCTTCTGTGGATTTTGGTATTAGCTACAAATAGGGCCATCTTGATCATGGCACATAGAATAATAAAAGTAATTTGCCTTAATTTAGACTTGGTCATAGATTTAAAAAAAAATGGAAACCGCGCGCGAGTAGAAATTTTTGTATTTGGTGATTCCTGCGTTTCTTTGCTTGTTCCTGCACATAATGTTTAAGTTAGTTAATTTAAGACTAAGTTGTCCCTTGTCATTGTAACATACCTTGAGCAATTTTGTAGTATGTTTTTCGTTTAGAAAATGGTAGAGTAGAAAATGCCTGTTTATTGTCAGACAAAGTATATTGTGAGAAAAAAGCGTATCGACGATTTGATGAGAAAAAAATGATATATTAGGATGAAAAGAGTATATTCTATATCATACTACGATCATACAAACCTTAAAAATTAGATATTGTAAATTAAGGTATTTTAAATTAAAGGTGGTAGAAAAAATGATTTTTAAAAATATAATAGGTGTGATTTTTAGACATGAGTTAGTCATCCAAAATATCTTTCTGAAGATATACTTAAGCATTACCCTTCAAAATGTCTGGTATTGGAAGAAAAATAGAAAAGTTTTGCAAATAACCAAACCATTTAAAACAGTGTTAAAAATATTATTTTTCAAAACCAACAAAACTTATTTTAATGTTAACATCATCAAATCTGTCAAGAAAAATATAAATGAAAACATTTCATCCCTAAAAAACCATTAAACTTTACGCATAATGCGGTGACGCGCTAGAAAAATGAGCTGCCAAGCAGGGAGATAAATCTTAGGGCAAGATGCACTCAGAATAGTTTCGATAGCAACCCTTCTTAGTGGACCATGACGGCGATCTTAGTACACTTACGAAGACAATCTGTTTCACTAAATTTTGAATAAGAACTTGAAAAAGTTGTCAATTAAAATAGTTTTTTTTTTTTGACAAAAGACGATATACCGTATCCAATAACTCAGGTATAAAAGGATGAAATAATTAAGAAATTGTTGTTTAAATATGCTTCATATCAAACATTTTAATAAAATTGAAGACGGTGCCAAAAAAAAAAATACTACATTAGAAGTGAAACTGTATTTTTACGAACTGCTTTTCAAAACTTATTATAAAGTTGATTACAATTTGAATCACAATAAATACACATCAGAAATTTTAAGTTTTTTAAGATGTAATTTAAACACTTTTCTTCAAAAGTGTACCTTACCGTATTGTCGCGGCCGAATGCGATGCAAAAAATATTACAAACGATATCTGCCTGAAAGTCTGAACCCCATCAATTACAGTATAGTACGCCCCCAAACACTTGTGATATGATATGGGGATTTAAAGTTCCCTTGCACAGGGTGTATCGGAAAATCTTTTATTTATTCTTCAAAGATCTTCTTGTTAAAGCATTTTGGTTTTTTTTTTGTAGAATACAAATTACAGTTAATTTAAAAGAGAAAAAAAAATATTTTGTATGTATATAGGGCAAAATATATAACTGTTAAAATTTTATCAAATAATTTTCGGTCTTGTATATTTTGTGTATTTATCAATCAAAACCCAACTTATTTTTTTTACATATTTTAATTAAGCATACGTTTTATTTTTACCCAAATATGATAAATAAGAATATAAGAACTTCTAGATACTTATATAAAGCTCTCACTCTCAAATTTAGAATTTAATATTCTTACCTATATTTTTTCCTAGATTATACAAAAACGTAGTCAACAAATGTATACTACTAAAAACAAAACTCATGAAATATTACAGATAAAAAACACCCTATATTTTACAAAAACAAACAAAAAAAATATCCTTTTTCCATTTCACAAAAATCATTTCCTATCTATTGTCAGTATGATCGATTTATTATTGCATTGTATTGTATTGTCCAAAGACATTAGTTTGGATTGCGTCCAGGGTTCGGACGTGTCTTTTGGTAGGCGCTCGTGTGGGACGAATCGACCATAGAATGAGTTTCGAGTGAGTCGTTAAGATTATCGATATCGTGATGGTGCATCACTATTTTGGCTATTGAGGCGTAATGAAGTAGTTTTTTTGGTCATGTATTCAATAATGGAAAATCGATAGATATGGCATGCGTGTTTGTAACGTCAAGTCAAGCAACTGTGAGCGTGGCGTCACATGGATTGGTCGCATCTAGTGGTATTTCTATTTTGAGCTCCTTCGTGCTTCGGTAAAAATAACACATACCTTACATGATGTGCATGTTTTTTCCGAGTAAATAATGTTTTGTTTAAGAAATGTGAATCTGTTATTGGCATCAAGAGTAACTTAAATCTATAATACTAATTGTATTAAGTGTTTAAATAAAGGAAAAAAAACATGATTTCTGGCAGACTGGACTGCCTATATGTCAATAGTTTTTGTGCGGAGTGGTGCAGGAATGGCCACTTAAAATGTTCAGTTCTATTTAAAATTATATTTACTAACATAGTTTATAAGCACTACTAACAAGACAAGTTTTTACTTGAAATGAAAGTATTATTTATTCATTCATTCTAGTACTAGTCTCTGCACACCCAGCGCGTTACAATATGTAAATTATTCATACATTTTAATATCCCGTCATTCTGATCCGGCCACAGTTTAAGTGTTTAGTTAAAAATCATCATCTTCATTTCAGCTGCAATCATTCCATTGATCTCTCAAAAGGACCACTAGAATGATCTACAATCCAGCACTTTCCTGCTACTTCAGTTCCTCTGACCATCTGGTCGATTGGTGACCGACGTTATCCTTGCCAGTAATGTCACCAGGTGGCCTACTATGATCTCTAAAAACCATGCAAGTTCCAGTGAATAAGCGAGACAGCGCAATACATGATGTAAGGCGACATCTCCTTTACTCACTGGAACTTGCATGGTTTTAAGAATTGGTAGTACCACCCAGTTCTCCACGCCCACTGCCGATTTCTCGAACAAATTACACAATAATAAAACTTATACCCGACAAGTTTTCAGGAATCCCGTCTGTCAGAGCCAGATCAGAGCACTTAATCACAATTATCTGCAAGTACTCGGCATTAATCTAACTAATGAATGTTTGCGCGGCTCTCCATTTAACAAACAGTGGGTCAAAATCCAATATTTGGCGTACACTTGAGACTAATGACGTCATATTGTTCCCAAATGGTCACCTTTGATGGTAATGGATTACTACTTGAAAGATTGCCTTATTTGGTTATGTCTTGATTGTGTTTAATTAATGTTATTCCTGACGAGTTCAATCAGCTTCTCGTTTCTAGATTTAAGTATATCCATATCGACGTATAATAATATTATTTTTTGTAATTGTACAAATTGCGCCTCCGTGGTTCGCGGTTAAAGCGTTTGCCTGAAGACCCGGGAGTCGTGGGTTCGATTCCCACGGAAAACATTATTGTTTCCAGTTTGTATAGAACATTGGAGGCGTGAATAACTTGATTAGTTGATAATTAAGATAATTCGTACTTCGGAAGCCATTGGTCTTGGCTGATATCTGTCGTGATTTGAGTCGTGAAAGGAGCCACGTCAGAGGCCGAGAGGGGGTAACGAACTCTGACACTAGATTGTGCGTGTATTGTATTAACCAATACTTCTAAATTACAACCATGATTAAAGAGCATACCATGAGTTCTGAAGTTTAACCTTAAGATGCAAATAGGAAATACGTCAACGAAAAGAGGACTATGCAAAAATAAGACAAGTAAATACAAAAATTCTTTGTTGCAACAGTAAAAAATATACTATTTATATAATACTTTGGGACTAACTGAATCTGTGTGATTTGTCCTTAAAAAAAAAAATATATATACAATAAGAAAATCACAAACATAGATAATACAATAGGCGGCCTTATCGCTGATGCAACCTCTTCCAGGCAACCTAAATATATAGTGTAAAAATAAAGCTGTGTATGTTAAGCTATACTTTCATAGCATGAAAGTATAGCTATACGAGATCAGGTGCGGCCCATATCTCCCGATTGCAATGAAGACGTATGCCAGCATCATAAGGAGTGTCGGTGTTATTTCATATTAGACGTTATCCCGAGAACATTACGCTGACAAATGGCTTTCATTATTGCCTGGGCAACAGTTAATGCCCGTATGTTCATACTGCTGGATTTATAAGGCTGATTTTGTAGAATAGAATAGACATTTATAAAGACACTAGCTATTGCCCGCGGCTCCGCCCGCGTGCGCCTCGGTTATATCGCGCCCGAAATTTGGGCTATGTTTGACTCCTAGTGCATAACTATATCCATGCCAAATTTCATCACAACCGCTCCAGCAGTTTAGCCCTGAAGAGGTGACAGACAGACAGACTCGCATTTATAATATTAGTATGGATATGGATACATCACACAGACAAATCAACAAAGGACAAAATTATCAAACAAACATACATGAAATGTGGCAAATATCTCAATAGGTATGGGGATCATTTTATTTCAAAATATAACAATTATGAAGCTAATAGTTTAAAATATCATTCATCATCCTCACTTCGTGTTGGTGTGTCATGATCAATCGACCATGCACACCCTGGTGTCAGAGTTCTTCGAAACCGCCTCTCGGCCTTTAACGACTAACAGATGGCAGCTGGGACCAACGACTTAAACGTGCCTCCTGGAGCACGGAATCATCTTATTATCAGACAATCAGGTGATTCACGCCGGCATTGTCCTAACCAAATTGGAAACATCTAAACAAAGTATACTTCCCATGGGAATCGAACTCATGACCCCCGGGTCTAATGGCAAACGCCTTAACCATTGGACTACGGAGGCCTGAATAAAGTTTGAAATAAACTATATTAATTTGTCTGATGTAAAACATAAAATAAACAAAAATAATTTGGGTTTTTGGTTCAGGGCAGCAGGGCAAAAGAATATTCTCTCGTAAAGGACAATAGCGCAATGCGTCTTTATTTATTACTAGCTGTTCCCTGCGGTTTCACTCGCCCTTGGTGTGAATGTACTATAGCCTATAACCTTCCCCAAGAATCAAGCTATCATATGCAGAAAGAATTTTTCAAATCCGACCATTAGTTCCCAAGTTATAAGCGTTCAAACAAACAAACAAACAAACTCTTCAGCTTTATAATATTAATATAGACTAGCTCTTGTCCGAATATATAGCCAGTTGTTCTAAGGTCTAATCAATCTTCATTCTAAATTTCAGCCAAATCGGTTTAGCCGTTTTCCTATGACAGAGTAACAAACATATATAGAAACTTTCGAGTTTGTAACATTAATAGGATGTAATACCTACTAGTAGCGACCTTTAAGAAAATTTCTAGCTCAAGTCCTTTGATCAATTGAGATTTATAACAGATTTAAGACCACCCGTGAATTAATTGAATTCATCCTCATCAAGTCAGTTAATGATTTCCTGCGAGACAGACAGACAGATAATCTGACCTATTGTATTGTAGGTGCTTTGTTGCCTTATTAACATACTGTCATCTCAAGCCATCAGGATGTAATTTCCTGTAGAAAGAGTAGGTATTCAGTTTAAAGTAATTGGGTTTCGTGCTGAGAATCTTATCATTTCTAGTTTTAGATTTCAAAGTTTACTAGAAAAGTTGTCGTAGTTCGACAATAACAAAATGTATGGAATTGACATAAGATTGACCACGTGATTTACCGTCGTACGTCGTACCGTTGCGATTGTGACTTTGGCTAAGCCCCCTGGAAGCTTAGCCAAAGTCACATTCTCAAAACGTTGACAAATGTCAACAAGAACAAAATGTATGGGATTGGCATAAGATTGACCACGTTATTTACCGCAGCTTATGGCAATCCCATACATTTTGTTCCTGTCGACATTCGTAAGCGTTTTGAAATTGTAACTTTGGCTACGCCCCCAGATCTGCTTTCTTTTTCGTTTTTTCTGCAGTGGGAGAGACAAAACTAAAATCTCATGGTCTTTGCTCTATCGTGTTGTATGGTTTCTAGTAAACTTTGAGACCCCTGGGGGCATTGTCGAAGTTAGAATTTCAAAACGTTGACAAAAATAAGTTGTGAATATCCATATCCATACTTCCATACTAATATTATAAATGCGAAAGTCTGTCTGTCTGTCTGTCACCTCTTCACTGCTAAACTCCTGGACCGATTGTGATGAAATTTGGTAGGGATGTAGTTAACGACCTGAGGTCAAACATAGGCTACTTTTGGGCGCGATATAACCGAGTCCCACGCGGGGCGAAGCCGCGGGAAACAGCTAGTATATTATATGTTATGAATTTAAACTTGATACGTTCGTGCGACAGACAAACAGACGAACAAAAAGTTTATTTTATAAGGGTGCCGTTATTTCATTTGGCTACGGAACCCTTATTTTTAAATCAAAGTAGTAAGTTAACATAGTTTTAATCACGAGTACCGAATAACAAATTTTCGATCTGTAAGCGATCTCTCGTAAGTCATAAATCAATCTTTGACATGTGACTTTGACCTTGGCAAGTGTAAGTCCATTACCAGGGATGACTGTCATAAACCACCCTTACCATTTAATGCATTCTCTTCAAATATAGTCTATCGCTTTACAAATTGCATATTCGTTATGCATGTGGTATTGTAAGATCTTTATTAGAAGGATTTGAATAATTCATTATTATCCTAGCGTTTTATTGGGTTACATCGAAAACTGTGGTTACATAAGAAAAATGTATGTATCCAATGTTTTTTTATTTAACCTTAAGGTTGAGGCTGGAAGAAATTGCCTTTGTACTAATATTTATCCAATGATGTGTTAATGAAATTGGTGCAATAAAGTGTTTATTCATTTTCATTAATTAATTAATGTATAAAGCAGCGGCTGACATTATCGACCAGATGGTCAGATGACCTGAAGAAGGTCGCAGGCAGGAGCTGGATTCAGGCCGCTTGTAACCAGTCATTCTGGAAATCCTTGGGGGAGGCCTATGTCCAGCAGTGGACAGCCTGCGGCTGAAATGATGATGATGAATAAAGAAGATAGTATTTTTATATATGGGGAGCCACAAAGAAAAAATATATTAGTACTATTATACTACCTGTGCTATGGCGTAAGGGTATATAAAAATATTTTCAATGATGTCCATTGTATATAGTGTGTTTGTTTATGTAAAGCCATTGATAATCTCATCTGCAGAGGCTAAGGAAAGCCTAGGTATGAATTTCTTTGTCTTTCTGACTGGTGATGGATACCAACTAGAGGGTTGCCTCAAGCAAGATGTAAAATTACATCTCCAAGTACTTCATGAAGTAGTAAAAACTAATCCACAGAAAAAAAAAACTAAATAATTCATTCGCCTAAAATAAGATAAATAAAACAACACACAAATGATAATTGACAGAAGTATAATCGACTTTGTATTGTAAGTCGTAGGCTGCATTTTACATTATTCAAAACAAAATTGAAACTGTAAATGAAAGATGTACTTACCTACAATTTTGTAAATCTTCACACGTCAAGACCACCCATTCCCTGCGATGACTGTAACAATACACCCCTATATGCACCGACTGCACTGCATCCCCGCAAATTGAGTTACAAAACGATTCTTTCGGCCGGCGGCCAGTGGCTCTCAAACTTTGAGCGAACGTTCTTTGCGATGGGAAATTTGGTTTTGTAGATCCAATTTGTTCCGAATTGACCTCTGACATAAGGTAAATTGCTAAATTGCAAAGATAAATTGTTATTTGTAGTCTTTGTAAGCGGAATATAAGTTTTTGAAGAAAATAAGGAAAGCGATTAGATTTTCCCTTTATCCGTAAACTTATAACATTGGGTATTGTAAAGACATTTTTTACGTGAAAAGTTCATTTATGCGCCTAATTTTGGTGTTATTTCTCTAATTATTTTTAAAGTGCAAAAATTAAAATATGAAACTATTTACGAGTAGACTTGTTTGGGTAGACTTTAGTTAAAAATAAATAAAAATGTATCCAATACAAATAAAATTAACTAAAACTAATTTACAAGAGTTTAATTGTCAAATCAACACACGTTCGGAGAAGCGCATGCTCAAAACGGAGTGCTCGCCCCGTTCCTCGTCTGTTCCTATGCAAATGAACGTAAGCTACTTTGAGGGGTGGTAGCATGACTATCTTGATATTTAATAGCAGCCATGATAAATAATAAATAAGTGTCGTTTTTTTTTAGTAAAAAACGCTTTAGACAGCAATATTAAAGCAGGAAAGTGATGAGAGACGAGGTGAAGTGTTCCCCGTTTATTCTCTCGACGACTGGTTAATATTAAAAAAATAAAATAACTATCGCCACATCACGTCTGCTAATTAGGGACGCAATAATGTTGTTAACACTTTCGCGGGCAGTAAACAACATAAAACAATAAAATTTAATTGTTTGTAATCTATGTCGAGAGACGTTATTGCCAGCGAAAGTGTTAAAACATGTTTTTAATAAACGACAGCTTTGAGAACCAGTGTCGGGCGGCAGGTGACGTCAGCTCGTGTTCGTTACTGCGCTTCATTACGAGTCTCCCTCAAGGGCGGCGGGTTCGATTCCCCGTTCAGATTCAAATACTTACTCTGCGGATTTCTTTAATTTTGATTTATTTACCTATTTATTTGAAATCCCGACCAAAAAAAGATTTGATAAAAGCTTGACGGGTATGTATGTCTATGGGTCTATGTGTATCATAGTAGTGCAAAAGCAAATGGGCCGATTTTGATGATTTTTAAAGAGTATTTGATAGACTTTATTTTATATTCAGTTTTAATTTTTTGTCATTTATATTTAAAGATAATCAGCATATTATCCTTTAAAGTATGACTATATATGAAATGATTGACTGATAATGAATGACACTTAGAATAAATTTCAGTATTTGTACAGTTGTGTTTTAATTTTTACAATGATAAATAAACAAACTGAATTTATTATTAATAAATAGGCCATGCAGCTAATAAATAGCAACACATCACTATTGATTTTATGTTTCAAGCTTCTTCTTTTATAGCTAGACAATCGCGAGGTCTATGTTCATGGCGAACCACTAGTAATATTAAAACAGCAATAAAGCAAATTATTATTAAAGTTTTTTTTAAACAAATAAAGCCTCCTAGTCTGAACGGCTAGTATAGTGTAACTATCGTATTATAGAGTTAGTTATGTTCTCGCGGTGACGCTGATTGTAGACAAGCGGACTGCAATGTCAATACTTATTGTTTGAACGCCATTTACCTAATTACATTTATATACTAGCTATTTGCCGCGATTTCATCTGCTGTAAAATAAAACTGTAGCCCCATTTCGAAGAGATGGGCTAAAGGACCAAACATATGATGTTTTTTTCAAATTTGAACGATTGTTTCAGAGATCGGTGATAAATCAAACTCTGTGGTCCAGTGGTTAAGGAGTTTGCCTGTAGACCCGGGGGTTCGTGGGTTGGATTCCTAGGGAAAGATACTTTGTTTTGTTGTTTCCAGTTAGTTAGTTGGTTAAGACATTGTAGGCTTTAATCACTTGTCTGATAATAAAGATGATTCCGTGCTTCGAAAGGCACGTTAAGCCGTTGGTCATGGCTGTCATCTGGTAATCGTTAAAAGAACCACGTCAGAGACCAAGAGGCGGTTCCGTAAAACTCTGACACCAAGGTGTGCATGGTCAATTGATATTGTATCCCAAAAGATATAACGATGATTTGGAAGCAAACAATTCAAATATCACATCATCATTTATTCATATAGTTAGAAAAGGAAATAATAAACCTAAAGGCCAAAAGGGCCAGTTAGGTCAGCGATAACACAAATTCAGTCTGAAACGGTTTTATTATCTTTACGATAAAAGCCTCCGAAGAAAAAACTCCCATTATTCATGCAATCACATAATCTTTTAAACCCCCTGTGTGACCTATCTGTGACATTTTATAAATGTAGATATGTTATTTTCAGAAAAATGCTTTTCTACTAAAATACCTTTTTTTCATGCTGGATGCTAGTTGCTTCTGATTAGTTGGTTGGTATTGGGCAGTTAAAAAATAAAGTTAAAGTTAAGATCAGTAGTTACGTCTTCTTTAACAGCTTCTCTTTTTAACAGCTCTTCAAAAAGGACAGGTTCTTAATACGGCTGTCATGTCTTTATTTTTGTTAGTCTTTAAGTTGACTGATTTTTAAAGATACAAGAAAATAGTAAAATCACTTTTTTGCACTATAAAATTGCATACATGGAATTACAGTGATTCAAAATAATATTTTGTGCATTATTCGACCACCAGACAATGTCAGTTATTCACTTTGTCTATACCTGCACCTTTCATCATGTAGACGTAAAATACAGATAAGCAAATAATGACTGACGTGTTTCTAATTTTGAATTTCAGTAATTTGATTGGCCGATATTTTACGTGTGATATTATTGTCGATCGATCGATATTATTCTGCGGCGACTCTACAATAATAAAACCTCGTTGTCCTTTCACTTTTTGGGCCTAAACTAAAAGGCCCACTTTGAATAATTTTGTTAGTTTGAACTGTGCCTCACGGATAGGTATGGAAATCAGGTAGATTGAGTTTGGACCCATATCTTGGCCGTTGGAAGTCTCTGAACATTGTTCTTTGCCTATGTATTTATTACTTGTTTCAAAAAGTTTTTTTCACTTTATCCGTCAAAAGTTTGGAATTTTTATGATCGGCTGACTATAAATTTGATATTTATTCATTTTTAGTTTCTTTGAACGCGTGGTACTCCATCTTATTGCGGGTAAAATTAACTGTGTAATGTGTAACATAGAATGAGGAAATCACTGCCATTGAGACCCAGCTTATTTTTTTTAAATACTGTGTACATTCTAGTGCATATTAAACATTCATATAAAACTCACACATTAATAAAAAAAATGTTTACTACTCACTTTTTGTAATCTTATCTTAAAAATAATAAAAGAGCAGAAACAAGAGAAACGTTAAATTCGCATGGAGGCTTACTTTACATAAACGGTTAGTCATAAACATTATGTGCATAAGTAATTACCTATTTAAAAAAAGTATTTTTGTGGACCCCACTCTCTGAAGCCATATCTACATCTACTTTAATTATGTCATCATTGTTTGTATGCAATTGGAAAAACTAAGTGATCATTTTAATAGAGTTATGATTAGGATTCCGTGGGTTCTAAAGTGTAAACTGACGATATAACTGGTAATCACGCTTGGATATTTGCTGAGGATGCGAGAGTACCAAAACGAAGTTCCATTCATTAGGGTGTTACAAATTGGTTATTCAGTAAAAACCACAGGGTTTGCAGTCTGTGGGGACGGTAATGAGTCCTCAAGATGGGGCGTCCCGCTGGGCTGGGCAAGGAAGTGATGGAGATGACAGGCTCTCGATATTTTTTTCTGTCACCTTAAATTCAGCTCTTTGAGGTTCATACACATAGATACACCGATATATACCCTTTATTGTACTATTGTCATACAAATTATACATGTCGATACATATACAAATAATGTGTACAAAGGAGGACTTATCGCTAATGCAATTTCTCCTAACCAAACTTAGGATGGATAGGAACAAAGTGGAAAAAGGGGTAGACACATAGCTCAAACGATCATTTCGTGTAGGTGACACGGTCAAGTCAATCGATAATACACACCCTGAGATCAGAGTTCTTCAGAACCGCCTCTCGACCTCTGACGTGGTTCGTTTAACGGACTTTAACGACTACCAGATGGCAGCCGGGCTCAACATCACCGAAATCATCTTATTGTCAGACAACCAGGCGATTAAAGCCTGAAATGCCCTAACTAAACAGGAAATAACTAAACAAAGTTGCTTCACGTGGCAATCGAGCCCACTACTCACGAGTCTACAGGCAAATGACTTTACCACTGGACCACGGAGGCAGTTAGTGATACGCAGGTAAAGGCATGTTAATTAGTTCCTTCATGCTTCGAAGAGCATGGTTATCATTTATTTCTTGATTTACTTAAATATAGATAATACAATGGATGTTAGTTATGTAACATAGTTTAGAGTGCCATTACATTTTGCCAAAGAAAGGCGTACAAATTTGGTACGTGTTATTATTTTGACTGGTATAGTCAAATAATATTACTTATCATTGAATAATTAATGTTTATTTATTTTCAAATTCATGTACACAGAAAAATATACAAAAGAATAAAGAAGATTAGTAGAAGGGTGCTGCTTATTTCTAAAGAAATCTCTTCCAGCAGACCCAAGAGAGGAAACGAGAAAAGGGTAACAGGCGTGTACTACAATATTATGATATAATAAACATACATACATAAGTACATACATAATTAAATAAATTTATATATATACCATATAAATACAAATATACTTACTTGGGCTAAATATACATTTATTATGTTAAAGAAAGATAATAATCCTTTATGCGTTTCTTGAAAATGGTATCAATTGTTGTAATGGTAAATTCACTCATTTACAGGTTGAATAAAAAATCGCTTGAAAATCAACACTTTATTGTTTATTTGTTTATTTTTACTATTGCAGGAACTGACGATGAGAATTAAAGTCATTGGGTTTTTGTCTAAAGAAAACTGTCAACACCAAATAGTTACTTGTTGTTCCCCTTAACAGCGGGATACGCGTTTAAGTCTCATTAGAGCCCTCTTACAATTTGTAGGTATTTATTTGTAAAATTCTTTATAAGAAACTTCATATTCGTTATAGATTCTTTGAAGTAATATATTATTTTTCTGTATAATATATTTTAGCACCAAAAAGCCTAACTTGATATATATTTTTTTCTCTGGAACCTATCGAGGTATTAAAATATGAAGAAAATATACTAACTCATAAAATTGGGAAATCGCGCGTCAGACATTTTTTATTAAATCATTGTACTAACTGTTTAAAAATGTTATGGAACGTTTTCTATTTAATTTAGAACTGTGTAGTAATTTTGTACAGTCGCGTACAAAAAGTGAATCATTTATAAACTTCGTCAACAATATATAAGAATATTTTGGAAGTATGTTATTTATTGTAATTAGCTTCAAGTTTCTAATAATTAGTAAGGTCATTATAATTGCAATTAGACTGTTTTAAAGTCCAGTTAGCTTTTAGAAGTTTGTGCAAAAGAGATAAATTGTGACGAAGCGTTTTCAATGCTTCACTAATTACTTTACATGCCCTTAACATTTTGCACTCTTTAACCGGCTTCTAAGAAAGAGGTTTTATTAAAGGAATTGTAGAGTTATTATATATTATTAGATATATGTATAATATTTGTCTTTATATAATTACCTATGATAATTCTTAACACGCATGACTACGTAAAAGTTTTTATTTGTTTGGCACTCGGTTATATCACGCCCAAAAGTAGTCAATGTTTGACCGATGGTTCTTTACTAAATCCATGCCAAATTTTATCCAAATCGGTCCAGCGGCAACGATTTGGCCATGAAAGAGTAACAAACAAACTTTTGCATTTATGATATTGGTTTGTTTGTTTGTAATATCTTTATTGCTTAAAATACATAGTAAAAGGAACATTATTAAAATAAGAAGACAATGGCGGACTTATCCCAGGATGGGATCTCTTACAGTCAACCGGCGAATGACGAAAGAAAATGCACAAGAAAAGAGTAGAAGTGCAAACAAAGACTAGCAAAGACATAAAGGATATGAAATGAACATAAACATTTATAGACAACTACATACATAATCAGTCACAATAATACACTTACATAAATATTTGCTAAATAAATACATACCTACATACATAATATAAACTATATATATATATAAATTATAAAATTTCTGAAGAATACTCAATTAATTATCTGAAGTAACTAGATGTGATTTTATAAGTTTAGATTTGAAGGAATTCAAATTACTAGCCATTCTTACATCAGCTGGTAGAGAATTCCATAGTCTGGCAGCCATAACCGAAAAGGATTTGGAATAAGACTGTGAGGAGAAATGTGGTATGTTTAGAGTTGGTATGGATTATTGCATAAAAAACAAATTTATACAAAAAAGAAAACGGTTAATGCGACAACATATCTAACTATTATTATATTACCACCAAAAACGTAATATATTTAATACAGAACCCTAAAAAGTGAAATGGAACTCTCATTTCAAGTATCCAAAGTAGCGCCACTAATGAGGTCCTTTAATGAGAGCGACCGGAATTCGCTTTACATTTGTTCAAGTTAATCATTCTAATCGGTGATTGGCTCATTTGCTCCCGAACAGTCGGTAAAGGGAGCCATTGTAGGAATAATTATGGTTTGATTAAAAGTAAAAGTGTTTTATGTTATCTCTATGATTTTGTGAGAGGAAAGTGTAATTTTTGAATCGGAATTTGGAATAAGTTTTGCTGTAACGTTGTTCAGAGCATTATTTTTTCTATCATATAGATAAGTAAAAAATATGTATTTATATATATACTAGCTGACCCGACGAACTCCGTACCTTCTGAACGCACTTTTCTCACCGTTTAAACCTTCCCTGAACTTCCACAAATATTTCAAATTTCACAAAATTTGCCAAATCTGTCCAGATTTTTATATTTACAGATAAAAGGGAATCGGCGAATAAGGGAATCATGACATGACATAGGCGATGGGGCTAGCAACTCATAACTATTGATTTCCTGTTTCGACTACCATAATGCTAAACGTGGTCTAAGGTTTTATGACTTGAGGCTCTGTCTACCCCGTTTGGGATAAAGACGTGATAATATGTATGTATGTAGATAAGTATATAGTGGTTGTGGTTCGTTGGTTGTGGTTCTTGGGATCGACACATCGTGATGTAAGGATTAGTAAAATCTGTGTTACCAAAAACTAGTTATCCAGGGTGCGCCTGTGTTTTGAGTACTAACTTAATATCACTCGGGGAAGCCGATTCCTTACTTGCATCTCAATCACAATCATATAGTAGGTTATTCGAAACCGCATATCGGCCTCTGACGTTTGTTCAAATATTAGATGATAACAGAAGTAAAAATACTTTTTTTTTTTAATTTTAATATACTTAGTGACACTCGCTCAATAATGACAATTCTATCGACACACCGTATATAACAAGAAACATGAAGACAGACATTAAAAACACATGAACAGCACCGTTAATTTCATTTACAATTCCAAAAAAGTATGCAAAAACGCCCATAGTTTAATTTAGTTTGGAGTTCGTAAAAAATGTAGTCGAAGAGCCGTGCGCAATTTTAAACTGGTTACGCGCAAGAGCGAATTTTGAGAGGTCATAAATTTGCCACGTGTCAAACTAAGCCGCGTATCGAGAGCGCCAGCCGCGGTGAATTATGCGCCGTCGTGGTGTCGGTGGTCACTGCATGCGGGATTTACAACATTCTCTGTGTTCATCAACATTTTTTTTACATTTTTTGGTCTAAAGATTTTATAAGATAACTCATTATTTGAGAGTTGGTGATGTTTACTTAATTACTCCGCCAGCTCAGCGACCCGAAGTGACCTCCGAAATGAGAGAGCGCCGTTTATGTGGTTGCAGTTAGTGTTTCATATCAACCACTGAAAAATAAACTTAAAATCTATATATGGAAGATAATGCAATTGCGGAGCACCCGAACAGACTCTATGCAACGTGGTAAAAAAATACTCGACTAAGATAACGGTTGAATAACAACCAAACAACTAGCTAAATAAAGTTTTAAGGTTGATGAAAATTTTGTTTCCGTACAAGTTATGTAACCAAGAATTTTCAGAGGTCCCGTAACCCCTTATCGCGTCTTACGCATTTATCAAAACCAACTGACAAGTGTCACCGCCAATCCAAAGGGAGCGGAACAGAATACAGTAGACATCCCCACCTTTCAACATTTTCAGTAGCCACCGAGTCACGTGGCGGTGCGTGACCACAATTAATGAGAACAGGTAGGGAAATTACACAGCGGTCTGAATAAGTCTCTTTGTGTTTGATTTTAATGCCTACTCCTTTATTTACTCTAAGATGTTCTTAGATAACAGCAGCTGTATTTTTTTTATCTATAACGCACTTAAAGTCGTGTGTTAAAAGATAATATCATTCGTTTTATAAATTTGCCATTTAGAGTTTAGAGTAAATATAATATTTGCAAACGAAAATCAATTTCGAGTAAGTAGAGTATAATTACCCGCATAATTACCACGCTGCGCAATGTGTCATATTTTTATATAGTGATCAAAACGGTTGTGTAATTTATTTTATCAAAAACATTTTCATGTAAATTGTTGCTAAGACGAAAGCATAGGCTGCCAAATTAAAAGTAAACATATCTCAAATAGGTACAGATCTAGAGAATAGAAGGCTATCAGGCTCTACATGAGATGAGTACGCCCTAACTACAAGCCCTAACTTCAGAAACTCTACCGTAGTCCAAATATATGTGGTTTGGTTTATGGTTTTTCGTTTGTTGAGTGTAAATAAGGAAAAAGCGGACTATGGATTCTAAGCACAGAAAAACACAGGCAGTAAAGAGATTTTGATGGTCTTCTGTTGTTACTAATATACTAATCTATGCCACGGAATTAGTCGGGTAGGCGCATGTTTAAGCTATACTTGTTAGCGACGTGCCGGTCTTCAGCCCAGCCGTGCGTCGTGGAGGTTGGCTCTTGTAGTTTTATCTACTAGCTATGCCCCACGGTTTTATCCGCACATGACTTATATTTATTATAGCCTATAACCGACCAAGAATCAGGCTATGTAAGGCTAACCAAAAACCAACCTATGGATAGCCTATTGAAAAATAAACTAATGTTATTCCCCGCGTTTTTACCCACTGATAGTGTGTATTTACTATATAGTTAGTAGTAGTGTTAGCGCCCGGTAACATCACGTGACAGGTATCGCCCCACTACAGGTAAACCCCTCTTGGCAGTAGTAGTGTCGGGGTGAGTATCAGTGTAACACTCTCTTCTCCTTGGGTTCGCCGAGCGGTGCAGACGTGTATTGTGCTCTAGTGATTTAACATGGCCTTTATTAGTATTTGATATTGATATGATATTGCTGTTGATAATTTTAATATGTGTTCAAATGTAACTGTAGATTAACATAGGTAGGCACGGACGAGGGATTGGTACGCTTCAGGCTGGATCCCAGTGATAGGAGCGGGGTTGGTGCTCCTATCTTTACCGTGATTAGTGCCAAAGCTTAGACACGAATGGGTAATTCGGTCGGATAGCTAACATCAGAAGTGGCACGATGAAAGAATATTTCTTAATATTCTACCACGCCTAGTAAATTGTACATGTTTTGTGATACTAAATTGTTAACATTCTGACACACACGCGTAAGTAAATTTAACAAAACGGTTAGATTAAATTTGTAATCTAAAGTAGTCGAAAAAGTTTTTGTGAGTGTTAAAGTGTAAATGTAATGTTGTGATATGATATACCACAGCTGTAAGTATTGGTGCAGAAACGGTAAGTCTTCATGTTTTATGTGACACCAATCCTAAAAAGTGTGAAAAAAATATCTCTGTGAAAATTATCTATTTTGTGGGTATTTTAAAAATGATATGAAAAAAGAATCTTTACGTTTGGGGTTTTTGTGATTGAATTCGATGTCAATACATTGAAAAGGTTAATGATAATATTTGGTTTATGTAATGATTATGTGAATTATTTGTGTTTTTCATTGTCTTATCCGTGAGTTCTTAAACGAGTGATAACTTTGAAAAATCTACTTTGGTATCTATTGTTTATTTAATTAAATGTGGTTAAATTATGTGATTGCTTAAGTTAAATTGTTACAATACGCGAAAGAATCACTAGTAATGAAAATGAAGTGAGCTAACCTACGAAGGAACAGTAAGCTTAAGTAACTTTGTAGGTATTTGAATAAAATGATGTACAAAAAAATGACGGTTTCTGATAAAATACCGTTTGTAAATGTTTGAAATAAAGTTGTTTACTTCATTCTCGATTTTAGCATAGGTGAGGGTTCCGATCAGTTAAAAACCAGAAGTGACTGAAACGGAAAAGTCATAATGGTCTCGGAACACTGATAAACAACCCAAGATACTATGCATTATCGAGATGGCGAGGAAATGGACGAATAGTAAGAAACCGGATATTGTCATTCACACGCATAACGATAATAAGCATTTTGTTATTATTACACTTCAGTTGGAAATAACTTGTTTTTATTAAATATCTATTTGTCGAAATGTATCTTGACTGTGTTTGATGCTTTGATTAAATATGTCTGGTGTATGTGTGTTCAGCAAAGTTCACAAGTTGTGATAGTTGGCCATGACCTACAACTGGGTACAGTTGTTTGTGGGTGTGCATGGTGATACACAGCATCAGCGGCCTTAGGTGCTGATGGCTGTACCATGTTGTACAAGCAAGTTGGCCGACGATGGGATAACTTGCTTAACTCTTCGTGGCAGCTAGCGCATCTTGGGAATATATTGTTAACACCGTATTAAGAGATCATTTATGACAGGTTGATTGGTGGACCTGGTTATAAAGGTCACCGATATTAAAGTATTTATTTCCTGTGTTTGTTTTTAGCCATACACCAGACCACAACGGTCGGGGACGACCGGATTTTTCAGGACGGCCGAGTGTTAGCGCCCGGTAACATCACGTGACAGGTATCTCCCCACTACAGGTAAACCCCTCTTGGCAGTAGTAGTGTCGGGCTGTAAGTATTGGTGCAGAAGCGGTAAGTCTCTTCATGTTTTATGTGATTTGAATCCCAAAAAAAAAAAAGAAGGGTGAAAATAAAATATCTGTGAAAATTATTTACTTAGTGGGTATTTCAATAATGATGTTGAAAAAAAATGTTAACCGTTGGGTATTGGTTGTTGACTTTGATGTCAGTACACATTAAAAAGTTTAAAAGGTTAATAGATGTATTTGGTTTATTCAATTATAATGTGAATTATAAGGGTTTTTAATTGTATAATCTGTGAGTACTAAAGTTAGTAATAGCTTTGGTAAATATACTTTGGTGTTTAATGTTTATTTACTTGAATATGTGGTTTTATTATGTGTTTGCTTGAGTTCAAACATTAACGAAATAGTAACTAATAATGAATATAAAGTGACTTACGAAGGAATAGCAAGCGTAAGTAACTTTGCGAGTATTTGAATAGAATGATGTAAAAAATGTCGATTTGTGATAAAATCCATTTGTAAATGTTTAAAATAAAGTTGTTTACTTCATTCTCGATTCTAGCATAGGTGAGGGTCCGATCAGTTAAAAACCAGAAGTGACTGAAACGGAAAAGTCATAATGGTCTCGGAACACTGATAAACAACCCAAGATACTATGCATTATCGAGATGCTTTGATTAAAAATGTATGTGTGTTCAGCAAAGTTCACAAGTTGTGATAGTTGGCCATGACCTACAACTAGGTACAGTTGTTTGTGGGAGTGCATGGTGATACACAGCATCAGCGGCCTTAGGTGCTGATGGCTGTACCATGTTGTACAAGCAAGTTGGCCGACGATGGGATAACTTGCTTAACTCTTCGTGGCAGCTAGCGCATCTTGGGAATATATTGTTAACACCGTATTAAGAGATCATTTATGACAGGTTGATTGGTGGACCTAGTTATAAAGGTCACCGATATTAAAGTATTTATTTTCTGTGTTTGTTTTTAGCCATACACCAGACCACAACGGTCGGGGACGACCGGATTTTTCAGGACGGCCGAGTGTTAGCGCCCGGTAACATCACGTGACAGGTATCGCCCCACTACAGGTAAACCCCTCTTGGCAGTAGTAGTGTCGGGGTGAGTATCAGTGTAACACTCTCTTCTCCTTGGGTTCGCCGAGCGGTGCAGACGTGTATTGTGCTCTAGTGATTTAACATGGCCTTTATTAGTATTTGATATTGATATGATATTGCTGTTGATAATTTTAATATGTGTTCAAATGTAACTGTAGATTAACATAGGTAGGCACGGACGAGGGATTGGTACGCTTCAGGCTGGATCCCAGTGATAGGAGCGGGGTTGGTGCTCCTATCTTTACCGTGATTAGTGCCAAAGCTTAGACACGAATGGGTAATTCGGTCGGATAGCTAACAGTAGGTATACTCACAAGAATTTTTAGTCTTTGTTAGGTAATTATCCCCCTACAAATAAACAAACTGATTAACACTCCCACTGTATAATATGAGGAACCTAGTTGAGATAGATTGCTTTTCTTTCCAGAAAAAAATATTTTCATTAATTTTTTTATAGAGCAAAAGACTAAATTAAAACAATCATAATAATGGCTCTTTGCCAAAAAAAACTTTCTTTAAAATTTGAATGAATAACTGAAAGCGCCTATTTCAACAAAATATTCATGATAAATTTTGGCTGTTCAATCATACTCAAAACTCTAATAAAAAGGTAAAAGGAAAAATCGCCAAATACCCCCACATTCAGAGAAGATATAACTTTTTATTGGTACCTTAAAATTCCGCCAAAAATCAACAATTCAATTCTATGCGAGTCATAAAGTAGAAAGATGGATTTCGTATCCGGGCCACTACCATTTGTTTTATTCGAACGAATGTTTTTTTTTATATACTTTTAAGTGGGCAAACAGGCATACGACCCACTTGTTGGAAAGCGGTAACCGCAGTCCATGAGGCGACCAGGAGCATTGCGATCACTTTTTTTTATTTAGAATAGAATAGAATAGAAAAACTCTTTATTGCACCAAACAAATGTATACATAATTTTGGTAAAAACTAGGTAAGGTACAAAGGCGGACTTATCGCTTATTTAGCTACATCTATCCGTTGCTTATTTTATATTTATAACATTCTAGTTATGATTTTACGTTATGAAATTTACCCCTGTTGCAATTAAAGTGATCTCTTTTATTTATATTTACTTAATTTGTAAAAATAAAGTTTGTTATTTGTGTCCAAATTATTAATCGCTATGTCATGACATTTTAAACCCCATTTTGTCGTATATTTCCGTTTCCCTGATAGTTGGGAAAATTGAGTTTTTTCTTCATATATACTTAGTAGTAAACACTTACCTTTAATTTTTAATGGGTATTTGACGAACCTATATAAATATAACCTATGTTACATTGGTTTTTCTGCGGTGTTTTCTTTTTTATTCTCCTTTTTTTTGTCTTATTAGTAGGTTTAAAGAATTTTGGTTGTTTCTTTTGGTCCTATTTCAAGAAATTGTTCAGTTCTAGCTGATTCTGAAAAGAAATATATATTTAAAACTAGAACTAAACCAATGGTAGGACTCCTACACAAACACTCGTAAAATACTCCCGATATTATCCGTGCAATAGGTTTAATGTCTATAAAGAAGAATGAAAAGAGACAGAAGATGAGCGAAGAAGATATCAGCTAACTCAAATACGTAAGATTACTGAAATCAAGGAGCTAATAACAGAATTGAGAATTTTATTTTATAATTTTACACATAAAGAATAGCTTTAAATTGTAAAGAAAAAATCAATAAGTAAAACAGTGGTAACATAAGACTTTCTGCTAAATAAGTAATGGAAACGAAAGTGAAAAATGTAAATCTAAGAAAAGTATATCAAAATTTTGTTCCCTAGATGGTTTAGATTGAATATTTGAGTTCATAATTTCACGACATAGCAATTGATAATTAAGACAAAAATAAAATCATTTTTCTACAAATTATATAACACTTAAAGTTATAACGCATAAATTTGATAACGTGAAATAGTAACTATAATGTTTAAGGATATTAATTAACTTAACTACGCAACGGATTGTGGTTTTTTCAAATGTAACATGGGCTTTATTATTATTTATATATTTTATATGTCGCAGAATGAAGTACTAAACGTAAGGTCTTTATCAATCTGAAAGCAACTTAACTATAGTAGTGACACTATGCGGTTGGCAACATCAAATGACATTGTCAAATGTCAATGTCATAGAAGTAGCGGTTGGGAATCGAAATGAAAGTTTTTTTGAATATGGGTCGGGCGTGTGCACTTGTGAGGTTATCCCTACTTTTGTAACGGTGAAAGTGATTGCAATGGCAGTTGAGAACAGAATTGATCGGGCCGAGTTCGAATGTAGACGCGCGGCAGTGCACTGCAGTAGCTACGAAATAGTATCGTGATTAGTTGATGTTAATTGTTTTAAGTGTTAGCGCGTGCGTGTGACCCGATATGTTTAGATGTGTCCTGAGAGCTAGCTATCCCTTGTTGACCTATGGGCGAGAAGCCTAGTGTTCAGAAGTCTCGTGATGAGGCGCCTAGATGCGCGAGTGTCTGTGTACCCTTGACCCTTGATTTCACCAATTGCTGTTGGTTATCAGTTGTGTTAGCACGGAGGAAATCGAGAAGAGTCTTGGTTGTGAGATTACTATCGTGTGCGTGTGTGGGGCACCGATCTAAGCCGTGATTCGGGTTACCGTCCCTCTATCGGGACAATTATGCCCTCGCTTGACCTTTGTAAGATTGTGTAAAGATACCCTGTTAGTTAACTGTCACTCTGCTTTAAAGAGTTGCCCACGAAAGCCATCCTATGACCCTATCTGATGCTCGAAAGCCATCCATCCTGACTTGCACTTGGCCCCCTTATCCCTCTCACTCCGACATCAGAATTGGGATGGTGAACCCGATAGTTTTTAGTTTTCTGACACGGTTGTTTTTTGATTCATGGCTTTAATCTGGTTATTACCCTACGCGTATAAAACTACCTAATTGAAGGGTAGTGCGGTTAGTAGATGTTTCTGTAAAATAACGGTTTCGTGTTTAGTACAGTGTAAGTACCAATACGTTTGTTTTGTTGCAGTAACCGGGGTAAGTCTTTTGACATTTTTATCGTAACCTGATTTTTTGAAATTTTATGCGTTTATCATCAATTGAGTAATTTTATTGTCAGTGAAAAATTGTTTGATATTTGAAGGTAGTTATGATGTAGATAAAAATAACTGACAATATCATCTTTGATATCAATTTGGCTAACACAGGTTTTTGAAAACGTTGTCGGTTACATTAATATAGTGCGATTATAATGTTTCATTACATTGTGCATTTTATTTAGTCAGAAAATAATCGATTGTATTTAAACGATTGCGATGTTGAATTATTTAAAAAAAAATGATATTTCACTTTTGTTATTGAACATTTTCGCATACATAAAAACACACTGTGGTTACGAGATATTTGGGGTAGTTCGAGAAAAATCTTAAATTACATGGACAAAGTTAATTTTAAATTGTAATTTTCGGTACCTAAAGTTTAGGTAGTGAATTTAAATTGCGAAAACGACGTTGACTGGTAAATTCAGTTGATTGATTAATCTGTTTAAAATGTTTTATTGTCAGTAATGATTTAACGTTCGTTTACGCGTAATAAAAAAAAAATTGCTTAACGGTTTATTGATTCTACATTTTTGCGGGTTTAGTTACGGCGAAGTTATTTTGAATTAAATTTTTGTAAGCGTGCTTGTAAAGCGTAACTTGTGATTTTTGGTAATACGCTAGAGGCAAAAGAGATCATTGAAGAATCCGATCGTTAAGTTCATAGTGTAATAGTTGAATTTTTAAATTGCGTTGTTTGATATTATTTGTGTTTTGACTATGCTGGAGTCCGAGTCTTAGTCGTACCTCGAGAAAAATCAGTGACTGCCTTGTGTAGTCCGTGAGTAGGCGATATGCGGTTGACTCTGGTGGAGGTCGGGTTTCTGAGAAAACCGTAGGGTCAGTTGGACCCGGTGATCACAGGCGTGGTACGCGTATTTGTGGTATTATTGAGATTGCGCAATTTTGGATTTTGTGTTGACATTAATTGCCATCAAGATATTGAGTTATTGATTAAGGTGATTCAGTGATCTCTGAGTTCTCATTTTGTAATCGGGATTTATTGATTTAAAGTAACTTAAAATAAAATAATAAGGCGGAAATGGACCGGTTGTTCATAATGTGCGGTTTACTGATTTGATTCGTTGAATAAAATTGATTAGACAATGATGTTTTGTGTGCTTGTTAAACAGAACCCAGTTTATTATTTTGAGAAATTACTGCAATTTTTGGAAGTTATGAAAAGTTTTGCATTGCTTAGTGGTAATCGCCAGTATAAATATGCTCACGATCGATTGAGGAAAATGCCAGATCCTAATTCTCCCTCAGAATTTGATAACAATGTAGTATCTGAGGATGAAACAATTAGTCCTTAAGAGTAGAGGCCGAAAGTATTGTGATTCTTTACAAATGCTGAAAGTACATTTTACGTTGATTTACGTTTATTACTATGTGCCGGTGTGTGTAGTGCTGGTTAAGCGCTGCTCGGTTAAGGGATAGTACTCTGTTATCACCGGTTAAGTGTTAGTGTGTGTGTAGCGCTGGTTAAGCGCTACGATTTTGCTTTGCTGGTTAAGCATTGCGGTTTAGTGCTGGTTAAGTACTAGACGGTGTGTGACACTGGTTAAGTGCCACGATTTTGCTTTGCTGGTTAAGCATTGCGGTTTAGTGCTGGTTAAGTACTGGACGGTGTGTGACACTGGTTAAGTGCCACGATTTTGCCTTGCTGGTTAAGCATCGCGGTTGGGCTGAGTGCTGGTTAAGTGCTCAGTGATAAGTAGTGCTGGTTAAGTGCTACGGTTTTGCTGTGCTGGTTAAGCATTGCGTTGTACTGCATAGTTTTTACTGATGGTTGGCTGGTGATAACGCTGTTTGAAATTCAAAATAAATTATAGCAGAACAAACTTTTTGTAAAATGTTACTTTTGGCAATATAATATTTTAAGTTGTTGTTTGTAACAGTGATAATTTCACTGGGCTCACTTGATACCGTAATTTTTCCAAATGGGTCAGGAACGACCGAGCGGTTAAAATTTACTGTGTTTAATTTCGTTTAGATTATCGCTTTTTTAAAACCATCATTTGGTAGAAAGTAAAATTACATTCATGATAATATCGGGAAGATGTTTAAGAGTCAAGTACCTATTGAGTTTGTAAAGTAAGATGACGTAAAAGCGGTAGATTGATTGATTGATTTGGTTATAGATTCGGGGCTAGGAGACTGTACCAATATATCGTAGACGTAGTCTGGTAGAAATTGGTGTTATCTCCTTGAAATGAGATGACCCTGGGTAAGCGGTAGGTGGTAGTACGTAGATCGTAGAGTCGCGGTCTGACTCGGGATTCCCATGGGGAAGTCCGCAAAATAAAAGGTTTTGGTGCTCCATACCTTTTGAGCTATTGTGTTGTGATAGCTATTGGCCACAAATGCGATAACAGATGTGAGACTGTAATAAATTCTAAATCGGTCAAAATTATTTTGTTTTGAAAAAGTGTAATGTGATAGTGTAACTCAGTGGTACTGGGACTCGGTAGTCTATTTGGTTATGATGTAGAGGAAAGTGTAAGCCCATTGAACACTATTCAATCAAGTAACTAAGTTGTTATTTGTTTTCTCTGGGGGGCAACGTGGTTATCGTCACTTGGTGAGGGTGGCAAGGTTATCGTCACTGCGAAAGTGGCATGATCTGATACCGCTCGATTTAGGTAGTAGTGACGCCTTGAGAGATCGTCACTGGAGGTGGCATGAGTCCTATTGCTCGAATTAGGCGATAGAGACGACCGTAATCGGTAGAGTCGATATGAGCGATTTAGTAGAGCAAGTAGAGTCTTACTTCAAAGTATGTGGTTGAGTGAATAATGGCCATTGGTCAGTTTATAATTAGAAGTAGTTTGTGATTATCCCTAGTAATGATGTAAGCTAAATTATTTGAAAATAAACTTTGAATTACTATGAGAGTTCGTTTGAAGCCCTGTTCCGACTTGTCTAATCAGGATAGGCCGAGTCGAGACAGTCTGATGCAGCATAATTTAATTCTTGTCAGATTACTACGTCATCAAATGTCACACAGGGACGTGTGACTTGTCAGAGATGGCCGTGTCGCAGAATGAAGTACTAAACGTAAGGTCTTTATCAATCTGAAAGCAACTTAACTATAGTAGTGACACTATGCGGTTGGCAACATCAAATGACATTGTCAAATGTCAATGTCATAGAAGTAGCGGTTGGGAATCGAAATGAAAGTTTTTTTGAATATGGGTCGGGCGTGTGCACTTGTGAGGTTATCCCTACTTTTGTAACGGTGAAAGTGATTGCAATGGCAGTTGAGAACAGAATTGATCGGGCCGAGTTCGAATGTAGACGCGCGGCAGTGCACTGCAGTAGCTACGAAATAGTATCGTGATTAGTTGATGTTAATTGTTTTAAGTGTTAGCGCGTGCGTGTGACCCGATATGTTTAGATGTGTCCTGAGAGCTAGCTATCCCTTGTTGACCTATGGGCGAGAAGCCTAGTGTTCAGAAGTCTCGTGATGAGGCGCCTAGATGCGCGAGTGTCTGTGTACCCTTGACCCTTGATTTCACCAATTGCTGTTGGTTATCAGTTGTGTTAGCACGGAGGAAATCGAGAAGAGTCTTGGTTGTGAGATTACTATCGTGTGCGTGTGTGGGGCACCGATCTAAGCCGTGATTCGGGTTACCGTCCCTCTATCGGGACAATTATGCCCTCGCTTGACCTTTGTAAGATTGTGTAAAGATACCCTGTTAGTTAACTGTCACTCTGCTTTAAAGAGTTGCCCACGAAAGCCATCCTATGACCCTATCTGATGCTCGAAAGCCATCCATCCTGACTTGCACTTGGCCCCCTTATACCTCTCACTCCGACATATATAATCTTTTAGAATAAAAAAAACTAGATAGCGAGAACACGACAGCCCAGAGTCAATTATTAAATTGTATCTATATATAAAAAAGTTAAACTTTATAACTTAAATAAATTTTAAATTAACATCTTATATTGTTTAACCCGTTAGCTCGCAGAATCCAGATAGAAAAACTATTGTTAGGTGACAATTTTTTGCACGAACCGACTAAAAAAAAATAAAAAAGTCAAAGAACTCCATTTGGTTTCTAGGTTCGCTATCACAAATGGAAGATTCCCAAAGGAACCGATGCACTCCGGAATGACGGGACACTCTATTTGAAATTGTTTCTTTTGCAATTTAATGACGTGATTATTATCTGTCTTGGGATTCTTCTGAAAGTTTTAGCATTTTTGATTGAGATTTAACTATTTATTTGGTTTTGCTGTGGTTTCGACTGTAATGGGATAACCAATAATAATTCGAGACAGTTAAATTTCTTTAAATACAACTTAAAACAGGCATCGTACTTAGCAGAATCTGGGCTGTGTATTATTACTGTACGTGTGTGAGTTATTATTGGTATACTATTTACATTGTCTTAGTTGTATCATCATTATTATTACATAGTATAAAACAAAGTTGCTTCCCGCTGTCAGTCCCTATTTATGTTTAGATCTTTGAAACTACGCAACGGATTTTGATGCGGTTTTTTTAATAGCTAGTGATTCAAGAGGAAGGTTTCTATAACCGTGCGAAGCCGGGACGGGTCGCTATTACTGTATATTCTAAGCTTTTAGGAAAAAAATACTTAATTGAATGTTCTGTATATTTCTTTTTTAATACCATACACTGGCAATTAAGCAAACGGCCCATGAAAAATGTATTTTAAGAGCTCAATATCTGCACTCGAAATTCGATACGCGTGTAAGACTTTGTGAATGAGAATGGCTTTTTGAAAAACCAACCCAATTATCACTGTCTCGCAGTGTTCTGAAGGTGATCTGAAAGCCAATGCTATAAGTTTGTAAAGTTGGTAGCTACTTTACGCAAATAAATGATTATAAAGTGCAATAATTTAAAAATAGCTCCTAAATTAAACCTGTCTGGGGAATAACATTTACTCTTAATGCACACATCGAGTAAAACTGAAACTTCCCTGACAAATGAGGTTTTGAAAACGAAAGCATTATTAAGGTGTATTGACTTTAACTAGACGGCCGGTCGTAAAGCTTCAAAATCAAAGGATAGGTAGATCAGGTTCTGAGGGAAAGCCAGACCTCTGGATATGGAAGCAACATGCTGGGACGTAACCGGGAAAGCGCAATACGAACGAGAGAAACTAAAAATAATTAATTTAAAGGTTGTAAAATAAATAAATCATCAGAATAGATTCACGAATAGCATAAAGATATGATCGCTAAGCCCGTATTTCACACTCCGCTCAGCAATTACCCTGATCAGCCTGATTAACATGCGTTGTCGACTGCGAGTGAGGTATGGTCTCTGAATTCGCGAACGGACTTTAAGTTATGTATTACCAGACCCGCCCCGGCTTTGCACGGGTGCAATGCTATATAATACATGTATTATACATATAAACCATCCTCTTGAATCACTCTATCTATAAAAAAAAACCGCATCAAAATCCGTGGCGTTTCAAAGATTAGCATACATAGGGACAGACAGCGGGAAACGACTTTGTTTTATACTATGTAGTGATTTGTAGTAGTGGTTGTCGTTAAAGGAATCACATCAGAGGCAGAGATGTTGTTTGCTGACACCAGGGTGTGCATGGTCAATTGGCTTTGTAACCCACATGACATGATGGTGATTTAAAACTAGGTGGTTATTAAGAGTTCCTAAAATTGGTTCTTCTTATTTTCAAGTCATAATGGCTATATGGACTATTTATTTATTAAAACTTTATTGTTCCATAAGTACAAAATACTTATACAATTGGCGGACTTAATGCTAAAAGCATTCTCTACCAGTCAACCATTGGGAGAAACAGAAAAACTGTGCGGCGCAAAAAAGTTAAAAGGGAAAATAGGTACTTAAAAATAAACAAATTTACCACGATGGGTATTTTAATGCATATCATATTAAACTACGTAACATACATACACAATACATAAATATACATACTTATACCCTTACTTATATATCTACATATATTAAAAATATATATATATACATACATCTATGCACATACATACGAGTATATAAATATACATTATATAAGCCTACATAAATACTTTTACGAAAACTTTCACAAAGAACTTTCACACGCAGAAGTGAGCATGAACTCTTTTTTTAAAGGTAAATTTAGAAGAAATTTCTTTAAATATATCGGCAGGCAAAGCATTCCAGAGTCGGATGGATTGTAATGTGTAGGAATTTGCCATAAAACTACTGCGAAATAACGGAATAAACAGCAAATGAGAGTTAGAAGAACGAAGCTGTCGGTCGTGAGAGTCTGCAAGAAATTTGAACTTACATTTTAAGTATTCAGGTGACTGAGGATTCGTAATAATCGAAAAAAGTGTACACAGAAGCCTAAGTTGTCTACGTTGACGAATTTGCAGCCATCTAAGCTCGGAACGATAAGACGATATGTGGTCATATTTACGGAGACAAAAGATGAAGCGAATACAATTATTAATGAGACGGTCTAGCTTATTGAGGAGATCATGATTAAGGTCCGGATAACATACATCAGCATAGTCCAGAATAGGGAAAACTAACGTTTGGATTAATAGAATCTTAGTCTTGATGGGTAAGAAGTTTCTGAGCCGATTCAGTTGCTGGAGAGTAATATTTATAGAGCGACTGATTTCAGTGACATGAGCGGTCCAACTGAGAGTGGAATCAATATAAAGGCCAAGATTTTTTACAGAATTATGGAAAGGGATAACGTTGCCATTATAGGTGATTGATGAAATAGAACTAAGATCAAGCTGATTAATTTGTCTACTACTACCGATAATTATTGCCTGACATTTGGTGGGGTTGACACTGATTCCAAAGTCAGCGGACCACGATGAGACAGCTAACAGCGCTGAGTTCATCCTGGCGATTGCCAGATCAATATCCTCAACTGAAGACTGTGTGTAAACTTGTAGATCGTCAGCATAGAAATGGTAAGAACAGCCAATGAGAGAAGAAAGAAGGTTTATAAAAATAGAGAAAAGTAAAGGTGAGAGAATGCCACCTTGCGGTACACCGGTAGAGAGGGTATTCCAGTCTGACAATTCACGGTCCATGCGAACTGCTTGTTGGCGGCCACGGAGGTAATCAGAAAACCAATTTACTACACAGGGAGAAAATCGCAGATGTTGAAGAATAGCAAGAAGAATATCGTGATCAACCATATTGAAAGCGTTCGAGAAATCAATTAAAACAAGTATGGTGACCATCGTACTCTCCATTCCTAAACGAATATCTTGAGTGACTTTGAGCAGTGCAGTAGCAGTGCTGTGACCAGGACGAAAGCCAGACTGAAAAGGAGTAAGAAGAGAGTTAGAAAAAATAAATGAAGATATTTGAGCATGCACTACGGCTTCTTGAACTTTGGAAAGAAAAGGGAGAATGGAAATAGGCCTGAAATTATTTAAAGCTTGAGGGGATGAAATTTTAGGAAGAGGGATAACAAACGCTTTCCGCCAAATGGAGGGAAAGTTGCCAGTGACGAGAGAAAAATTGATTATATGAGTCAGAATAGGCAGAATTATATGAAGTATGTCTGTGATCATTTGCCGGCTCACAGCATCACATCCTACAGCTTTGGATTTAATGCCTTTTATAATTTTGCAGATGTCATCTTCAGTTGCAGGTGTAAAAGAAAAAGAAATTTGTATAGATTGGGGCATAGCGGAAATCTGAGAAATAGTCGCCGATTTACGAGCTGGGTCCAGAGATGAGGAAGTAGAGAAATGGTTGTTGAAATCATTCAGTGAAAAGGCAGAAGTAGTTGAGCAACTGTTTTTACTTTTTGAAAGTCCTTGAGAGCGGAGGAATTTCCAAATATCAGCAGATGAGGATTCAGACAGGTTTTCGCAGAAATACTTCCGCTTCGCAGCTCTTACCATTCCATTGCAGCGATTTCGGGCTTTCTTGTAAAGAGACCAAGCGTCATCAGAGCGGTCACGTTTATAATCACGAAAAGCTCGATCCCTCTTAGACATCGCCATACGGACGCCTTTGGTGATCCACGGAGACGGTGGACGTTTTATTTTGACTGCTTTTAAAGGAGCGTGTGTGTCATATAGGGATATTACAGTAGAATTAAATTTTAAAACTTTATCGTCAATAGAATTAGCCTCAAGTATAGGAGTGAAATCTAACTTAGCCGCATCCTTCAGCAGTTTGTCATGGTCAATATTTGCTAGGTTACGCATCCAAATGATGGTAGGCTTAGGTTTGGGAGATTTTAATTTATAAGACAGATAAAGAATATCATGTCTCGAGAAGGCAGGTGCTGGTTCTTGACCAAACCTCATAACTAAATCAGGAGATGATGTCAGAATCAAGTCTAGCCATGTATCATCAGTGTAAAGATTAACATGAGTAGGCTCAAGTGGTAAAACAGAGAGGTTCACTGAGTTGAGAATATTAAGCAATTTTTGAGAGCGGGGATCATCACTACGCCTCAGATTAGTATTCAAATCACCTAAAACTATGTGATGCGTGTAATCCGAACATAGAGAGTCAAAAACAGATTCAATTTGAGAGAAATAATTGACAGAAGGCGGGCTATAAATGACTCCAAGAAGTGCTTTTGCTCCGTTGACGCAGATCTCAAGAAAAATATATTCAGCTTCGCAAGAATAAACAGGAGGTGATGAAACTAAAATTTTGTAGGGTAAGTGACTATATTGACTTAGCCCAGTTCTTGGCCACCACCCGGTCGTTTACCTCGTTCAACCCCCCCATTGTGCAGGATATTGGTGAGATTGTATGACGTGAGTAATGTCTGTAATGTAGAAGGTAGAAATATTTAGTCTCTGCCTAACCATGTGGGAAACAGGCGTGATCATTATGTATGAGTATGTATATAAAACTAGAAGTTGGCTCTAGCTGCGTGGTACTTTATACATTACATCACTTTGGTTACAAAATTCACTGTTAAAAGGCCTCTTAGATAGTTTTTTGTTCCAATCTGACCCATTTAAAGCAGCCTGCATTTATAATCTTCCTGCGATCTCAACTAGATCGTCGAACCATCTTGTAAGTTGATAGTCTACGCTAACGTTCCTTCATTACATATATGTATTTGCTGGTGGCAAATGGTTGAAATCAAGCAGGCAAATGGTTATAAAAATTATATCAAATTCTAAGCCAAGGAAATATGTATTGCATTTATCTGGATCCGTTTTCAAAGCCTTAGGATGAAAAAGAAAAATGCTAGGATGATAAACAGCTGTAACAGCGACCCCACCCTTAGTTTAATAGCATCTAGCCTAGCTCGCGTCAATCTTTCAGGTGCTACTCAGATTAATACCTGAAGCTATTGTGCTGTCGTGACAATTTATGAGCTGCCGACCGGTTAATGATGTCAGTATTGTACAGGAGACATACACACATACAGTTAAGGTAGTTGTGATTGATTTTACTATTGGATTAAGGATATAATGCAATGTTCTATGATGTTTGGATCATATATCAAGCATTAGAAATATATTTTGATCCATTTTTTTTTATGGAGATGCAAGAGCGGTGTCGTTTTGCTCTTCCGTTACAAAGGGAAGATATTTTCGTAAGAACTGGTCCTAAATGACATAAAGAAGAAGACAGAGATTGAGATGGTTATATGTCTCCAACCTGTGGAAATAGTTGAGTATGGTAGAGTAAGCCAGTGAGTTCTAATAACATATAACGTAATTGAATGCATAAAGTGAACATAGACATCACTATCACTAAATAGTATAAAAAAAGTCGCTTTCTCTGTCCCTATGTCTTTTTGTACGCTTAAATCTTTAAAACTACACAACGGATTTTGATGCGGATTTTTTTAATAGATAGTTTGATTTAAAAGGAAGGTTTTCATGCCCATGCGAAGTTGAGGCGGGTCGCTAGTATAAAATAATTTGCTAAAGAAGTTATTTATGATGATGTCCTCCTCATCGAATCCCGATGACGGCGTCGTCAAGACAAAACAAAATTTCCTGAGGTCTGTATCTACGTCTGTGCTTATATTAACACTTTCGCTGACAGTAACGCCTCTCAACGTAGATAACAATTAATTGTTATTGTTATCTCGTTTACTGTCCGCGAAAGTGTTAAAATACACTGCTAAAGAGTTCGTCTACAATTCACAAAATTCGGTAACACTTGTTACAGACATACAAATTTCGAGTGCAATTTATTATTGCAAGGGAAAGCTTGTCGAAGGCTCGGCGCAGCGGGAGGCAAAGCCATGGTTGTTATTGTGAACCCTGCTGTTAGGCAAGAGGATAATTTGTTGTTTATTATTGCCTACCATGCTTTATTCTATCTCAAATCGATACAAAACAAAGGACATTATGATGACATAACCTTTCACTGCAGTATTTAGTTTGTATCAATGTTGCTTTTTTGCAGTGGTAGTTTTGAAGTGGTATTAGCTCCTTCATCGTTATCTGAGTATGTTTTACAGTTAAATCCTTATCTAACGTTTAAATACAGCTGACGCATTTGTTCATTGTCTTAAATAGGTTGCACTGATTGTTCAAAAACTACTTCTTTCTGACCTACGTTACACTTTTTACAAGGAAATTTGGCCATTAAAATCATCATGTGACAATACTGTCCAAATTTTTTGGTTGTTAGGTTGAAAAGGCTAGTGAAGATAGAAACACCTAGAAGAAACTCCACCGACAAGAGCATGGGTCTTAAATTTTGATAGAAAGAAAGCATGTTACACAGCTTTAAATCTGCCATCTTGCGATTACAAACGGGACAACCGGCTTACGTGTCTTCCTAAACACGGATTAATATGGCGTCTATTCCTTAGAAGAAATGTCAAAAGTTGACTCTTTTCCTAGTCAAGCCACGCTTGTCATGAAAGAAATATCCCATATTTCTTGGAACCTTGAGATATTCGAGGACAATTTTTTGAACAAAGAATTCGGAAATCGCGCGCGGTCTCTTCAGGCATTTTTTTTAAATCTATGTCTTTGAAGGAAAGGTTAATAAGCAGAATAACTGTAAAATCCTCTCAGGATCGTTCACGGTAGCTGTCTTGCACCTCCTTCATTGTTAGGTACCTTCAGTAGACATGATTTTTATCCTGTCTCCTTTCGACTGCTACTCGTTTCCGGATGGTCCAAGTTTCGAACTTTTACCGAATTGAGTTTTTTATACACCATTTACGATCTAGTATTGTTTTAAAGGTAAATTATTTGTTTTAAAAATATAATTATTAGTTTTAAAGAATATTTTGTATACCTTCGTTTTTATTAACTCTCGCTTTCATCGTCATCATTATTTCAACTGCAGGCTGTCAACTGCTGGACATAGGTCTATTTTAAAGATTCCCAGAATGACTGGTCAGAACCTGACCTGTAACCTCTGCCTACAACCTTTCCAGGATAATTGAAGGCAATCTTCCGACTCGCAATTATTTTTTCTTATCGTACTTACTGACATTTTACTTTTTTTTTATTTATAGGTTAAGGTTTAATAACACAATATGGATGAAGTAACCAGAAAAAAAAATATTCACATTGCGCTGTAGAAGTAAAGGAGTTTTTGGAGGGAAAGTAAACTGTCGCTATGTCCGCGCTGTATTTAATTTCCAAAACTTAGGTTTTTTCGAGTGTTTGTGCATAATATTGGTGTTTTTTTATTCGCAGTGTTCGTGAACAAGCGTGACTGTTGGGAAGTGATACAGTGTCGATTACGTGACTTTTTATCTTTGTCACCAAAATCTCCATGATATAGCTAAGTGAAATTTTTCCACCGCTTCACTTAGCCATCTGACTCAGACTAGACTTACTTACTTGACTGGACTTAACTATTGACTTGAATTTTTGACTCGACTGACTTAAGCTACTAACTTAGATTCCATGGCCGTAAAAACTATACAAAAAAAATGTAGAAGTAAAACAACCTTAGATCACCAAAGAATCAATCAACTGCATTAGAAATCGTATGGAATTTATTAGTTACCTTACTATCCGACAGGGGCGCTTAACGATTTGGCATACAAAATTGCTAACGCAGTCTATCGGCTGCGATTAAATATTTCATGTGGACAAGATAGAACACAATCAGAAATTGTGAAAAGTGTAAAAACAATTGATTTGTCTCGCCATAGATAAAAAAAAAAATTGCCTAGCGACCCGCGCGATTTTAAATTCATTGTGTCTCGCGATGTCAAAAGATTTTTAGCAACGCTATCGTCTTCTTTTTTCACCAAGCTCTCCGACTTGAGACGTGATCTTTGAATAGCAAGATCACTTTGAATACTCGCTCGGGTGCAATTGGTGCGCGATGCGAAGCCAACGCGGACACGAATCGGATCCAGGTTTTTTTTCACCATTCACTCGCTGCGCGGATTTCCGACATTATCCGGTGTATTTTTTTGTTTCATTGAGAGATTTTATTTCTTGCAAAATATCTGGTGGCGTTGAGTTCATAATAGTCATATATCAGCTTTTCGTTACCTTTGGTTGTCTTTAATTAGATCGGTCGATTTTTTCATAGAACGATTTCATTGTTTTGTAGCCCAGCCTTCACTAAAAGTCAAAGTCTTATTTTTTCACCCCTGAATATGGCTATTACTAATATCTACATCGGCTTTCTTATTTTATTGTCGATTGGTAGGTATAACTAATTTTACTACATGCCATAATACCAAATTTGCAATATTTGTGTATATAAATTTATTTATACTTGCGTTTTCAAAAACGGTTTAAACGTTTTTTTGAAATTTTAAACATAACTTCTGACATAGTTAAACAGATAATCTAGCTAAGTTCCATGTTTAAGAAAATTCATTTTACACATATGAGCTCGGTCGCCCAGGCGCCCAGGACATTAATTGTTTACAATGGCTCTCTGGCATTATTTAAGTACGTTTCCAATAGGCTAGTTGACTTGTATTTTGTTTTTGTTTAAAATAATAATTCTCTATTTGTTTTGATTAAAAACATTTTTTTCATATTTTTCCAAACCTCTAAGGCAGCAAAATTTTATTTCAAAAGTTCACTTTTAGACTGACAGACTGTAGAATCGCTTGAAAATCATTCGAATTAATGACTTTGAACGAATGACAGAAGTCAAAAATAGGTCTGAACGTCAGTTTATCAGAATAGTTGCTTCACATCATGGCGGTTGATGGCCGGCCCGCGTTTTTAGTTCCGAATTTTAAGTAAATTTGAAATTGAAATTATAATGTCAACTTGCATTTTTCTTAGTGGAAATCGATATATTTTGATTTGGTGGGTCGAATACTGTAAGAAATGAACATTTTTTGAATCATAATTAATATTAGTCAAGTAGCCTATTGGTACTGACTATGACATATTTTTATTTTTGTTTCCCCTTTTCTTTCATTCGTTAATCATCTCTAACACTATCCATAAAGGGAAGGAGTTGTATTCTTCAACAGGTAATCACACAACTGATTAATCCCAATAAGTCTAATTCAAGACCCAACTACTCTAATAAGACCTGACGCGCGCAGGTATTAGAAGAGTGCGCTCGGAAATCAATTATAAGATATAGGTAAGGTTGGAATAAAAAGGCTTAAAATATTATCTTTGTATGTATACACATTATTTAAGAAGGTAGTAGGTGCAAACAACCACCACTCTAATGACCATTTTTGTACGTATGTATTTCTGAATTTCTTTGTAAATTATTTTCTTGTTTCGCTCCCCTTGCGCATAAAAATTAACATATACGTTAAACCCATTTTAACTAAAGTATGTTCTACCCCTATCTATGTTGCCAATATTTAAAGTGAAGGAGCGAGACAAAAAATTTTAGTTAACTTGGGCTTCACAATCGTTTGTAATTTTTTATGAAAAATGACTTTTTGTCCTATCCTATGTCCTTTTAAATACTTCTAACTATCTGATTGGTTCAGTACCTCTAGATAGGGCGTAACAGCGTAACAAACAAACAAAACTCACTTTTGCATTTATAAGAACAATTGGAATAAAATATTAGTAGGATAACAAAACATTTAGTATAAAAGGTTTACCATTTCTGCCATCAGTACTCGCTAAAGGGTTGCACACATGAGAAGGCGTCTCGAACGAGAGCAATGAGTCACAGGTGCGTCTCATACTTATAGAGGAAACTACGATTTATGTGGTCCCCACCAGAGGTGATGTATTAAAAATGTAATGACATAACAGGTGTGTGAATGTTGTATTTGATTTGACAGTATGGGGGATCACATACTTGTATTTTTTTTCATACGCTACCAAAGAATTGTTTTAACACTTGTACGAGTTTAACTTTTGAGCTCCGTGTCTTATTAATACAACGCATATTTTTTGTAATACACAAATGCTTTATGCTAATAATGTGTATCAGTTCAGTTAACATACGAAAACTAAATTTCACTAGTAATTTTGATGAAAACTCATGAAAATTTTTAAACTTAAGTGTTCTAAAAACCCACATTTTTTTTATGTTTTCCTAAGAACTATTAATATAGGTAGTGTAAGACTTCAAATAAGTATACTCATTTGAAGTCTTACATTATTTGCTGTATTTCTAGTATTCCAAATGCGGCGGTGACGTTGTTATTTCAAAATTCTAGATTTATTCAAATTTGATTAATTAATTTAAAAAGTCCCCATTACACTAGCAGCTACCTCTTTGGATGACAGTGAAATCATGTCTTTTGTAAATAGTATTTTTAGTATCACAATTTTTGAACTTTTCCTTGCTGTAGTCGCAGATGCAGTATAAACACTACCAAGCATTATATTCTTTTTAAAGGAAATATTTCGTGAAATTTTGGACGAAAATAAAACCCTGCACATTATTACAAAAGGATGACGCGCCGACGCGCCATTTCATAGCAAGACACAGGTGCAACTGTGTAATATGTCATACATGAACTGCTTCCCTTTGCAGACCTGTTCTCACTACACTGCTTTTCTGTATTTTCAAGATGTCTTTTGTATTATTGAAAAAAAATCAGTCAAGTGCGAGTCGGGCTCGGTTCTTGACGGTTCTTTACGGCTACATAAAAATACATGAATAAAAAAAGCAGGAAACGGATTTTAGGCCTGAAACAACCAATTGTGGATGCAACATGAAACAACGCTATACGAGTATTGAGAGAGAGAACAAAGAAGTAATTTTCCGATATCTTACATTTTTTTGAACTGTCGTAAATAGCTTCAATAAAATTAAATATAAATCTTAAATTCAATAAAAAGGGTTATTTTTGTGTATTATTCATTTTCTTCGATTTTTCAAAGATTTAAGTAAGCAAATACAAACTACTACAAAAGTCTATACAAAACCAGAGATAATTATCATGTGCGCGTTACTGGCCATTAATAATCTTTTAAAGTACCTTATTTTTGTACTCGATTTTTAAACTCAAAAGAACAATAAATCTTATTTTTGAAATAGAGACAGAATTCCTATAATTTTAAAGCTTTACACAGATCTATTTCAGAATGAGTCCTTCTACCACCTGAGCGCATTGGAATTGAAGTGCCTTAAGTCTGGATTCAGTTCACCTCTTTCATTACCGGTCTGTGCCTTATTTAGAAAGAAATTCTTCGTATGTGCCGAGCTCATTACGGCTTTCATTTCTTTGAATACAGCGGGTTCATTAACACGAATATGGTGCGGAGGAATTTTTCATTAGGAATTATATTGAATTCGCAAAGGTGTCGGTGGAAACTTAAATTGGATTTCTTGAAACGTGTGTTTTATTTGGGAATTAATGGAGAAAGGTGCATTGGAATTTGCGCTAGTGTGCGAGTGTATTATTGAGCTGAATTTGATAAAACCGAATAATAAAAGTAGTGTATATATAAATACAATTTTTGTCTTTTGCAGGTCTCAGGATTAGGTCAAATCTTCCAGTAGTTAAAGGTAAGTCGCATAATATACCTTCATTGTAAATAAGAGAGTCTTAGAAGAAGAAAAACTTCTTCATCTAAGAATAGTAAAACTGACATTTATTTATTAACTGTAATTGTATCAAATACATATTATTTTTATGTTCTCTAACACATTTCTTGTAGATGTTGGCTTTTCATCTCCTTACATGTAATTTTCTTAATGTACCTTTTTAGCCTGACAATACTGAGGGTACTCGAGATTTATATTCTAATCAACGTTTAATCAACGAAGGCATATAACGAGAATGAATTCCAAATTAAAATCGTTCTAGAGGTCGTTGAGTGAAACAATAAACAGTAGATATTGGCCTTTGAAAATTATTTAACAGGCGTATCGTAATTTGGAGCTAAGTGCGTTGTAAGTTATGGGTTTAATGTGGGGGTAATAACGCTGTTAAAATATTTTAGATAGTCATTAAGCGGTAATTTTGCAGTTTTAAGCAGTTTAGTATTGCCAATATTAACGAAATGAAAATATCAAATGAATCGGAATCATCAAAGGATGATTTCTCTGAACATTGGAGATTTCTGTGATTGATCGCAAATTTTACTACTAATATCACAAATGGTACAACAAAGTGGAAAGATAGTCAATATATCAAAGAATTGAGACATCGGGATTAAATCTTTGGCTGTTAAGATATATAGCTAAAAATGTCACTGGCTAAACGTGGATGAAAAAGTATGTCACTTTGATTCCAAAACTTCCACTTTTCCCTGCAAAAGGCTAGCAAAAATACAGTTTTATATTTTTCCATCATTTAAAATAAAAATCCAGTTACCACAGCAATTCCAAGACAATTACAGCTGCACGCTGCTTTCAAACTTTCAATCGTTTGTCACTATTTTATCCTTGAAATCTTAAAACGCATTAAACGCCTACCGACTGCACCATTACCAAACAGCCTAACGACTGCGCCATTCAAAAACTACATTTATCACCACTGAATACAGTTTGTATCGTCAGCATTTAGTTCTTGGTTTTTCTATCCGCCATTATAATCTCAACTACAAATAGCTTTTAAAAGCAGCTTCTACTGTTTGCAGTACTAATTAATCTTTACCTTCGGGACGGTACTCTAAACCAATTACATGCTAGCCGAAAACTCCTGTTTTTCGTCGACTCAACTAAATTGCTTTACAGGCCTTTGAAGTGTTAACGCTTATTAAATTGCAAGGCTCAAAAGGGAAACATTGTAAGCGTGTTGCATACTCGTTTCGGAACGCGTGAGTAAGCTAAATTGAATCATTGGAGATTTAGATAATGATCTCTTTAAATTTTCTGATTTAAACATTTTGGGTAGATTTAATCCAAAGTTTCGAATTTCAATATAAATTGTTATTTGAACAGATTGTTTAAATTCTTATTGTATACTAAGAATTCAGTTTATTCCCCATACAACTCGGCAACGCTGCCAGCCTTCTGGGTACGTTACCGCGGTGTGACACTTTGGCGGGACTGTACAATTTGTAAATCATTATTTTAGTTATATTTATGTTAGTTTATTTATTTGTTTAGTTTATAATTTAGTTTGTTTAATTTAGAATTCAGTTAATATTTTATATTAAACTACCTACTAAAATAAGCAAATGTTTTCTAGATTTTTTATTATGTATGTTTATAAGTAATAGAAAATATTTGCATATTAATCTTTACACGATGGCTATCATTCTTATTAAATGTCCATTCCTAGCGCCCGAATACTAAAACATTCTTCTACCATGAAAAACTAGTGAAAGACCCTAAATTCGGATCAAACTTTAGTGATGAAAATTTAAAAAATCGCCAATTTTTTATCAAGTGTTAAATTAATCTCACGCTTTTACGAGTTCAAGAGATAGTTCATCAAGCCCAAAAGCTTAGTGATCAGATGCGCATAAAATAACTGATGAGGCTCCAAAAGTTTTGTTTGAAGGGAATTTATGTCCAAATACCCCTCCTAAAGCGGTTTTAAATTCAGTTGCAGAGAAAAAAGAATTTATTATAAGTATAAATGTATTCTCATTTCTTTTAAGATATTCTTTATTTCATTAAATAATAATTTAGATTCTCAATTTCTATTATTTCTTTCAATGTAATTGCTCCGAAATTTAAATAATTCTAATGCCATAAAATTGCGAACCCTATTTTGTAACATTTTTTGTATGGCCTTATTGAGTGTAAATGAAACTTTGTGTTCCATTATCTGCACATACAACTAGAGGTAGACAAAGTAACATTTTTTTTTTTTTAATAATGACTTATATGCAATTATTATAGCTTTATCAAGACGAATAGTTTGGCAAACTTGTTAGGGTAATCTCTTTCAGGCCACCTTATTCTTGGCCAAAAACTATATAAAATTGGACCAGTAAGATGCAAAATTTATGACTTTAAACTAATAAATACGATAAAACCAACAAGATTTACCAGCAAAACAATGTTGAATTCCAAACAGACTTCCTACCGCATTCGTACCCAATAGCAATGGTTAGCAACACGTGCACCCAAAATTTACTATATCTAATACAATAAGTTGACGGCGAACCGACTGGGGTCTAAATTATGTATTTTATCGTCCTCGGTTCCAATTTCATAACCCGAGGAACGGTCGGGATGAGCCCAAGGATGTTCTATTGAATTTTGTAATACATACAAATGTGTTGATAGCGCGTTTTGAGGGGGTTTGGGACCATTAATGCGTATAGATATAATAGGTTTGTTATATTGTTTTTCTTTATCGTGTAACCATATCAAAAATGGTTATGAAGGAGTATAGCAGTTACAATTTATATGTGAATTAATTTTATCATCATCTTATTTACTTGCTTTATTTATAGTTTCGTTACTCCTAATAATATATGCTCTCGAAATTTCTGCTCAACGTCTTCAATTTGTTGGAGATTTGACACAGGTGGTAAGCGAGAAATCAAAGTCTACCATGTTGTAGTATTTTACTGGATTTTTAGAAGCTTGATTGTGTCTGTGTGTAACGTTTTGGTTGATAATTAGCTCAAGGCATGGCTTGGGTCAGTCGTCATCACTAGGGAGCTGTCATTAGCTATTTTATGCTTCTTTTTGGAAGTAAGGCAAAGCTGTTGATCCCAGTTGCTATAATAGTTCAGCAGCAAGTAAAAACTGGCACCAGTGTAGGTATCTAACACATACAATTAAAAACACAGCTATTTGTGTTTTAATAAAAGAACTTCTTAAATTCGAAGTACAAAATTAATCCCCGTCTCTAAATAATCCTCGCATATCGCCAGCCAGCGCCCAATCTCATCTCATCGACTCTGAACAGTCGTACACCGGCGCAGCTGTTTAATTATCGCAATGACGACTTCTGTAGACAACTTGTAGTGCGCCTGTAGGTGACAGGGTGTGGCTTGACTGTTAGCGGACGTTTTAGTTGTTCGCCAACGGCTGTCTGGATCTTCCCTGCGATAAGTTTGGTTAATTTTCTTCTTTGCTGTTATTTTGTAACTATAAACTACCTAAAAAATATAAAAAGTTATAACTTTATAACTTTAAAAAAAATTAAGACAATGGATTTAGTGAAGTTTTGTCATTTTAGTTTTTATTAGATCGTATATTTAAAAATTTATACTCCAAAATATATTTTTTATGTTAGAATTTAATTTCAGAGAGCGCGCCATCTAAACCTCTTTTTTGTAAATTATTTGATTTTGTTCAACATATTAAAACGTATTTCTTCATTGAAATAACCTAAATTATTCAATATTTCGCCCTCATATGTTTTCACATTTTTGTCATTTTACTATAGTATACACTATAGTTCAAGCACCGAAAGTGAGATTAAAACATTTTTTTATTGAGTTCATCTCTTACAGTGAGCCCCCACCTTTTCAGCCCCTTGTCTGACCGCGATGTCTATAAATTCTGACACAATATTCGGTGTTTGTCGAATCCCTCGCAACACGTGCTACATCATACTATGTTTATTTAGTTTCATATTAAATTCTGTCACTTTAAGCTGCACACGTAGTATTTTTACTTTATAGTTATTTGTTATTAATAAATTGCATAAAATATAGTTTTGTTTGTCATATAGTTAGAATCTCATTAAAGGTGAGTGATATAAGGTTATTAACTGTTTAATTAATATAACTAATGACTTAAAAGTTTAAGGAGATTTAAGGTTTTATTTTCTTTCTTTTTAGCTATTCTCGAAACTTTTCGTATAATATCTTTAATACAAACGTTCAGGTCATGCCGCCATCTTTTGCAAAGTCAGCCTCTCGGTCTACTGCCTTCTGGATTCCAACATGTTGCTAGTGCAAAATATTAGAAGAAACGATTTTGATTATATGTTCTGTATTAAGTTTAGCGGCCAATGGTTCACAAATTGTATATTTTTGAACAACCTAAACACGAAATATGCCTGAATTTCCAATTTCTGGAGATCAAATAGGGTGTAAGCATACAAAGTGGCAATAAAAATTCTTCAAAACTTCTCTATCTGAAAATATAACATGAAACGAGACCGGACATAGCGGGTGTAAAATTACAAGACCCGATATCTCCTAGCAATTTATCATAATGACGTCTCCGTACTTTTTTTTAGCGGCAACAGTGGCGACCCCTGTCTTAAATCACGCGCAAGCGACAGGAATTATCAAATAACTCAAGATAATAAAATATAGCAGAGTTTTTTTTACCTCTGAAAATGAGATAAGTGGCACGTTTCTGTAGGTTTGTTCGTTCTTCCGTAATACTGTAACACAATTATTATTTTTTATAGCTGCATGTGTCCTACTGCTGGGATGCATGGAAGAAAAGATGGGAGACTTTTGCCTAGCAGTAACAGTTATGTGATAAAAAATTGTACGTGTACTATTTTCGACCAATTATCATTATCATATAAAACAAAGTCGCTTTCTCTGTCCCTATACCCCTATGAATGCTTAAATCTTAAAAACTACGCAACGGATTTGATGCGGTTTTTTTTATAGATAGCGTGATTCAAAAGGAAGGTTTTTATGCCTAAGTGAAGCTGGGGCGGGTCGCAAGTATCTTATAAACTAAATGTTGTTTAAATAAATTTGACATTAAATATCTAAATTTGAGATTTAATGGTAATACATAATATATATTTTACGTCCAATAATATACTAAGAAATATATGATTTTCCTTGCCCTTATATGGGATCAAACTTTCTTCTTTCTTTGTCGTTGCCTCATGGCAGCGGGACGTGAATATCTTGGTCCACCCTAAGCTCAATGCTTCTCCAGGATATCTTAAGTAACTACTCAAGGGATATAAATAATATTTCTCAAATCACATTGATAGTTTTAAAAATAACGTATCTAATGCCTTACCCTAGTTGCGTCATGTACAGCTGGCCTCATAGAAAAATATACAACTTAAGGTTAAAGTATACCTATGTGTATAAGTGCTGGGCATCCTATTAGATTTCCAGCGTAACTCTGAGCCGTCAACTATTGTGTCGTTATCACACAATGTGAATTGTCTTTCTTTGAAATTGTATTTTTGTACTTGTGTGTATTTTTGTGATTTCGTCGGAATAAATTATTTTTCTTCCTTTTTTCTTTCTTTCTTTCTTTCTTTTTTATTTTTATCTTTCTTTTTTTCTTTCTTTCTTTTCCGTATATGATTTACTGTAGGTACTAAAATCCCTAAAAAAAAGATGATCCTCGTAATTGTCCAGCCAATACAAATAGTTTCAGCTAATGTAATGACGTCATAAAAATCCCTCGACCGTAATACAACCTATCATAGCTGTGACACCATATGCTGTGGGGTTATATTTTAAGAGGAGCGTTTTTGTCGCAATGATCGTATCTGTTTTTATTGGGGAGGGAAATCGCTAACACAGATTACAGAATACTTATACTGCAGATATTTAACCGCTATACAAAGAAACTGTGTACTGTGATTTTAATCCTATAACTTATTAAATACCTAGCGACCCGCTCCGGCTTCGCATAGGCATAAAAGCCTTCCTCTTGAAACACTCTATATATTAAAAAAAAAGTATCAAAATCCGTTGCGTAGTTTTAAAGATTCAAGCATACATAGGGATATAGGGACAGAGAAAGCGACTTTGTTTTATAATAATAATAAGATCCTCTACGCGTTGGATCAATATCCCCGCGCAAGCCTCTCGAAAGCCGGGGTGAATAGACCCGTAATCCTCAAAGGAGATACAAATAATAATAATAATAATAAATTTTATTTTATTGACTTATACTTGTACTATGTAAGTAGTGAAGCACTAAATTAGTTTGTGGTAGGGTGACGATACTTTGTGATGTGATGATGATGTGCAACCTATCATGACAAGAAAAATAACTACTTAATTCTTTTTCTTAGGGAATTGGAACACATATCCCTACTCATTTAATACTGTATAGTGTACGTACATGTATGGATATACTCGTAAAAACTTTATTTTTTGTCTCTTTATCTATCTTGTCTTTACTAGTAATATTTTATGAAATTTAAAATATTGTTTTAATTGATCGAACATTTTACAAAATATTAGAAAACTTAAAACGATGAATATAATTAGTAAATTATTTGAGAATAATTTTTAATTATATGGCGATCCAATAAGATATAGATCCATATGTATAACTTCATATTGTATCACTGCTATACATAAAGGTGCCTATATAATAAGATCGCGACACCAAACAACTGAATAGACCTCATTTCATCCATGTTTGTTTTTCGTTTGGTCCTAAAATACATCCTTGACTAACACCATGTAGTATTCCGTACTCCGGAGTTTCCATATAAAAAAATAAAATGTACATAAAAACAAATAATGGAATTTCTCACAACTGTTTTCATTTCAATGAACCCGTTAACAAACAGCATTTAAGAGTAACGTGTTATAAACAAGAGGTTGAAAATTCCAGCGAACATTTTAAGAACATGTTAATTTCACATCCATATATTCCGTCCCCTTCATAAGTTCTTCATTACTGTAAGAGGTAATTTCAGGGCCAACACACGGTAGCATAAACTCTTAATTTATTGAAGGAAACTAATGAAATTCCTCCGCGAAGTTTATTGCTCGAGACAACCCTGTCTTGATAGCAATTTTCGGCCCTGCTAGGGTTAAAATGGTAATCGTTTCTTTAATTATTCCGAATTAATGTTTTGTCTCTGAAAGCGTTAAAAGGATTCGTTGAGGAGATATTTATCGGGTGCTTGGTGCTGTATTTATTTCAGAGTAATTGTTATCTGCTGTTTTTTACCTACTTACAAAAAGGAGGTTTTCAATTCGGTTGAGTTAATAAAAGATTTTGTTATCCAATTTCAAAACATTCGGTTGTCTATGGAAATTTGGATTCCATTTTGCCTCTGTGACCAAAGGACGAAACATTGTCATTTTTTCTTCCTTTTCTATACAGGCCATGGTTTCAGATTATTCAAGCTACCTAAAGATTTTAGACTAAGACAAATGTCATGTATCGTTTTCAATACCACGGTTTTCCTTGTCTTTAAAAAACACAGAAGCGCTTATAATGCCGGTGACCAAAAAAATTCGTTCAGGCACCAATATTACAAGTTTTGAACGTACGTGAAATTAATGTATTAAATAATTAATAAAATAAAAAAAAATATATAAAATAATTTTCATGACTTAACTGATAAACCGATTCCATATTAGTTTGTTAAAGAGACTTAAACTTGAGAGGGCATAGAAGATAGACTAAGCCCTGGAGATAGAAATTTTTGATGCGGGCTAGAAATTTAAAAATAAATCCAGATTAGAATTTCACAATTTTCATTAAAGTCAACAAAACGGCAATCGTCGTAAAATAGTTTCGCAGTAATAAATTGCTATCCTCAGTGACATCGAAATATAAAGAAAATGTCCTCATCAAAATGGAACTGATTAATTTGGCGAGGCGCAGACAGCCAGAATTTTAGAAATCTAAGCTTAATTAAAGTTTCTTCTTAACAATGATGTAAGAAACGCCGAGTAATGCGAAGGGGATACGAATGACAACTTGAATGATTGGTGGAATTTAGAAGCGTTTTTCGAAATGAAATGAGATTTTGTAGATAGTGGATTTTAGTTTAAATTCCTATTATTTATTTAAGAAAAAGTTGGACCTTATTGAGATAATTATAGCTCTCCTATATAACAGTGGTATCAAAACAACAGGTAAGGAGTAAAGTTACAATACATGCCTACCTAGTTTTAGGTCATTGTCGTAACTTAAATTGTTAAATCCATTCAATTGTTTTAAAAGGTTTTTGTTGATTTGCGTTCTAACTTTATCTTGTGTTGTATATTGCTTCTCAAATATGCACATTGAATCCCAAAATAAAACAATAGGACCATTATATGTAACGTTACAATTCAAACGGTAGATAATGTTTTTAACATTAAGTCCGCCAATTGTATAAGTATTTCGTACTTGAGTAACAATAAAGTTTTAATAAGTAAATACATAAACGTTTACCGCAAGCTACCCATTGAAAAATAAGTAGAAATAATATAAAAGACATCAACTTAGCACAAGTTGACGCGGTATTCTGCTGTCTATAAGTGTAAAAATTGTTTGACCGAACAATGACCCAACCACCTAAAAGGCAAACAGTCAGATTAGAGAAGAGACATACAACAGGTGCGAAGTGCCAAGCACATCTCTTACAACTTAGACCACTTTTTAAAAATTTGAGTGGAACAAACAGTAAATTTTGATGATGAGTCGTTTGAAGAATTAAAATAACTGCAACAAAGTAGGGTGAAATGCAAAGTTGCCAAAACACACCATTAACGGGATTGGTGATCGAGAAAACTGGGAGTTTTAAAAGGAGCCCCTTGAAAAAGTTGCCGAATAAATTCTCTGTCAAATTTGTTTTTGACGGCTTGAATTTTTAATGAATTGCTAAGATGGATTGCATAATTTGACTTTAAATTAACGCCATTTATTAGGCTCTTTTTATTTTAGGAGTGTTAATATTTTTCTTATAAAACTTTGTTAATAAAACGATTACAAATACAATATCACTCAATGCAGACATGTTTTAAGTATAGTTTTCGTCATAGTATAAGACCACCTTATTTACATATTATATAGTATGTATTGAGTTTAATTATGTTATAAACCATAAGAAAAGTAATTATAATCATCATTGATTTCTACTGCTAACTTCGATCGATATATTTTTCTGTTCTGAACAGAAATAAAGAATTAAAAAAAAAAAAAAAGATCTTAGTTACTTCTTAAATTGCCTCTTAGGATATCCAGGTGAAGAAAGTGTGGTTTTAGTCACTTGTGGTAATGTACTAAAAACCTTCTTCGAGAATAAGGCTATCATATCATATCCGAGTAGTAGCTTTAAAGTTATAAGCATTCTAATAAATAAAATCTTCAGCTTTATTTTATTCGTATAATAGTATGAATTCTGATATTTGTTTCAGTTATTATTGTGGACTTACCAAACAGACTAGTTTCGTGTTCTATACTAAAATCATTTACACAAATCAACATGACACCAGTTAACAGACAGCGATTCTTGTAACATCGATCGTAATTCAAAAGTCAACTCCTCCAAAATAAGTTTCACCGTTAAGTGCCCCAGTTTTCAAAATCGAAACACGAATAAACCAATACTCGAATAACTTCGATTAATCACCGTTTAATTTGAATGACGGCAAATTGATTTTGCTTGTGAAGTAAATCACTAATGAACAATAAAAAGTTGCTGAACTCCAATTGAGATTAATAGAGGTAATTAAGCTTATCCATCATCTGAAAAACTAGATTTTGAACGATGTTTTTGAAAGTAATTACTTTCATTACCTGTGCTAAGTATTTTAAATCGTGTTCTATTTAGAATAAAAAGTAACAATTTCCTGCCAGTATTGTCCTCTTACAATCAGAATGATTATTTTAACAAGAAATGACTATAACAGGTGCTGGATGCAGGTCGCTTTCAACCGGTCATTTTGAAATACTTGGCGGAGGCCTAGTCTTAAGAGTTGTGTCGTATCAGGATATGAAAAGCAGACAAGCGTTGGATGCAGGTCTCTTCTAACCGGTCATTTTGGAAATCCTTGGGGTAGGCCTATATTCAGTAGTGGAGAGCTTGCGACTGAAATTATGATAATGAAGAACAATCTAGCGGTTGATAATAATTTTATAAAAATATACCTTGTAGCAATTGCCGTCTGAATTGATTAATTGACATGAATTTCCCAACACGTCCATCTGCCCAACACGTATATATTCGTACATGGCAGAGTGACGGCTTCTAATCTGCACAATTAATCCTGTGATTGCACTAAATGCCGCTTTGTGCTACAGAGAAGATTATTGCAGAGACTAAGGTATTCACTTTCTATACAATAGTACCTATGGGCATAAATAAGCTGTGGTAACCGTTTATCATTAGATAAGCTGAAGGCTGTAAGTAATATTTGACTTTGAGAGACATCGAATTACCTCAATGGAGCATTTTTTGCGTACCTAGTGTATATTTTCTTTGATATTAAATAATTAAAAATATGTGAAACCATTGAAAAAACTGTACGGTTTCACACAAGTAAAAAATTTGAATTTGACTTGAGTTTTTTAACTTTTTCTGTTTTCTGCTTTATTGATTCCTCTTCATTTTAGTTGAGATATTTCAGTGATTTTTAATTTGGTAAACATAAACCTATCAATTAAATACTTGATAAATATTGAAATCACATTGATTTTAATAATCATTATTTCGTGCAGGTAATAAAAATAAAATAAATAAATAAAGGAACAAATCACATAGATGGAGTAAGTGTAGGTTACGGTCAATCGACCATGCACATCCTTATATTATAGTTATTGACTAAAATGATTACTGTAGAAGGTAGGAAATGGAAATGGAAATCTCTGACAGGCGTGATGATATATATATATAGTTATATATAGAGGGTAGTGAAGTCTCAATTGCATCACGAAATCGCTTTGTCTCTATGATAGATCTATACTAAGCTTTACAACAGGAGGCTATTAAACATGGGAATTGATGCTACATATGTATGAAATATATAGTAAGGGTGTATATGGTGGGGGCTAGACACTTTGGACCAAAGCTATCCGCTTGGGTGGTTTTCTCTTCAATCAACCTGTAAGCTATTGAGCAGTGTTGGACAACTATGAATAGTTAGATAGATGTTATTGTCATCTTCCCTCACTTCTCAAAAAGTTTACTCTCATCTTTTATTTCAACCCTGATAACAGCCATCATCAAAGTCGAAGAAAACACATTCGGTGAAAGAAGCCGTTTAGGTAAAGAAAGCTCTATCATGTAAACAAATATCTCTTATACTGATGATTCCATTATCCAATGCAAACGTATAGCCACTGTCGGATGTTCCTGTAAAAATGATTAAGGAGCACAACAGACGCTCCATTGTAATAACCAGTATCACCAAATCTTAGACTGTGATTTCAAAGAGTACCCGTGAATTTGACCTGCCATGGTTTTTCTCAAGTGACTACAACATGCCCGTCTTCAAGATGACCGTAAAAAGATTCCTTCAGGGTCTGCAACGTGCTCGCAATGCTCTTGGTATTGCTGGCGTCTCATAGGCTGCGGTCACCACTTCCAATCGTATAAAAAAAAAGATGAAGAAAACACATTCGGATGAAGAAGCCCTTTAGGTAAAGAAATTTCTATCATGAAAACAAATAACACTCGTACTCATGTTTCCATTACCTGATGCAAACGTTGAGCCACTGCATTAAGCAGAACATCAATGTATCCGGATTATGCAAATCGCGATACAGACATGACGCGTCCCGCGGGATACTCCCTGGGTGTGTGATGGAACGTACTACGTATTAAAACAACCATAATAAATGTCATCATCATTTCGTGTAGATGACACGGTCAATCGAACATGCACACCCTGGTGTTAATATTCTTCGGAACCTTTCGTAATAGGAAAATATAATTATTATAGTTTGAAAAAATGTAATATCATCATCATCGAAGCCATAAATTATAAAGATGTTAATCACACATACATTATCACTATGCCTGTCTCCCACAGAGGTAGGCAGAAATGAGATTTTTCCATTGGCTATGATCCTTACATACCTACCATTCTTTCTCCATACTCATCACTCTTGTTATTCATACTCGCTGATTTCGGGTATTTCAATATGTCTTTGATTTGGTCGCAATAGGTTTTTGGAAGCCGACCCTGACCGACTCTCCCAGCCAACTCTTCTTTGTTTATACCTTCTGTAAGTCTCCTTTCATCCATCCTCTCTAGGTACAGTGGGCTGCAGAGAAAACTGACCCCCATGCCACAAGTATCGCTATTGAAAGGGGGTCAGATTTCTCTGCAGCCCACTGTACATACCCAAACCATCTCAACATCTCTTTTTCGATCATTGTCACCACATCCTTACCAACAAAGATCGCATAGACGTCTTTGATTTATTATGAATACTAGCTTTCGCCCGCGGTGCCGCATGAATTTATCTTGGGAGCAGTGCTTTTTCCCGGGATAAAAGGTACCCTATGTCCTTCTCAATACTCAAAGCTATGTGTATGCGAAATTTCAGGAAGTTTCTTTCAGTGGATAGGGCGTGAAGAGGTAACAAATGAACAAACAAATATACAAACTCACTTTCGCATTTATAATATTATTAGTAGAATAGTTGAGATGGGATATTCTCCCTATGAACAGTCTTCCTATAAAATCTTTTTATATTATCTAACACTAGAGTACATTAGTTAGGTCTAGTCTAGACTGTGAACGTCCGGTGTATGGCCGGTCTTTGTTCGAGACCCTCTCGAAACCGAGATACGGTGGTATTTTCCGATTGAATTTAATTCAGATTGGAGCCAGTCCGTAGGGAAATATCATAGTCATTTTGATAGTTACTGCTTATACTCAGGCGAGATTTTAATTAAATATTAATTTAATTTATATTGAATAGCATATGACATCTTCTTATTCATATTTTGCTTTTAATTTTCGTTGCATGTTCCGCTTACGCTTCAGAGCCTAGGGTAGGATATTAATCATGATCCCGATTTGGCGGTACTAGTAATTACAATTGAACGACTGCCGTCTGACCTCCGTAACCCTTTTATATAGGGAAACCAGACCGATAATAACATGATCCGGGTGTTTATTAGTAGCCAACACTACCATATTTTTCAGGCATCTGGCATAGCTTAACAATAACTATATACCAATAACAGCCGGGACCAACGGCTTAACGTACCTTCCAAAGCACGGAGGAGCTCAAGATAGAAATGCCACTATTGGCGACCAATCCCCACACTCGCCGACGCTTAACGCGCGCCGCGCTCTTCTATCGAGCTCCTCAATTTTCAATTAGTATATTGTAATAATTATCCTTCCTTTTGGCTTCGCCGTAGTCGGGTAAAATATTGATTTTCGATCTGTATGTATATTTATAAACGAAAAAATACCTAACACCAAATATACAAAGGTCATAAATTTTCCTCGTATAAGAAGCGCAAAAAAAAATACAATAACATTTTAGCAGGAAACCGGGGGTTATGATAACAAACAATATGATATATAAATAAAATATATAAATAGTTAGATGAGCTCCAGATACCGTTTTCGGGGGACGTGCTTATTATGAAGGTAACCGTTTTTAGGGGAGAGTCCAAGAATATGGACAAGCGATTTATTAAATAAAAAAAAAAATGAAAGAATTTTCTTTTTGATTCCTCGATTATTCAATTCAATTCAATTTATTTATTTCAGACAATTTAGATTTATAAAAAAAGTCCATATTTGTTAGTAATTTGTCCTATCCTATGTTAGTAAAATATTGATTTTTAAAATTACTTAATATCTACGCTCCTGGCGGACCACAGGTACGTGCACTTTATATTCAAATAACAATCCTCAAGTGATTCTAACCGCTCATGGTAAACTCAAGATCTTTTACCTACCAAATCTAGAGCTAGAAGCCTTCCAAACTCTATAATATTTTTTCATTTGAAGTTTTTTTTTATTTAACGCATTTAGCTTTGAATCAATTGATGAATCCAAAATTAATTGCGATAAAGAAACAATTAACTTATTCAGAATTGAAATTTAATTAAAATAATATTAATAATTTATTTAAAATAATAAATTATAAAGATTACTTTACTCGTTATAAATGTTTTGTTATAAAGTGGCATATTTTTTTTTTTTTGCTTTAATGTAAAGAAGAAATGATAGCGAGTATTACAAGATATGGTATTTTAATTACACCTGTCATTTTGCTTTGAATTCATCAATTCAAAAGTACCTATATCGATATGTAGCTGATTTAGGATTTGATGTAGAATAAGAGTGAAGCTAAATATCACAATTCAAAATTTAATTTGGATAAATACATTCAAAATTAATTTACAATACAATATTAAGCTTCAGTTGTTATAAAGAATATATATATCTTCTAAAAATAATGTTTTTTTTTTAAACTAACAATTACAACTAATCGCCTATGACTTGGGCCATACAAACAAAATCGGAATAGGCGTGTAAAAAGCCTTGTTGCAATGCATGCCAATTCGTCGGGTGGCAGTCGGGACCCGGGACTCGGGCTCGACTGGACGTCCGACCGTACAGAGTACCGACAGCATCAAAAGCAGATCGAAGATAAGACTTTTTTGTACTACTCTGATCATTTATTCATTAAATACTAAAAGCCTTGCCGAGGTTAAACGGACATGATATATTTACGTTGTATATTTATTTTTTTCTTTATGTACACAAAAATAAGAATATAGAATACAATATAGAACACAATAAGTACAAAGGTACTACTTATTTCAATAGAAATATCTTCCAGTAGACCGTGAGAGCAGAGGTGATTAATTCGTTCATTCATTCATTTCGTGTAGGTGTCATGAACAATCGACCATGCACACCCTGTTCTTAGGAGCCGCCCTTCGGCCTCTGACGTAGTTCTTTTAACGACTACCAGATGGCAGCCGGGAAACACGGCTTAACGTGGCTTCCGAAGCATGGAACCATCTTTTTGTCAGACAATCAGGTGATTCAAGCCTGCAATGTCCTAACCAAACTGGAAACAACTAAATAAAACAAAGTATGCTTCCCGTGGGAGTCGAACCCTCGACCCGAAGAAGTGATTAATAGAGGTGGTGTATATATACTTAGCATGTCCGTATAGAGGTTTTCCTAGCTTTATACAGCAGAAGGTTATACAGCGGGTGCTATCACGGCTCTACCATAACCATTTTTGTGTCTATGCTTTTCTTTTATTATCTGAATTCTTTTTTTTTAAGTCCCCTCAGATCTCTTCTTTACTTTGTCGTGTCGTAGTGTTTTTTTTTAATTTTTTTATTTCCTTTTTTTAAACAAATTACTCAAATGCCCTTTTCGTTAACCACTATTAAATAGAATAATCCCCTGATGGCTACGGATATTAGCCATTAGTTTATTGTCTATTTAAGCTAATTAGGACATCGCTGGTATACCTTGCTTGATCAACATTTGTAGTAAGGACAGTAGTACATACATAGATAGGTACATATTATCACGATTTTCCATTGGCTGCGATCCTTACAGGATAGAACAAGACTAACTACTAATAATAACAAAATCTAATTCGTACCATTTGACGTGGCACTTGACATACAATTGTGTACTAAAATTCTGTATAGTTTATTATGCAGTCGGTACTTTATACGCCCCGTCGTGACCGGGGTGTGAATCAACTCGGCCGGTTTCAATTTGCGATGTCGCCTTCTGCTCGACGGCCGTATGCCCAGTCGCTGCGACATTTGCGTCTCAGTTTAAGGTCTGAGTAGTAGACTAAGAACTAATCCTGTAACCCTAGTATGAGATTTTCTTAACACAGACGGTAGCGACTGCCTTACATCTATGTATGGAATATTTGAGTTGCCTTACCATCCGCCAGAGGCACTGTACAAGTTTGTCATATAAAATCGCTTACGCAGTCGCTAGCGTCTGCGTTTAGAAAAACTCATACTAGGGGCACTGGAGTATATACCCTTTAAATAATTGAATTGTATTATTAAGCATATGAGTTTAAATATGGACAGATCAAACAGATTGAGCAAGCTCTGAAGTAAACAATGGCGGCCGAAAGGATTTTATAGCTGTGTTATAAGATTCTAATTTAACAAACTTTCTTATAAAATAAAAACTAATCGCTGTTAGTCTCGCTAAGACTCGATAATAGCTGGATCAATTTGGTTTAATTTGGTCTTGATATATTTGTGGCAGTTCAAGAAAGGTTTAAACGATGAGAAAAGTGAGTTTCGTGGTACGGAGTTTGCCGGGTCAGATATTTTAGAATAGATAAATAATAAATTAAAATATGGATAAATCTTCCAGATTACATTAGGGAAGCTAATTACATTAGGAGCTAGCCCCAAAGTACATTATTCATGTATTTTGGGATAATTCAACAAACTAAATTTTATAATAGATACACATAATGAAACATTCAATACCCAGATCCTAATCCTTCTGAAGAAGATCATCTCCCATATTACCATGACTAGGTAACAAACTCGGGACCTCCGTGTGTCAGCCTGGCATATTAACAACTAAGGCCACAGAGGTCAGGTCGTCAAAGTCAAGAAATAGATCATAATTAAAAAATGTCCGCGGTTCGGTTTTCCATAAGTATATTCTAGAAAACTGTAATTGTAAGGGTATTACCTAATAAGTAAGAAATAAGTACTTTTTTAAATCTACGTTCAATTTAACCCTCAAACTCAAGGTCAGCAACATTAATAATCATAATAGGCCTTATCTTGAGAGGCTTTTCTAAAAGGCTTTGAATTTTATTTCGGATTGGAAAGGTACTTAGATCTGAAGTGGCCATTTTAGCACTGAGGTGAGTGCGGTCTGATTATATTGAATTCGCTCGTTTATTTTGAATGTATTATCAATTTAAGTGCTCTTTTTTGTACTAATTTTTTTGAGGTAATAATTAGCGGTTGCTAAATTTATTATTAACTAGCGACCCGCCCAGCTTCGCGTGGGTATAAAAACCTTCCTCTTGAATCACTCTATTTATTAAAAAGAAACTCCAAAATCCGTTAGGGGAAATATCAAATGGGATATAGGGACAGAAAAAGCGACTTTGTTTTATACTATGTAGTGATTTCATCTAGCTACCTCTTAACTTAGCGTTTTTCTAGACTAAGCAGAGTCCGATAAAATGTTTTTGGAATGTTATCAGTACGAAAGTGAGTTTTTGTATTTAAAGATGCTTTATCTACTAAACCAGTCTTCTTGTAGTTTCGCATACACATGTATACTGAAAAGGTAAGTTACTTTAAAAAGTTAAAGTACTGCTTCCGGACCACTAGATATAGTACTTATAGTTAATATTTATAATCCAAAATCAGCATGAGATATATGCGTATATTTTTTAAAACATTTACGAAGACAGAACCCTATTTAAAATTCTTAATCCTTTTCCTTTTTAACAAAACAACACTTATTATGATAACTTTTAAACATCTTTTTGCATTAAATAAAAATGATTCACATTAAAAACAAAAATTTATACAATATTTTTACCTCGCAAGTATAAACAAGTTGTTAGTAGGGTTTAAAATCGAATGGAGTTTCATGATGAGGTCAAAAATAGAATTCGGATCAGTCTACCCTTCAATCATTGAGTAAAGACCTGTGATTATCGTTTGATGGCCGATAATTTTGTTTAAAATAATTATGTTTAAGATTTTCCTACTGATAAAGATTATTAGAGCCGTGGGCAGAATAATAACAGGGAATTTGATGTGCCAAGATGACTCATTATATGATTGACTAAATTAGTATGATAATAACTTGTTATCGTTTAAAAATAAAAGTTAAGCGCCCAAATCCTTCCATTGCTTAAATGTCATAATGATTTCTTTATTTCTTACACATTTACAAAGGTGTATTTCTGGTATGTTTCTGTTGTCTAATTCTAGAAGCTAGAAGGTTGGCTGGTAAATAATGCATTAGCATTGTTTCCCCTTTGAACTTTGTTATTATTATTATTTTTTAGTTCTTTATGTTCCACTGCTGGGCAAAAGCCTCCCCACTAACCTTCTATGTATCCTTGACACCCACGCCAGTCTTTATCGAAAGCCTATAGTTCGTCTGACTATCTTGTATTAGACCTTTCTCGCTTTCTGTACCCATAAGTAGGAACCCAGTACCATTATAATTATAGGTAAAACTTTAAAAGAAATTAATAAACTTTTTGTACACATAACTTTGAAAAATTGCAAATTTAGGAATTGTCCCTTTGACTATATGTCAGACAGATCGAAATAGGTGGTGTAACGGCTCTAGTTAGATTAGTGGAATTTTTCAAAAAGATCACTGGTTAGGATAATAAGAGCAAATACACGGCTGGGCTTATTTTAACGTTACCTCCGGCAAACAGGGGTATCGTTACTTGTCAAAGTATCGTTAACTCGAGTAACGTTATTTTCACCCAAATAAACGTTGCCTGCTAACAAAAGTATCGTTACGTTTTCCATTGGTGGCAGTGCGTGTTCCCTTTTAGAATTTGAATCTATAGGTAATAACAATACGGTTGAGTATCATTCAGCTAAATAATGCTGAGTCACGCATCGTGAGCTATGACGTCACAGTGTCGCCTGTCGCCCATAAATCCCTGAACGAAGACTGATTGTGGCAGTACTGGCTCTGCTGTGTTGTGGATTTTGATTGTCAATGTCACTTGTCATTGTATTGTGACGTGATATAAGTACCCTCTCAAATAATGCGCTTTCTAATGTATGAGCTGTACCAATAGGACAGAGAAATTATCCGAATAGAAATGTTTTAACGCAGATTTAGTTCCAGGATCAGTGTGGCAGCGTATTCTCTCTTCTTATCTTCAATTAATACATGTAAACCCATGTAAACCACACCACACCTTATTAGAAATGTATAACGTAGCAACAAAACCACCTAATATTGTCGACCAATACAGTGGCATTAAATTCCCCGCCCATTTGTTCTGTGTAAAACGTTGTCTTGGAAGCCAAACTAGTGACATGTTTTTTGTATGCCACTTCTTGTTAACATTTCTAAATTCCATGGCTGTACCGCTGTTGCCATCAAAATAAAGTTGAAAGTCTAATTTGACATCATCATCATTACATCGTGTGTAAATAGGGTCAATTGATATTGCATACCCTGGTGTCAGAGTTCATTGAAACCGCCTCTCGTATTTGACGTGTTCTTTTTAAAGCTACCAGATCAGCCAGGACAGGTCCAACAATGTGCCTTATGAACTAAGCTTCCGAAGCACGGAATCATCTTTATTATCAGGTAATCAGGTTATTCAAAGCCGCAATTTCACATTTAAACAGGAATCAACTAAACAAAGTACTTATACTTTCCGTGGGAATCGAACCCACGACCAGGTCTTTAAGCAAACGCCTTAACCACTGCAATACAGAGACAGTTAGAATTGTTAACGCTAAGAAACAAGAAATTAAGACTCCTTTTCTTACCCCATGTATAATATTGTATTTAGGAGATAAATTCGAAAAGCAGACGCCTCAAGATACGCTTAAATAAAATATCCCACCTACAATTTAGTGACACACTTCCCCTGCACAAATCTTCAAGGAGCAAGCCTGCATAATATAGTATTTAGAATATTTCGTTGCAACGAAAATATCATATTTAACATACGTTTGGAATTCCGTAGCCGCTTGAGGCGACAATTTGCGTCGAACGGAACGCAGCTCGACCGGTAAATAAGAATCTAAATTCGAATATCTGCAATATAAATATTTTATTTATGATGTCTGAATTTAGGTTTGAATTGAAATCACAAATAACAAAAAAAAACGTACCTTGCTGTTCTATAGAACCTTTACAAACTTAGCAATAAGTACAAACGAGCACACGAGCTGATTTATTGCTAATGCGATTTCTTCCAACCAGAATGAAGAGAAAAAATAAAAACTTAATAAGAGGTTAATTAATGTGGAGTTGTGAACTAAAAAACTAGGTTCATAAAATAATTGAATTACTGGCCACTAATAAATAATTATGAAAACGAATTTCAACTCAGATAGCATTTTCTGTCGGTTTTTGGCGCCAAGCTAAAGTCACTTAATTATCGTCATTGTATTTATTTTCTAATATTTGTGTTGTTTCGAATGTTTGTGAATAATAAAAGTGGGTTATTATTCGCTAAGTGTTCGTGAACAAGCGTGAGTGTTGGGATGTGGTACAATGTCGTATAAGTGACTAATCTTTGTCACTGAAATCTCCCAAGATAATGCTAAGTGAAACTTCCAACGCTTCACTTAGCCCTTGACTAACTTGACTAGACATGACTACTACTTAACTTGAACCTGTGATTATATACTCTTTGACTCTGTGACTCGACAAAATGAAGAACATTTATATAAAACTTGATACTGGCAAAAAAAGCTATAAGTTTGATGGCCATATTGTGAATTATTATAGCCTCATAAAAAAAAAACGTTTTCTGTCGCCTAATTAGAATGTCCCGCCATTTCCCGCGTGTATCGATTGCGATGAAAATCTTTGTGGATTTACTTAAAAATAAAGTTTTTTATATTATTTATCACCACATTTTATTGGAAGACTGGGAATAATTAAGTCAGTGTCATTAAATATTTAACTCCATAGATTTATCACATCATCAGAACGACGTGATAATTTGTTGACAGCGTTAGTGGACTGTTGACAGTTTCACACGAGCGGTAAAACAACACGAAATTAAATTGTGACTCATGTTTCTGTGTCATTTGCATGAAAACAATTAATATGTTACTCTTTTTTTAAGCGTGATTAGGTTGACAGTGAAGCCAAGAACCCGCGTAGCCTATTGATAGGACTGTCAATAGGCTAAGGTGTAAGGTTATAATTTAATACTAGCTTTTTCCCGCGGCTATGCCCCGTGAATTTTCCTCGGGAACAGTAGGTTTCCTGGGATGAAAGGTACCATAGGGTATAATATAGATAAATTATCTGATAGTGTTGGCCACACACCCGGATCCTGGTCCTATGGGTCTGGTTACCCTATGAAAAGGGCAACAAATAGACAGCAGTTATTCTCTTGTATTAACTAGACCCGCCACTGTAGTCATTCATTCATTTCGTGTAGGAGCCACGGTCAATCGACCATACACACCCTGGTGTCAGAGTTCTTCGGAACCGCCTCTCAGCTTCTGACGTGATTCACTGAACGACTGCCAGATGGTAGCCGAAGCCGAAGCACCGAAACATCTTTATCATCAGAAAATCAGTCTTACAACTGACATCTGTCGATGGTAGTCAGGATAAATTAGATGCCTTTCGAAACACAGAGGAGCTCAAGATAGAAATGCTACTAGCAACTAATCCAACTCAGACTATTCCCGCCGTCTTTTTACAAACACAAATGTCTCGTAAGTTTTTTATGCTCCCAGCGTATCCCTGGTTAATTTTATAGTCTTGTAGCTTCAAAAACTTTTTTTTTCCTAGCTGTATGTGTCCCACAGCTAGGCAAAAGCCTCCCCTTTTCTTCCATGCGTCCATGTCCTGTGCCGCTTCTTTCCAATCCTTTTCGAAGTCTCTTAACTCATCTGACCATAATATTTTTCTTGGCTTTCCTCTCTTTCTATACTCATCCGCTGGAACCCAGGTTGATAGTAATCCAGTCCATCTCTCGAGATGCATGCGGCACGCACTCTCAAAACCAGAACCCAGTCTTACATTTGTTTAAAAACAGATTTCGACAAAGAAATATTAACAATCCAAATGAGCCGATTCAGTAAAACAACAATAGTTGGTAAGTGAACGCACAAAAGAGCTAAGAGTACAGCCACAGTTGAAGATTGCATTTTTCCATTGTTAAGAAGCTTTGTGAAGGTCCACACAATAGGATGGGAGGTCAACTATCAGATATTGTACACTTGGAGACTGGGGTTATTTGCTCTTTAATTTAATGAAGGAATGAGATACTGTGTTGCACCATTTACATACTTAGATAAATTTGAATATTATTATTTTTTTGTGTATTTCAAATATCTATTTTTTGTATTTCAAATGTGTCAGGATTTTAGAACACTAATAAATTCATTCACTCAATATAAATAAAAAGAATGCCAATTTCTCAATCTTTTTATTAATAACACAATGTGTAATATGTTTTCAAATATATTTTTACTAGCTGTTGCCCGCAACTCCGCCAACATGGGACTCGGATATTTCGCACCTGTTTGACCCCTAGTATATAAGAATTATTTAATACTAGCTGACCCGGCGAACTCGGTACCGCCTGGACACACTTTTCACACCTTTTAAACCTTCCCTGAACTTCCACAAATAACTTAAGAACAAAATTAGCCAAATCGGCCCAGCCGTTTTCGAGTTTTAGCGGTACTTACGAACTGCAATTGATTTTTATATTTAAAGAAGAAGATTAATATTTAAAAAAACCACCTGTTATAATTTCAATAATCACTTTGTATTTAGGTTGTCTAAAAGAGATTGCATTAGCGATAAAGCTTATTGTTTTATCTATGTTTGTAACTTCCTCATTGTATTTTTTTATAAGTACTTTATGTAAGTAAGTTTTTTGATCTTGTCTTGTCTCAACTATATCCATACATTTTTCGAAATCGGTCCAGCGGTTTCTCCGTAAAAGTGTGATAGACAGACTTTCCCACTTACAATATTAGTTTCTTTTTAACTAGCTATCTAGGTCCCACTGCTGGGCAAAAGCCTTCCATTTTGTTTCCATTGCTCTCGATTCTGTGATGTTACCCTCCAGTCCTTATCAAAACGCTTAAATCATCTGTCCATCTCTTTTTGGGTCAATCTAATATCTTGTGTATGGATTATTTATCTGTGTCACAGGCAACAGTTAGTATATAATAAAAATGCCTCGCTTACAAATAGATTACTGAGGAAGCTTGAAAAAACCGTAGCTATTATGTCCTCCAGTTATGGGACATAATTTAACGTTGAGAGTCTATCACGGCAGCCATTGCTTTTTAATCTATTTTTAAATCTTTTTAAACATCGCTGTTACTATTTTTTATCTTTTATAAGATAACTAGCGATTGGCCTCGGCTTTGCACGGGTTTATTGAAACTTGACATTTATAAATAGGAAATAGGGTGATAAGGTGTTGAAGCACTAATTTTTTTGGCTAAAACTGAAAATCTGTGTGCCGCTTGGCCTAAGCTGTTTTTGCCTTTTTGCTCTACTGCAACACATATATGCCTAATTCTTATTTTATGTTGTTTTAGTTAAGGTAACTTTTGTTTTATCTCTGTATAATCTTAGTGTAAGATATTACTGTTTTTGTGTGTATGTGATGCAGTATTGGTAAATAAAGCTTTTATCTATTTATCTATCTATCTAAGGACCAGTTTAGCCATGGATTTGGCAACTTTGGCAGAACTATTTTTGAAATGTATGACACCCAAAATCGGTGAGTCGAAAGATTATCGTTAGTATTCGAATGATTTTCATGCAACATAACCGGTAACCCGCAGGTTATATTGTGTGTCATACATTTCAAAAATCTGGCAGCTATTTTGTCCAACGTATAATTCGCGCAATACAGCGGGGAAACGCTGCCAGTATTCTGGGCACATTGCCTCCCTGGGGCGCGTTGGAAGACTATTTTTATTTATAATTTGTTAATTGTAATTTTTTTTATTTTTTTTTTTTGCCAATAAAAAGATATATTTCATACCTACCGACGATGACCTGAAGAAGGTTGCAGGCAGGCGCTGGATGCAGGCCGTTTTCATCCAGACTTTTGAAATCGTCAGATGATAATCTTAATTTTTAACTAGTGGATAGATAGACTGACGAAAAAAAGTAAATTGACTGAAATTGGACCTAGAATTTCTAACATAGCAGTTGGAATGTCATCGGAAATCCGCTAAGATGAGAGACTAGCAGAAGTTATTAATGAAGACATTCATTCAAAGTAAAATAAGACTGTAACACACTTGAAAGGCAGACTCATTCATAACAGTACAATCTTAGCGGAATCAAGACGGACAGATACATTAAAGTTTTTGTCCGCCCTCATTTAAGGTTCAGACAAACTAGATTACATTGTTTATATTTAAAATCTAGCTATTTTCGTCGGTTTCACTCCTTGTGGTGTGTTTATACTATATGACCTGTTCCCTTCCTAAAAATCAGGCAACCATTATGCAAAAAGATTTTTTCAAATCCGGCCAATGTTTTAAAGTTATATGCGTTCAAACAAATAAAAAAAAAACTCCTCAGCTTTATTAGTTGAATATTTATATGTGACAAATTGAAAATATTACCACATGATATTTTCACAAAATTTCGTCTCAGGGACTTTAATATTTCAAACTTTTTTTAATTTAATACATATTTAAAAGAAATCATGGAAACTATTTTTGTTTCGATCACAAAATATACATTAAGATCAGAAACAAAAATTAGCCTTTGGCTAAGTTGGCTGGTAAGTATGTGTTTTTTTTTTAAATAAAATAATAATAATATATAATAAATACAGGAACAAATCACACAGATTGAGTTAGCGCCAAAGTAAGTTCGAGACTTGTGTTATGGGATACTAACTCAACGATACTATATTACTATACTAATTAAATCGTATTCTTTTCGAATTAAGGTACATTTTACTTCTTCCTGAATTTTTTTTGAGTCGACGGAACCTTAACTCAATGTCAAAGGATATTGCTCATTCGTTGCTCTAATAAGACATTACAAAGATACAGAGCGGACGCGTCTTTTTTTAATTCTGCCGCGTCATTTATAACGGGGCGGTCTCCACAAATCATACCAGGTTATTTATTGGACATTATTTCGGTCGAATTAGAATCAACGGTGCCACTTCTCTGTATATTTAACTCTATTTTTAACCTTTGTTTAACGCGTGATCTGTCAAATTACATCCTTAATGAAGAATTTGTTTGGTATGTTAATTAAATTTGTTTTGAAAATATGATTTGTTGTAACTAAATAAATATTATTTTTCGTGACTATTTCATGTCACGATAATCGCAAAAGTAGGCGGTACTTACTGAATCCCTTTATTTCTATTGCCTATTATATATGTTCATAATAGAATCGTATTTATTATTTACTGGCTTTTGCCCGCGGCTTCGCCCGCGTAAACTTCCTTCGGGAACAGTGCTTTATCCCGGGATGAAAGATACCCTGTGTCCTTCTCCAGGTTCTAAGCTACCTCTCCACCAATTTTAAGGTAAATCAATTCAGCCGTTATTGAGTTATAAATTGTGCCAACACGACTTTCTTTTATATATATATAGATGTACTTATTGTTCCACAAGTGAATAATACTACAATTGGTGGACTTAATGCTAAAAGCATTTTCTACTAGTCAACTCTTGGGAGAAACAGAAAATCTTTGCGGCGCAAAAGTTAAAATACGTACCTTGTTTCTTCTAGTATTAGTAAATGCTTATTGATTTGATAGAAATTTTCTATCTGGTGTTATCACACAAATAATACCTATACTTTGTATCAAAATAGTAATTTTCTATTTAATCCTTGTTATTTTATACTAAGTGTATTACTTTCTGGACATTGTTAACTTATAAATAACTAGCTGTTGCCCGCGGCTTCGCCCGCGTGCGCCTCGGTTATATCGCGCCCGAAAGTAGGCTATGTTTGACTCCTAGTGCATAACTATATCCATACCAAATTTCATCACAACCGGTCCAGCAGTTTAGCCGTGAAGAGGTGACAGACAGACAGACTTTCGCATTTATAATATTAGTATATGGAAGTATGGATATCTTATTTCATTAAAAAAGCAATCCACTCAAACAACGCCGCGTGAGGCAACTAGTTATACAGTAATAACTCTTTTACCTTATCGTGTAAGGTTAAATCTGATTAACGATCCAGCAACATAATTGATGTAGTTAAAAAAATCGTCACATGGCGGAGCCATAAAAATAGCGTGGCTTAACCCTTCAATGACAGATTAACACCAGAGACCAAGCATCTAGACATTTTCTTTTTCAAAATGGTATATTTTAGTAAAACTATGTACTTATCAAATATGAATTAACAGATCAATTGTGGGCCTTATTATCAGTCAGCCAACATTTGACGTATTTATGTGGAGTTTTTGGTTCTGAAATTACTTTTTTTAATATTATAGAGTTGGAAGTCAAATTTTTAACTTACGTAAATAATTCTTATTAATAAAAATGTAGTACCTATATAGTCCTAGTAAATGGATCACTAAATTTGTAAGGGAAGTCAATAAATGTTTTACGATTACGTTTTACAAAGTAATCTAGTTGGTGTTCTTGTCGGTGTATTCTTTTCAAGTCCACTTTCTTCCCTAATTTAACGTTCTGACACAATTCCTACGCAACTTTTTCCTTTCAAATTTCAAATCAAATATTCCTCATTGTTTATCTCTTCTAATTTCACTTCAAATAATTTGATCCTGTTAAAGTAGTCACTTATTACAAAGCTTATCCTCCAGTTCTCTCTCCTCTGTGTCTCCGCTAACAACATAATTAGCGAGTTGACGCAACCATTTGTTTCGCCGATACACCTGACTTCCCAACGAGGGTTAATAGGCAATTTCAAACTCATTTTTAACCATCTTCTGAAAAGTAGGATGGTTTAACTTAGATAGATAGATATATATATACTCTTTATTGTACCATTATCATACAAATTATACATGTTGAATACAAATACAAACAATGTGTACAAAGGCGGACTTATCGCTAATGCAATTTCTTCCAGCCAACCTAAGGGTGGATAGGAGCAACGTGGAAAAAATGGGGTAGGCGGTACCGAAACAAATAATGAAATAAATAATATAATAAACATAATACTGACTATACTTAAGTACCTTGATGAGAGGGAGTAAAACAAAAAAAAGATGGCAAGCGTGGTTTAATTTGGGATTAGTCGCCACTAGTGGCATTTCTACCATGAGCTTCTCCATGCTTCGAAAAGCACATCAAACGTAGGTCCCGCTGTTATCACTAGATGGCAGTAACCCTAAAACATTTCTTAAAAAGTATTGCATTACTAGGTTATGATCATTTTGGCCAGGTTCCCCTGTAGAAAGCTTAAAGTGGTCAGATTGAATATTGTGATAACCAGTGCTGCCTAGGTAGGTACCTTTCTAGGTAGAGGGATGATTAAAATCGTACCCTGGCCTCTGAAGTATGGAACATTTGAACGATGATGATAATGATACATACATACATATAATCACGTCTTTATCCCATACGGGGTAGACAGAGCCTAGAGCCATAAGACCTTAGGCCACGTTTAGCATAATGGTTGTTGAAACAGGTAATCAATAGTGATGGGTTGCTAGCCGCATCGCCTATGTCATGATTTCCCCATTCGGAGATTCCCTCAGACGACTTTTACGGCTTTTACGGATGATAATGGTGATCGTCTAAATTAAGCTTTGGCGATTATTTGGCTTTAAAGCCTAGGCTCCGAAGCTTATTCCGTCGATGTAACTGGAAAACAAGTTCTGATAAAAATTAAAGTGTCTAATCACTTAAAACAAATATATACATCAAATAAAACCAAAAACTCTCCCATCTAACCCGTAAAACGGCGGCGGGTCCCAAGGGCCCAACAGTTAAAAACTCCGAAACTTTTGCTACAGAATATTTCCTGCCTTATTAATAAGGACTGGTGATTAGTAACTTTTGATTCTCAGTAAGGGTTACAAACCAGCACGGAGCTACGTCCATGCTATGATATTTGAAGCTAAGTTTTTGTATATTATCATAGCTCAAAACAGATTTTATCTCTGGTCGATTTAATAAGTTGGTGAAAAAATTCAATTTAGTTATGACACCGCTTATTTTTGGCGAAAAAGAATGTATATTATTAAAACTTGATTTTACAAGTATTTCAACTTACCACAATCTAATTTAGTGCTTAATACTAGCGACCCGCCCCAGCTTCGCATGGGCGTAAAAACCTTCCTCTTGAATCACTCTATCTATTACAAAAAACCGCATCAAAATCCGTTGCATAGTTTTAAAGATTTAAGCATACATAGGGACAGAGAAAGCGACTTTGTTTTATACTATGTAGTGATAGTGATGTTATCAGATTTAGAATCACAGTGTCTCGAGTGATCGATTGATGGCGTATAGCTCAGTATAGGGAGGGCTCTACTAGTACACTAAAACTCCGCGCTTGTCTTTGTATGGGGGTTGAATATCTGTACTGATATTCGGTAATCTGTGGTCTTAGCATAAGTGACAGTTAAATTTATAGCCATAACTTCGGTGGTTACTCGCCCTAAAGATGAGGCCACAGTTCGACACATTGATTTATTGTTCGCAACTTTTAGACGAGTCCTTATAAAGTTGGGACCCTCGCGTAAAATATTGGGAACCGTTTTAATAACTTCCCTGATATGAAGTTGGTTGTTCGATAAGGCACGTCCCGAGCGTTATTTTTCGATTGTTTTATCTTGTTCCGAGTTACAGCGATTACTATTAAGTAATAATTGTGTGTTTTTGAAATGTGTGGCGCGGGAGACATATACAGGTTGTTGTTTTATGTTTTATTTATTTATTTTAACTTTATTGTTCCATAAGTATAAAATACTTATACATATATAGCGGTACAATCCTTTTTTTCAACAAAAATGTCCGACTGCTTCTTAGAACCTCAGATTAAAAGAAAGTAACGTATCGAGTACAATATAATATCTTCAACGCACTAACCGCTAATTGTTCGGATGTTATTTATAAAGGCACGCTGTATGCAGTCTTTGAGCAACACGGCCTCCGTACCGGAAGGGAGAAGCCATATGGTGCGTTCCCCTCTGTCAAAGTTTAAGCCCATTTGGCATCCATACTTCCATACTAATATTATAAATGTAAAAGTCTGTCTGTCTGTCTGTCACCTCTTCACGGCTAAACTGCTGGACCGATTGTGATGAAATTTGGTATGGATATAGTTAGGCACTAAGAGTCAAAAATAGCTTACTTTCGGGCGCGACATAACCGTGGGCAACAGCTAGTATGCAATATATTAGTGAGTCTAATCTGTACAATATTATTTGCTATTTGAAGCCGCGTTGCTCGAAGGCTGTAGTTTATATACCACAAAATTGAGCAAACGGAGTGTTTTGTTTTTTGGATTCATGGATGTATGTATTTATTTATGTGAGTTTCTCAATTCCACCGTTAGTTTGGAATGGCTCATCAGAATACGCAATAAATGGCAGATAAAAAAATTAATCGAATAGAGTGAGTCATTTAATATTTCAAAAAAGCATACCTTACTTGTATATGTTTAAATTTTCATGTAAGTATGTGTTTTATAACGTAGGTGGAATTTACTAATTACTTAAGGTATGTGTGAGGAGAGAAGACAAATCCAGGTTTCAGCGAATCGCACAATATTTATTATTTGTACTTTACAAAAGGTTAGACTCTTAAAGATAACCGTTAATGAGAGATTATAGGGGTCGTGAGATCAAAGTAGGCACGAGATCCAGTCAGGCAGCCGCTATGAAATAGCCAGCCACTTAACTTGAGATGGTGAGATCAGCCGAAAGAGGTCTTCCAGTGGACGCGCGCAGCCTTATATATGGCCGTCGGGGGTGATGCGGTGCGGGGCAGCGAGGAAGGACCGCCGTAGGAGAATGCGCGACGTCACAGTTTTTAAATGTATAAAATAAAATCTTTTATTTGTATTGCCGTTAGTTATGTTTGTTTAAATTAAAGATTGGAAGTATAAGATCCGTTCAATTATTTTACTAAAGTTATTAATTTATATTAAGTAGGATAAATTAATTCAGTATCAATTTAAGCCCAAGAGGCTTTTCCATTTTTGTTGGCTGTATCTACATATTTTTTTAGATATTTCCTGACACCCTGTGTACTCGTATTGTAAAGCAACGGCACACGTGATTTATGAAACTTGCCTGAGGGAAGTCAGGCATCGTAAGGTTGTATTATTGCCTATTTATAACAACCTTACTTGTACATTTGAAATTTAACTTATAATTTGATAAATATGCGTTTAAAATAAAATTAATGACAAATGAAATAATTTTGATGAAATGGTTTTATCAAATAAATGTACCTTCAATTAAGATCATATTAATGTTACAATTTGATGATATTTTTTAAAAGCTTAATCAGCATTATGGTATATTACGATTTTTGCAAAAAAGTCCGGTCTTTATAAACTAAAGCTGTATTTTTTATATTGATGATATTTTTTTTACTCAATAAAAAACTTATATAGTTCAAAAAAAATTGAAAAGCTAACCCTACCAATTACAAAAAAAAAAAACCTTTTTTTTTTGTGTTACATAAGTGTAATGTTTTTTTGTTATGTAAGGTTTTTGTTTTTAAATTTGTTTAAGCCAGTTTACACCTCCAATAATCACTCAAGAGACGCATGCCATAAGATAGAGATTTAGCGTACCACCGGTCAGTTCCTTAGTCGGCTGCTCAGGTCTAGAACAGAATGGGCCAACAACGGAATTTAGAAATATTAACAATAAGTGGCATAGCCAACGTTTCACACAGAAAAAATTGACGGGGAATTAGGTTGCGTCATATATTGCCACTGTTATTGGTCGATAATATTAGGTGGCTTTACAATTTTATGTACATCAATTTCAAATAAGGTGTGGTGTGGTTTACACGGGTTTACGTGTATTAATAGAAGATAAGAAGAGAGAATAAGCTGCCACACTGATCCTGGAACTAAATCCGCGTCAAACATTTATGTTCGGATAATTTCTCTGTTCTGTGGGGCCAACTGACCTAGATTGGCCGACACGGCCACAATTCGGCTGCGGTCGACTGACGGCTGATATCAAAGGGGATACGTTTGACAACTGCTTTGTGTACTCTGTATCCTCAAGTGACGTCACTGGATACTGATATGTACTAAGTTCGGTGGAAATCAAAGTCTTAATTAAATTTTCGATTTCGATGTAGAATATTTTTTCATTTCGTCTGGTTCCTTGCTTCGTAATAAATAGCTTTTGCTAGCGGCTTCACCTGCGTGCATTTCATCACCGTGTACATTTTGTAATAAAATTTAAAAAAACACAAGATATCTAGGTATTCTCTATTAGTCTATGGTACGTTAATTCATTTAATCGTGTGGGGTGCACGGTCAATTGACCCTACACACATGGGTTTCTACATTAACCCTCAGATGGCAACCGAGACCTTAAGCATGGAATCATCTTTATTATCAGACAACCAGGTGATTCAAGTGTGTTCTTACAAAACTTAAAAATTTAACGAACTCTTCACGTGAAATCAAATCTACCACCTCCGAGTCGTCAGGCAAGGGCCACAACCACTAGACAACAGTGTTATTTGTTTGTTACCTCTTCACGCTCTATCTACTGAACCAATCTTCCTGAAATTTCGCATAAATATATCTAAGATACATATGGTACCTTGCATCCCGGAAAAAAGCACTGTTCCCGAGGGAAATTCATGCGAGCGAAGCCGCGGGCGAAAGCTACTTATAGAATATAGCTAATAGATATTAATGTCATATTTTGAGTACTAATTTAATCATGTCAAAATCAACCACAAAATTGCAGACTGTTAATTTAATTTACGATATATTAAATTACAACGGACGATTTGTATCCAATAAATATGAAATACAGATTGATAATACCGAGATTTGTATGTACTGATTACAGGGCATTTATCACGTAGGACAAAACAACAAATCATAATGTTAATAACAGCGAGAGCGAACAATAAGACGTAGTTGAATGGTCAAGTAAGAACCGTTAGATTGGTCGGGTTCCCATATTCGTATTCATTTATTTTAATAATTTGTAATTAACAAGCACATAACATTTGTTAAGGAGCTCGATAGTCTAGCGTGGCGCGCGAGTTCGTTATGATAGCAGACGTCAAGCGACGGCGAGTGCGCGGCAATGTTCGGAGTGGTCGCCATTAATGGCATTTCTATCTTTAGTTCCACCGTGCTTTGAAAGGCGCGTTTAGCTATTGGTCCCGTCTGTTATCGACACATGGCAGTCGCTATGCTATGCCAGATGCCTTTAAGCAGTATGAAAAATCTGACAGTGTTGCCCACTATCACACCCGGATCTTGTTCCTGTTGGTCTGGTTTCCCTGTAAAAAGGATTAGCGGAGGTTAGACGGCAGTCACTCCATTGTAATAACGAGAACCGCCGAATTAGGACCATAATGAAAAGCGTACCCTGTGCTATGACAGGTAAGCTGAAGATGCAACCGGGAAACACGCTAGGGCGAACATAAAGAGTCCAGGACATCGAGTTTGGAAAATAATAAAAATGCGATTTGTTGTTGTTGATTCTTTGACTTTTTCAATGTCAAAGAATAAGAAAAAGTTTAAAAAAATATGATATTATGGTTTTTGAAACGTCGTATTGAACCCTAAAAGAGACAATGATTGGCCGGGTGGTCTGAGCCCTACAATTTATTCGCGACTCATTTTAATCCAGAGATTGCTCGCAATTGCGCCCATTCTTTCTTGCCGCGCTATTATTTTGCACGTGAGCGCTTTGCAAGGTCAATCGACCTTACACGCTCTGGTGTTTTACTACCTTACTTGCTATTGTTATAGAATGCGCCACCAGCAGCGAAAATTCTATTGATCCCTTAGTTGCCATTTACAATATCTAAAGGAAGCATGGTAGTTTTTCTTCAAGATAGAAACTATAAAATAGTAAGTTTGTGTATTAATAAAATGAATGTAATAATTTATTACGAGATAAGTCTTAGTTAGTAGTATAACTGTTACTTTTTTGCGTTGCACATTTTTTCTGTTTCCCAATGGTTGAATGGTAAAGAATACTTTTAGCATTAAGTCCGCCAATTGTTTTAGTTTTTTGTACTTAAGGAACAATAAAGTTTTAATAAATAAATAATTATTTAAGCTCTCCTCTTTTCCGACATAAACAGAAAATATTCTTTAGAACGTAATAATTTGAAAAAATTGTAAAGTCGCAAGTTCATAACACAAGACACCTCATGTATGAATACTAGAGAAAGCACGTGCCACGAAATTCTTTACGAGGCCGTATTTAAAAAATGCTGCAGTTTTTTTTTAAAACGCGTACTCGTAGCCTCTATGCTTTTCAGCCGCCCATAGAGACGCGCGCGTGTAACGGAGTGTAATCAGTGTTGCCAGTATGAATGCAGTTCGGCGTTTTGAATTTTGTTCATTCATATTTCTACTAGTCTCTTCTATGTAGTGATTTTTTGTATTATTTCTGTCTTAACTTAGTAGTACCGGCCTCCTATACTTTTTATTTATTTTATTTTTATTTATTTTAATAAAGATTGTTTGATGTATTAACGATTTAGTAATAAAAATACTAAATAGCGTTATATCTGCCAAAAAAAGTTGTAAATGGATAGGGTTTTCTTTTAGTGCACGTATAAATAAGATGGATAAGTGTATTTTATAAAATACCTAATATTTTAAGGTGAGTACCTTGGAGCTTTAAAGCAATTTAAATAGGGAAAATACTGTGAAGGTCCAACAAGACATCGTTGGAGAAGCATTTCTCCAAGAATAACACCCGGCCTGGCGGGAAGATCTTACGTGTGGCATTTGAATATTTCTACTTATCCATCCGAGCCTATTTCCTAGTCGCAACTTGTTTGTCTAGCGTTTGAGAATTTCGCCTGTTACATAGGAAACTGTCTATAAAATCAACCTATCTACCTTGAATCTGGCTAGGAATGTAGCCACGCGTCTACAGTCAGGCGCCCTTACCTAAATAAGCCGCGCTTTTTTATTGAAACTATGGCAACACTAGTTTACATAATAATTTACTGTACTAGCCAGAAGATGGCGCTAAAAGCAAAAACCTTGGAATCGCACAAGATAGTATACTGTGCGATTCCAAGATTTTTATATGAAAGTTAGAATCGCTCTTGCTAAGTTGTTACGAATTATACCTAGTCATTATATAACAACCTCAGATAAGATATCGTCGGAGTTGCGGTTATAACACTTATCTATGTGGCGTTTGAGCATACTACTACATCCGAGTGTTTCCTAGTTGCAACTTTAACCTCAGTGAGCATAGTGCTAGACTTACATAGAAATCTGTCTACAAAATCAAACTATCTATCTTGAATCTGGCTAGGACTCAGGATAACTTGCCACGCGTCTCCACTCAGACGCTCTCACCGAGATAAGCCGCCGTCATTTTAGACAATGCGTTGCGAGATAAGGGCATTCAACACCCGACAGTGTGGGGTCGCATTTCTTAAACTAGGGTTTTCGTGAAAAAGTTGTGAATTTTACAAATGCAATGTGTGATGCAGTGTAAAACAATTCCAAAGCTCTATCTCATTTAAACAATTCTTCGTAAAATCTTAAGTGATGTATGATAGTACTTCTTACCACATTTCATGATTCTAGTTCAACGAAGAAAGTATCCCATAGGTTTTGACTCCCATCTGAAATCACAAATCATCGAAAAGTTTAACATTTTCGTTCATATTATTTAATCGCGTTAACGTAATCGAGTGACCGAGACGCGTGGAAGACAAGAGGGGAGGCCTTTGCCCACCAGTGGGACAATAAAGGCTATTTAAAAAAACGAGTAAAACTGAAAAAGACCGTTAGCCTATATTAAACGTTTTGAATTTTAACTTAAGACGTTCATGCGTTCTTCAGAAAAAAAGTTTGACAGACAGACAGACAGACTGACGGATAACATAGTGATCTTATAAGGATTCCGTTTTTGCATTTTGAGATACGGAACCCTTAAAAGGAATATATAACTCATATTAAAGTGGATACAATTAAAAATTAGCAATTAAAAAAAAACTATATATAAAATCAACTTACTATAGTTAGTCAACGTAAGAATGTTTTTCGTCTCCTTAAAAAAACGAAAACCATGCATTCACCATCCTTTCACTGACGCAAAGCGTAAATGTTTGAAATTTAAAATTTAATTAAGGCACGGAGTGCCTTTGAAAATAAAAATAGAAGAGAAGTATGGTACTAAGGTTTGACTGGCAAAGAATGGTTAGTATTAAATATTTTTTAAGTGCAACAATGTTTATTAAATAAGTTAACATTCAATACACTTTTTGATTAAAATTTATGCCCTCAATTGTCATTTATTAACACAAATTTTGCCATTTTATACCTACAGGTTGTAGGTAAAGGTACCAAATGAAGTGAGATTAACACAAAAAAGAACATTAGCAAAATATTCCCGTCCAATAACATGTCCAGTTTGTGTTCAACTTATGAGCCGGGTATTGTATGTTTCAGAAAGGTCCTTCTTCCACATTTGCCTAAGTTTAATAGTGTAAAAACCATAAAGTCATTCAACTTAATTTATTAAGAGGCAAAACTAGGTGTTATTTCTATACTGTCGTTATTTTGTATCATAGGTTCGCGCGTTAATCTCGCAAAGGCAGGACACACGCTTACAAAGCACTTTTTAATTGCAACCCGGCGCAAGAGGTGTCTTTGACGGTTACGATTGATTAAAAAGAAAATGGCGGACCTCAGTGGTAATTAATGTCTTGGGGATTAAAAAGGTCAGTTAAATTAAGGTTGTTATTAGATTACGCACCTTTGATATTAGGTTAATCTTCCATCATAAAGCTTGTGTCACCAGCAGTAACTGTTTTGTTTAAGAATTCAATGTAAATAAATTTTTCTTTTTCATATTTTCATAATTTTTTAACCTAGAACAGGAGGCCTTTGCCCAGCAGTAGAACAATTAAGGCTATTAAAAAAAAAAAAAAAAATTGATAAATTTGGAACTTAATTTCTAAAAAAATATTAGATACGTCTTTTTTACCTATAAAGGCAGCACTGCTGGGCAAAGGCCTTTTCCATATCCCTCAAGTAAAACACTAACTCCCTCTTTTCCAAAAGCATAGAACGAATTTATCAGTCAAGATTGTTAAGAAAATAAAAGTCTTACTGATGTGTTTGAGACTGGCTGACGACGATCGAAAAGCACCTCAATTTCGAAAGTTTTAACATAGATTTAGCTCAAGGCAACGTGGGAAAGACTGAAAAGAAAGGCCGAACTCGAGTAGATGGAATGAGGTCATTATCAAAGAAGACTTACGTGTTTGAGAACCTCCGTGTAGAGAACTTATTCCAGTCTAGGTAGGACTCATGTGTTGCCTGGGTGACATCACTCCTGTAAAGGAAGTCATGCCTTATAATTGTAACCGCTGGAAGATCCTTAGGTATGCAATGTAGTGCCTAGACAATTTGAAATTCCTAACTAGATATTTGAAACTGTAAGCTGTTAAATTAGTTACTTATTTATCGGTAACTATTGCTCGCGGTTCTGCCAGTTATATGGTGCCCAGAATCAGATCAAAATCAGTCCAGCGGTTTATCCGTGAAAGCGTCAGAGACAGTTAGACTTTCGCATTTATAATAATACTAGCGACTCGCCCTGGCTTTGCATGGGCATGAAAACCTTATTCTCTTAAATTACTCTATGTATTAAAAAAAACCGCATCAAAATCAGTTGCGTACTTTTAAAGATTTAAGCATACATAGGGATATAGTGATAGAGAAAGCGACTTTGTTTTATACTATGTGATAGTGATAGTGAAGATTGGATTGTCATCATCATTTATGTTAAAGATTTATATTAAAGGAAAGATCGAAAACCTGTTTTAAAAAGATCAGATTCAGATAATGGTATTTCTTTATTTAATTATTTCTTTATTTTAATAATAATATAGACAGTACACTTTAATTGTACATACACGTTTCTTTTTATAGGAGGTCTAACATCTATACTATTTATTATTCTGTAATCTGTATTAAAACTACAGTTTGTATACTCAGTCCAAAGAAATCTCTAAAAACTTCACCATAACTGAATATTAAAGTGGACAATTTACTCATCCCAAAAATCATGACTAACTAAAGTTTATGCTAAAATTTAATAACCTCAAACTTTGTTTGTCTCCCCGTATTGTTTTAATTCTACCGTGGCGTCATCTGTCACTGCGTCGGGAACTTGGACCGTCGACTTTATAATTCGGAGTTTTGCAAAATAGCGACAGACTGTTGTGTTTTTCTTGTTGGCAACACCTTAGACAAATTGCGTTTTATGAATTGTGTTTTAGTATCTGTTGACTGTGAATGATTAGTAGGATTTTTGGTATTTTGCGCCTAAGTAGCGTTAGTTCTTGACATTTTAGAATCAAATACCAAATTAGTCTACCAGACAAGGATTAAAAACTTAGTTACCAAAGTGAAGAAGAGTTGAAACTAGTCAAAAACTTAAACAGGACCCTTTTCTGGCTGCCATCTAGTAGTCATTTAAGGAAACACGTCAGAGGCCAAGAAGAGGTTCCGTAGAACTCTGACACCAGGGTGTGCATGGTCGATTTACCGTTTTCACTATACGAAATGATGACGATGATATTATGTTTAAGTTCCAGAGGGGTTCTCTTCGTGTAGAACTACTTAATAGGTCAGTACTAAATGCATATTAAACGTACTTATACAAAAGAGACATATTTCGAAAAAAATTACTGCATTAAAGTTAATTGCAGCTATTTTCTAAATAGATTAACTCTACCTAGTTTATAATAAGAAAAATGATACAATAAAAAATTACCAAGCAAGCGGAACCACGGCAAACAATTCGTAATAAATAAAAACTGTGAGTTATTAACTCAATAATGTACAATCCTCGACTTAGGCTAGAAATGTTAACAACATAACGTCCAATTTATCCTGGCATGCCTTGAAGACCTTTAGCTAAGAAACCAGAGTTCAAGTTACATTGGAAAGCAACCTTTTCATGAAAAACTCTTTGTAGTACTGTAGCGACATTAATTAAGTTAAAAACAACAGTACTCAAACTTCAGTTTCTCTCTTGACCTATTTACAATTGACGGTAGTTGACAAAATATACAATTAAATTTTAAAAATTATTCTAAAATAGCTGTTGATTTGAGCTCCACTCAAAGTCCTGAGTTTCAGGGTCTAAGCAATCCCCATTCTAAATTTCAGCCAAATCGGTTCAAAAGCCATACGAAAAGAGTAAAAAACATCCATACAAAATTTCGCATTTATATTAGTAGGCCTACTAACGTAAAACGTGGCACAGTAAAAACCGTTATTATACAAATAGTGGATAGATTAATACATAATATGAAATATCTGATCAAATAAAAAATGAAAAATCTATTTAGTTTAATATTAAAATCAAGATGTTTCATTCCCACTAAGATCGACAAAATATTCGATAAGTCATAGTTTGTTCTCTACTATTCCAATAAGCGCGGCTGCGCGTACGGCGAAATCTATGTACCTATGCATATATAGTATGGTGTTGGTGACTATGGGCGTGGACGTGGATTTTAAAATTAAATAAATATATAGGGACAAATCACACAGATTAATTAACTAACCAAAAATATTTTTTATTACTTTATACTTATTTCGAAGTCTTCTTATGATACTGAACCTCCAGTATCAAGGGTAAGGGTGTTTACCCTGCCATCCTGTGTAACAATTATTAAATCTTCATTTCTTAATCAGCATTCCCTCATTAATTATTCCAAAGTGGGTATCACTGTAAAAAGAGCCTTGTTTAAGCAAATCAGTCGACGAGCAAGCACTAAAGAAATTATCTCTAGTTCCGAGGCCAAGATAGGAATTAAGTTATAGTCGATTCCAGTCTAGATTCTAGCTAAAGTTTATACTTAATTATTGGAGTTACAGATACTTAATGAGCCCGTGGTTTTTCCATGTCGCATTCCAGTTGAAATAACTTTTGTAGATAGTAATGTTTTATACGGAAAGTGGTCGTCTTTGTTGTAAAGTTGCAATGTGATTCTAACACTAAGTTTTATTAATTAGTTGATGGATTAAGTGTATTTCTTAATTTTTTCCACTTTATTTTAATTGAAAACTTACTGTGACCAAATTGCAGACATTTGAAAAAGGGAGACATTAGGAGTACCGAAATCGGCGAGCGTGTATGACGAGAGTAGAAGCAAAAGGGGGGTGTAAGGATAGTAGCCAATGGAAATTCCTAGTCTCTGCCTACCCCTGCGTGATAATCTGCATCACTCATTTGGTTGTCTGGCAGATAAAGCCTCATTTTGTAATAAAGTTAAATAAACTAATAAATAATACCAGGGTCATAAGTCCTTAGGTCTAAGGTCTTATGGCCCTGGTATAATTAGCATATAGGTAGTTGAAACAGGAAATCAATAGTGATGGGTTTCTAGCCGCATCGCCTATTTCATGATTTATATTTATTTATTTTATTTTATTATATATGTATGTATGTATTTATTTCTGTTCGTCTCTCTGTCTGTCTGTCTGTTATGCTTTTACAGCTTAACCGTTGGACGGATTTTGATGAAATATAATGATATAGTTAAGAACCAGGGTTCAAAGTTAGGCTACTTTTGACGTGTTATGAGTGAGTTCCCCTTGGGTGGAGCCGCGGCCCACAGCTAGTAAGTAATTAATAAATGCTTTACTCGTATTATATTCTATTATACTCTTTGACTATCAAGCCTCTGGATTATTCAGAGAATCTTGTGATTTACAGTACTTTAAGTAAAAGCACATTACAAGATAAATTCCTTCAAAGGCTTAATGTATTAATTCGCTTCCTTCCTTAATTCCGTTCTAAAGCTCTAAAACAATGATATCTAAATAAAACCACCGCAAGTTAAACCCAGTTAGTCCGGTGTTATCTTACTAAACGTGGTTATAACTGACTAAGTTAAAACGTACTGATACCGGCCCGATTTACCGTCGGATTATCTGCAAGTACTGCAGGCCACATTTGTACTTTATTTGTTATGTAGTTTAGTTAAAATTGCACTTTCATGTTGTACTTAATGCAATTTTAACTTACACTTAACTTGTTTATTTTATTCAATAGATTTAGGCGTTACTTTGTGGAAGTCAAAGTTGCAAGTACTTACCAAATTACTTTGCGTGCTTCTGCGACCAGTTAGTTCATGAAAAGTACTTCCAGCTGGCGCCCACCTACAACTGTTAATTCCAGCATGCCCACCACCATTAGTTTGCGTACACATTCCTTACTACACAAGGCTTAGTGTTTTGGTTCCTGGGGGTGGGGATGGCTCGTAGAGTTGGATAACGTGTCGCGAGAAATGTACTTTTTTTTACCAGAAATAGTCATTTTCGCAAAGGATACAATTATTCTAGAAGACATTATTAAAATATCGATAAAAATCACTAGAATTTTTATTAATCTCTAAAATATTTTTAGTGCGGTATTGTATTAAACTTTAATAAATAACCATTAGGCTCATTTTACACTTGCTCAGGTCACTATAAGGTAAGTAATGGAGTCCTATGTTCCATGTGCCTTAGCTTGTGAAGTCAATATGGCTTAAATTGAAATTAGCCGCTTATTCTTCGAAGGCCGTGTTGCAGTAGCGGTTTCATCGTATGTTAGTGTTTGGTTCAAGTGAAAAGGTATAAGCGATCACAAAAACATTAATAATTAAAAAAAAAAGTAATAAAAACTTTATTGCACCAAAAATAATAATTGAGATTTTTAAAATTTTCAACTTAACTCATACCATATTATGTTTTATATTAAATTCACTTAATATGATTGAATGACAGTAGGACAACAATAAAACAACTGAAGTGACATACTTATTAGAGCAATAAAGCACTTAACAACTAAGTTAGTGTAATTACCCTCAGCTCAAGATAAAGATCATATGTCAAATAAATAATTATCCAGTTTTGGGATGAATTGTCTTTTTTTCAATTCAATTTATTTATTCCCGTACATGTAAGCATAAAAGATAATATTGTCTAGTTACATACTATAGGTACCCAGTTTGGTTATAGCGACATTTAATTAAGGTACATTTTTCTATACATATGTTCTATTGATGTACAGAATAAATTCATTAATTTTCCTTTTTCTTCTCCATCGGTTCCTAACTGCTGAGGATCGTGACCACAAATGTGCTCCCAAGTTATGTTATCATCAGTGCTACGGACCTCTCTGTAAATGCTGCCCCCAACAGCTCTTTTCACGCTGTCCATTATTTATTTATTAATTAACCCGTTGACTCGCTGAATCTAGACACAATAGAAACTTATTATATGTCAAGCATATTCGTGCGCGAACCAAGCGAAAATATTATTATATATTTAAACTGCAAACTATATAGGCAAGGAGTGGCGCAGAATAGGGGGGAGTAGAGAGCTCTTGTGTCGAAGGCCAGGATCCACTTTAGGTCATCGAGCCATCGCAGTAAGTAATTAAGTTAATTACATACATACATACATAAAATCACGTCTTTATCCCATGCGGGGTAGACAGAGCCTAGGGCCATAAGACCTTAGGCCACGTTTAGCATAATGGTAGTTGAAACAGGAAATCAATAGAGATGGGTTGCTAGCCGCATCGCCTATGTCATGATTTCCCCATTCGGCGATTCCCTCAGACAACTTTTACGGCTTGCGCGGGAAGAGAAGCAGCTGGTACATTCTATGTTTTTCTTTTTCTCCCAGACCAGCATGGAATAAATAAATAAAATAAATAAATAAATAAATATATAGGGACAAGTCACACAGATCAAGTTAGCCCCAAAGTAAGTTCAAGACTTGTGTTATGGGATACTAACTCAACGAAACTATATTTTATAACAAATACATATATAGATAAACATCCAAGACCCAGGTCAATCAGAAAAAGATCATTTTTCATCTTGACCTGACCGGGGATCGAACCCGGGACCTCCTGAGTAGCGGTCAGGCATTTTAACCATTACGCCATGGAGGTCGTCTTATTATATTATCGTCGTAGGAAGATTAATTAATTAAAGAATTCCTCCGCTTCCCCTTATGTCTTGCACCATACTCTGCTGGAGCCTTGCCATACAGGTTATTAACACTGCTGGCAGCCGTCGGTGTGACAAATGAAGCCTGCTTCATATTCGGGAGCGATGAGGCAAGACCACTGTTTTCGTATCAATGCCCATTTTTAATTAAGGAAATATTTTACCATTATCTTTTCGTTCTCAGCATTTTCAACTCTGGGAGATAAACTTGTGAAACTACTTTGCAAACTATAAAAGATCCGGAAGGACCTTTGCTTAGGGTGTGTGATTCTTGTTGTGTTGTGAGTTAAGTCCCAGAGTTGAAAATGTAAAGAACATTTTCAACTTTGGGAGATAAATTTGTGAGACTACTTTGCAACCTATAAGAGATTCGTAAGGCGGATCAGTACCCTTATTTAGGGTGTGTGATACATGATCTGGGAAGAAACACGGAACTGACAATCCCTTTCGAGCTACATCCCCACAGTTTAGTCAACCTGGGTACGGAGATAACACGATCAGGGTATACAGGTGGCCTACTATCAACTCTAAAAACCATGCAAGTTCCAGTGAGTAAGCAAGACAGCGCAATACATGATGTAAGGCGACATCTCCCTTGCTCACTGGATCTTGCATGGTTTTAAGAGATGGTAGTAACCCCCCAGGTATGATCACTTGATCAGACAGAACGACAACAACGAACGACAGTGTACTCAGTAATAGAGGTACGATATCACTTTGTTGTTCACTACAAGTAATTTTTATTTCTAGCTATATAGGTCCTACGCCAGTGCAAAACGTTTTTTTTTTAGTTTCATACCTTTCCTTTCTTTGATGTTACCATTCAGTTTTTGTCAAAATCTGACAAATAACCAAAATAATATATACAGAAGCATTACATAATAAATTCGCACTAAAATACGCTATGCGAACCAAAACCCCAATAAACATAGCACCTGCTAATCCTACTAACTTGGTATAATGTCGCCGAATTAAAACTACCATCATAATTCGCGTCGTCGCAGCACATTAACCTCTTTAACGGCGGCGGATTATAGCCAGGATCAGTGGCAGGCCAAGCAGGAATAGTGCTCTATCATATCCATATATATATAATATAATATAATAAAGCTGAAGAGTTTGTTTTTGTTTTTTTGTTTGTTTGTTTGAACCCTTATAACTTGAATACTACAGGTCGGATTTGCAAATTTTTTTTGTATATGAAAGCCTGATTCTTGGGGAAGGTTATAGGCTATAGTACATACACAGTATACACACTAATGGCGAGTGAAACCGCAGGGAAAAGCTAGTAATAAATAAAAATAAATTATAAACCTTGTTCCATCTATATGAATCTACAAGTTTAAACCAAAATATAATTTACTAACACTTCAAAATTGAACAAATTACGCTTTCAGTGTTGGATTATATCCGGATATGTCCGGGTCTCGAACTAAGCCGTTATTGCCCGTTAGTTCGTCCACCCGGTACTTGGCCTTGTGTTTGTTTTGGCCATTATATCTACTAGCTTTTACCCGCAGATTCACTCGCGTGCATTTGCCACGGAAACTGGATGCTTTTTCCCTAAATGAAAGGTATGTCCTTTTCAATACTTCTAACTATGTGTATGCAAAATTTTAAAGAGAGTTTGGTTTAGTACATATGGCGTGAAAGCGATAACAAATAAACAAGCAAAGTAAATTTTTAGGTAAGTATATAAACCGGTATTTTTAATACCCATGGTAAGAAGATTTAAGACGGTATCTTTAAACCACGCGGGCCTTCAGCTTGCGTCTGTTGTCGTTTCACCAATTTCACTATAGGACTGCTGTTTCAGTTTATTTTCCTTGCTAGCTAGGGGTAAGGAGTCTTGTTCTTTTGGAAATACACACACAACACTTCAGCGAAAGCGGAACCTCGAATTATTTAAATACACCACAAAATGAGAAAGCGCGCGTAAGACTCTCAGAACAGGACTAGTGTTTTTTTAAATTGTTGCTAGCACTCAAAGTCAGTGTTGCTAGCATTGAAATTACGATTATTTCTATGATGCGAAGGAGTCTCTTAGCGTTCAGCCAAATGAAGTGGTTATGATATCCGTCTTTCAACCATTAACCATAGTTGTATTCTGTATATATGTAAAGTGTTAATGTAAATATTTATGTAAAGTGCAAATGTATATAACAACCCAAAAATAACGGTCAAAGGTTTAATCTGGTGTACTGTATGTAGTAGCTTTTAGCTGGTATATGATCGCCATTAATGAAACTTTCAAGTCATATGCTCTGTGCGCTATGTGCCCACTGCCATTTTAGCCAACTCCGTTCTGCATTTATTTTTATGATGACATCAAAATCCGTCTACCTAACTAAGACCCTAATTAGAGCAGTTAAATCTCATAAACGACAACCAAAATTCATAGTTAAAGCTTCTTAAATACATCTACAAAAGTTAAACTATAGTTTTGCATTTGTACAATCGGCGACAAATTAACATACATACACACATATAATGACGTCTTTATCCCAGATGGGGTAAATAGAGCCTAAGGCCATAATACCTTAGGCCTCGTTTAGCTTGATGGTAGTTGAAACAGGAAATCAATAGTGATGGGTTGCTAGCCGCATCGCCTATGTCATGATTTCCCCATTTGCCAATTCCCTCGGTCGACTTTTACGGCTCGCGCGGAAAGAGATACAGTTGGTACATTCTATGTTTTTGACAGATTTATTTATTGCATTTTAAAATAACTAAGTTTTCCGCTGCTGGGCGAAAATCTTCTATATTTTTATTTTTTACATATTAATATTTTCTGATGCAGCAAATTATATCAAATTTTATCAAATTTGTCACCATCTCAGAGATTTTGTGGACTGTTATTATAAGAGAGTGAGAACTGTTGTGCAATGGTTACATTCACGAGAGTAAAAAGTGGTAGTATTAGCTAGGACCGAATTACCCATTCGTGTCTAAGCTTTGGCATTAATCACGGTAAAGATAGAAGCACCAACCCCGCTCCTATTACTGGGATCCAGCCTGAAGCGTACCAATCCCTCATCCGTGCCTAACTATGTTAATCTACAGTTACATTTGAACACATATTAAAATTATCAACAGCAATATCATATCAATATCAAATACTAATAAAGGCCATGTTAAATCACTAGAGCACAATACACGTCTGCACCGCTCGGCGAACGCAAGGAGAAGAGAGCGTTACACTGATACTCACCCCGACACTACTACTGCCAAGAGGGGTTTACCTGTAGTGGGGAGATACCTGTCACGTGATGCTAACAGTAGTAAGTACGTAACAGTCAGAGATATTTTTTCCCAAAATTATTTACAAGTTAACAAAATTTGACCTTAGTATATCAATGTTTATAAATATTTGAAAACACTTTTGATGTGAACTGTACATGTGGTAGGGAGTAATCAAAGAGGCGTAAAATTTGTGAGATTATCCCGACCAAAACTTGCTTTATAGGATTATTTCGTGGATGTACATTTACTGGATGATTCAGATCAAATTACTCGAATTCAGCATCGTATTTGGTAGACTGGTGTAGTTTAAACAATATTTTAATTATAAGACCTTTAAAACATGTCTTATTATACGAAAATTATTTTTATATTTGTAGTTTATATTAAACTTGTATTTTTTGCCATTCAATATAGCAATGCAGCCTGCTTTCTTGGCACATTACCAAACAAGTGGAGCCTTTTATGGGACTGTACAATTTAGGTTAGTCATTTATTTGTATTTTATTATTATTATTTTTAAGTATAGTTTTAAGGTTTTATTATTAAAGTTTAATTACCAATTATATGACAAGGTTTACAAATAAATTATATCTACTAGATTAGGTCAGAACATAAACACGATACGAAAAAAACAATATTTTTATCTGCATCAAAAAATGCTTTACACCAAAATGAAAAGTAATATAATCACAAAAATGAGTAACTTTAAAAATCTAGAATTTTTTGCATTTTTCATCGGTCAATTTCAGAACTATGTGGAAATTTAGAGAATTAATTCTACTTAACCGCATAGTCAAATTTTGAGTCATTTCTCTACAAAATTAATATCTACAAATTTAACATTTGATTAAACAGTTGTTTAGTCAGAGTCACATCCAGATCACATGCAAACGTCATGTATCCTAAGATTATTTCGTAAAACTTGTTCCTTCCTCTATTTGTGGATGTTTATAGCCCATTAGCGCCGGAAAACTACTCTGCCCGTAATGAAAATGGAGTGGACTCTCATTATCATGGGATAATCTCCTCCAGTTAACTTAGGCTTAAGCAGTTTTGTCTGTTAAGACAAGTCGCCATTAAGACGAGTCACTTTTGAAACTTTTTATTTGTTATACGGCTAGCTTGTATTTTGTAGTAAGCTAATAGGTAGTCTGTTTTTTGTCAGTTCCGTCTAACTGAACTCTAACTGAGTTTGGGGCTAACTCAATGTGTGATTTATCCCTATATATTTATATATTATATAAATATATAGGGATAAATCACACATTGAGTTAGCCCCAAACTCAGTTTGTGTTATGGTATAATAACTCAACCATATTTTATTTTATAACAATTACATAAATATAGATAACCATCCAAGACCCAGCTTCAGATTTCAAATTTTATTTTATTTTATTGAATTTAATATTATTTTATTTATTACATCTAAAAGAATGTTGTGTTAGTTACACTATAACACACTCAAAAACGGCTGAACCGATTTAAAAATTGGTGGAGAGGTAGCTTAGAACCAGGAGAAGGACATAGGGTATTTTCATCCCGGCAAAAAGTTCCCGAAGGAAGTTCACGCGGGCGATGCCGCGGGCAAAAGCTAGTATCATATATAAATCAGTATGAATTTCAAATAAAACTATGCTCAAGCTATCTGTAATTGAACGGCAAACTTGCTATTAAATTGAATGAGATCTTCATCATAAAACTGGAAAATTAATCTCAGTTTTCTTAACTGCACTTAAAGCGGAAAAAACTAGTTCCGATAGAACTAAGTTGCTAAAGTAAGTGGGTACTCATTTTTTGCCTATTCGCACAGATCTTGAAATTTTTAAGTAACTTAAATTCAAATTCAAATTGTTTATTTTCAATATAGGATATTCATATCACTTATTGACGTCAATTGTTACTTATTTTAAGTTTACCACCACTTCCAAAGCGCAAGTCGAGAAGAAGCGGCGCCACAAACTCCACTGCAGCATTTTCTTCAAAAACGTCAATTAACAAAGTTTGAGTCAAATCAGACGAGTTTACATTTGAATATTTTTATAACATATCACAATAAGTTTATTATTAAATATTGAAGATTATTGAAATAGTTTAATAAAAATGTCAAGTAATAAAAGATGTCATGATAATACAATTCAATAAAATAAAAACATAAGCATAAAAACCTTCCTCTTGAATCACTCTATCTATTAAAAAAACCGCATTAAAATCCGTTGAATTGTTTTAAAAATTTAAGCATACATAGGGATATAGGGACAGAGAAAGCGACTTTATTTTATACTATGTAGTGATTACATACAAACCAAATTTTTGAAGGCGTCTCTTTTTTCATGGTGATTTGAAAATATAACTAAATTAAAAACTATTTAATAAGTAGGTCAGAGACCATATGTCCCCGTAATCCTTGCCATTCTCCATTTTTACACCCCACTCACAAACTTCCACAATTTGGGTTCTTGCATGAATATGTATGTTCCAAGTTTAGCACACCTGCGTGGGACTTTACATTTTAACCGACGGTTCCAAAATTTCTAACCGTCTTATTCATAAAAATTAAGACACGCTCAGCAATTCTGATTTTGTAAAAAGTTTTTTTTTTCTGATTCTAAGTGTCAAGCCATGGACAAAAATGTTGTTCTTCTTGCCGAGTTAAGTTTAAGAATAATATTTTTTTTACAAAATCTTTTTGCCTAACAACAGTGTTTATTTTATTTTTATTGTGTCCATATCAGCACGCTTATTACCTATCTTGCAAAAGCAAAGCGATAGCAAAAATCGCACAATATTTGCACAAAATTCGCAAATTCGTATTACGTACAACCAAAACAAAACCATAGCAAAGCAATCGACAGTGCTGCCTCTACCGAACAATCGGTGAACTATATGTGCATTCAATCTCTTCGACTTGATCGCGTTTTCGTATTATCTATGTCTTTTGACAGCAAAGCGACAGCAATCTGCAAACAATTTGAGCTGTCAGATTGCGATTACAAAAAAGGTTATGTAAATTTTTTCGATTGCTTCAAGATTGCTTCCTATCGTCGTATATTTTTAAGTTAATTACTGTGTTAAATCATATTCTTTCTAATTTGTGGTTAAATAACGCTCTTGTATTAACATGGCGCGTGCTTTATTGTTATTAGAAGCTTTAAATATTGAGCAGAGAAGAGAAAGACGTGTATAATAAACAACACATCATAAATTGAGGCGTAGGCTTCAGGACCAAGCTAATGCCTTACAACTATCAGACTCTCAGTTTATAGCCCACTATAGAACAACAAAACACTATAGAAATCAAACGAGAATAACAAAAATTTGTTTGGAAAATAAGGTAAGAAGTATTTTTTATGTAGGTTGATTGTTAAGTACATGGTTAATATAATATACCACAATATTATAATGTCTTAACAGCAATTATGATTTACAGGTTCTCACAGCATTATCATTTTTTGCTACGAGTTCGTATACAATGCCTGTGGGTATGAGCTACTTGCTTGGACTTAGCCAACCTAGTGTTTTTATGCGGTGACAGAAGTCACATGTGCATTGAATCAGCATAGAATACTTAAAAAGTACATTCATTTTCTTCAAACGCCACAAGGAAGGCAGTTCATTATTATCCGGTGAGAAAACAATTCTTATTATGATTGATCACTATATTGTTTGCATTAGGGTTTGCAGTATAGAAGGTACCATTTTCATTTAACTATTTGAATCTAATTGCCATTATAAATGATTAGGAATAAACTTTTAAGGACATTTCTAAGTCGAATAATCATGTGATGTTCCACCAGAAAAGATACTGGCGCTTAAGTTGTTCAGAAATACAAATCATACAAGATTACTAAGCTAATAGTGTCTGTTGTACTTTATAATGTGTATTAAATTTACTGTTTGTTTTAGTTTCTACAACAAATTTATATTTCCTGAGTGTTTGGGGTGCATCGATGGTACTCATGTGGCTCTGATAAAGCCAACAGAACACGAGGAGAGATTTTTTAAAAGAAAACATTTCCATTCTAGAAATGTGCAAATAGTAAGTACTAGTAACATAATTTTGAATTAATGTACCAATTATTAAGCCAAGTGTGTACAGTAATAATATAATATATTACTTATTTTTTACAGATTTCTGATAGCGATTTAAATATTATAAATTTAGATGCTACATTTGAAGGAGCTACACACACATGATGCCACATTTGGCAAATGTCTGGCATTCAACAGCATATCCAAGATCTTCATCGTTGTTTGGTGGCTCGGTGTGTATCAGTACTAACTAGTAGTTTAATGTTGATTAACTTGTTATATGAATTGAAATGTATAATACTATTAATTTACAGGTGATTCTGGATACCCATTAAAACCGTGGCTTTTAAAACCAATTGTAAATGCTGAACCTGGCAGTCCAGATGGGTTGCACAACATCAATACATATCTGCAATAAACATTGACTGCCAGTACCACAATCCCAAGTACTGATACTCAAGGAGATCAACTAAATCAAATACCCCAATCTCTTCAGGATGCTTTACAAGGTGGTCTACAAGGCCAAATTAAAATTGTATGTTGTGTGTGTAGTTATAAGTATTAAATGTATGGAAAAAAAAAATATGGAAATCAGTTAAATACATTTTATTTAATTATATGTATGTCATTTATATACTTTTTAATTTCTTTTCATACCACATAGATTGGCCAGAAACTTAACTATGTACCACATAGGGGCCACATAGAAAAGTATACTTGTGGTAAGTAAAAAAAATTTCAATCTTACACCTACTTTTCTGTGGCCCACTGTACCTGCTATTTATTTTAGTAATTTATTTTTATTGACTAAATAAAACACTAAAACTAAATTAAATCTATGCTAATCTAATAAAGCTTGCTGTTTGTTTGAACGCGTATAACTTAAGAAATGCTGGCCAGATTAAAAAAAAATATATTTCTGTATATAACATAGCCTGTTTCTTGGAGAAGGTTATTCACACGATACAGTGGGCTGCAGAGAAATCTGACCCCCATGCCACAAGTATCGCTATTGAAAGGGGGTCAGATTTCTCTGCAGCCCACTATACATGAAAAACTAACAGTTGGTATATACAAACTAAAATTTTGCTTCATTATAGAATTTATTTCACACTGTACCCATCATACATCACTGTAAGAACTTACTTTGGGAGATCTCTTAAAGATATTTGCTCACGAATACAAATAGAATTGAAACACTTAAAAATCTTGAAAAAGACCTAAGCTTTTAACCGACTTAATAAAAAGGAGGAGATTCTCAATTCGTCAGAATGTTTTTTTATTGTCTAATAAGTTTTTTCTCGTATTTGTTTTGTAAACTTAGAATCCCGCGAAAACATCTGTTTGAAATTGACATTCCAACAATAGTTCTTGTAATTGCTACCAAATTGCTATTGGCGCTAGTGTCGTTGCGAAAACTAGCAAACAGTGCATTTAAACCATCAGCGAACGATCAGCGAGCGATCACATACGTAATACGAATTTTTGTAGCAATAAGCAATCGATCGCGCGGTGATCGCGCGATAGCTGCGCAATTTTTGCTGATTGCAAATTTTTAGCTAATAAGCGTGCGGGTTTTTAAAGCAGTTTATTAATATAAGCGTGCACATAATCAATCTAACTTGGATAAGGTAAGTACAATAAATTTGTATTTGTATTACCTCGTAATGAAAAGGTTTTGCATAAAAATCATTATTCACTGAAAACACAAGTTATCAAAAATCCCTGTTATGTTATTAAAGTTCAAGATCTGAAGTTTATTTTAAACATATTAAATTAAAGTTCCCTATAGTTACAAATTGCAATATTGCTTAAAACAGCCACTTTTAGCAATTTTGCAATTTATAACTATAGGGAACTTAGATTTAATAATTTAATATGATTAAAATTAACTTCAGATCCAGAACCTCAATTACATAACAGGGATTTTTGATAACTTGTGTTTTAAGTGAATAATGATTTTTAAATGATGGTGGCGCTGGCGCAGTGTTCACCCAAGTATCATCTTAACACCATCTATGGCCAATGTAAATAACGAATAGTTCGAAAAAATCCCATTAATTTCGTGGTGCTAGCTCTGCATACTATTAAGTATTATATCAAAAGAGATACATACATTTATTTTATTTTTTCAGGTACGTATCATATTCATCAGAGGCCAAAAATGGTAATATATCTGCTATTACTCTACAAAATTACTTAGGATTGTTATGAGTAAAGATGTTTCTGTAATATTTTATGTAGTTGTATTTGTAGGTAAAACGCTTACATATAGTCACTACATAGTATAAAACAAAGTCGCTTTCTCTGTCCCTATGTCCCTTTGTATGCTTAAATATTTAAAACTACGCAACGGATTTTGATGCGGTTTTTTTTTAATAGATAGAGTGGGTCAAGAGGAAGTTTTTTATGCCTATGCGAAGCCGGGGCGAGTTGCTAGTAGAGAATATGAACAAATAATAATAACCTACTAACTTGACATTTTAATTACCGGAAACGCAATAATGTGTTTTAAACAATTAAATATCTATATATATAAAAGCGAAAAACACTCACTCACTCATCACGAAATCTCCAAAACTGCTGAGCCGATGAAGATGAAATTTGGCAGGAAGGTAGATTGTGACTAAGAGACGTCCGCTAAGAAAGGACTTTTGGAAATTTTATCCCTAAAGGGGTGAAAAAGGGGTTGCCAATTTGTATGAAACTTCGTCATTTTTGAAGTGAGATACATGAAATTATTGATTTACATTTGAAGTTGGTAAAAAATAATAATGCACCAATCAGATTTTGAAAATTACATCCCTAAAGGGGTGAAATAGGGGTTGCCATTTTGTATGAAACTTTGTCATTATTGAAGTGAGACACATGAAATTTTTAATTAGAATTTGTAATTGGTAAAAAATAATAATGCATCAATCTGATTTTGAAAATTACATCCCGATAGGGGTGAAATAGGGGTTGCCAGTATATATGAAACTTTGTCATTTTTGAAGTGAGATACATGGAATTAAAATTGAAAATGTCTTTTGGTATAATATTTTGTATTGAATTGTATTGTATGTACACAACATATTGTAAAAGGATACAATACATAATAGAAGATAGAGTGCAAAGATTTTATTTATTTGTTAATATTATGAGTTCAGTAATGTGTCAATAGATGGCGCCACCATACATTTTAAAAGTCGATATGGTTTGTCGTTCACATTTAATCATCATGTGTAGTAATTGAAATTTCAAAATTCATTATAAATAAATAATTTTTTTTTTGCTTTTCTAACGATTTGATTGTGTGTTTAGACGATTTGGTACCCGCTAAATATAAAATAATAAAATTAAATTGGAATTGATTGGAGTATGGAGTGGTAATTGCGGCATTATAATGTATGTATGTAGTTTAATGTCTGCGTTTTGGACTACTCATTGATTCGTTTAATTTAAGTTTGAAAAGTATTTTTCCGGATTTCGGAATCCGGATTTCGAATAGTAGTTAGAAAATAGGTAAATCTTTGTGTTATTTTCCATAAATTAGTTGCATATTTTAAATATATTGTAAGGTTTCTCAAATAAATTGTAGGTCTTTAAGTATATTTGTATTCATTTCTAATTAGTTAGTAGATTAATATAATTTCTGTTTCTATAAAAGAACAAGGGCAATTGATAAATCAACGCCCAGCCTAAACCATAAAAGCTATAAACTTGAAATTTGGACCGAAGTTTTATATTAATACGTAGTGCTCAGATATGAAAGGATTTTTCAAAATTAGACCCCTAAAAGGGTTAAATTGAGGGCAGTTTGTATGAAAAAAATTAAAATCTTCACTGATGTACTTGAAACTTGGCAAGAATGCTTCTCAACAAAAATAACTAATGGCGTGTTTCAGCGTTTTTTGAAATTCAACCTCTAAAGGGGTAAAAAGGGGAGGTTAACTAATTTATCATCACAAAACCGAAACTATAAAAGCCATAAACGTGAAATTTGGTTAGTGTCTGCATTATACTATATACTGCCTACATAAGAAAGGGTTGTTCACAATTCCAACTCTTACATCCAAAAAAGGGGTGAATTTTCGTACCTATAGATAGAAATTTCGCCAATTACTAACAACGCATGTTGGCCTATCGGTAGAGGTCGCGGTTTATTTTTTTGAGAAGAGGGTTCTAATCCTGCTAAACATGACTTTTTTTACTTACTTTTTTTCGTTTTGTATTAGTTTTTTAGAATTCTATATTTTTGCTTTTAATATTTTAGTAAAGAAATGTTTCAAGAAATAGCTGGATCGAATCCTGCCACAAACAATAATTTTCTGTCTTCGTTTTTTATTTGTTTTCTAGAATATAAGAGAAAAAAAATCATTTTTTGGAATTTTTGTCTCTCTGGTACAAAATCAAAACTACTCAACAGATTTGAACGCGGTTTTCACAGGTGGATTACATATAATTAGGAGCGTTGTCAAAACTTTGTTTCGTCAAAATCGGTTAAGGGAAAAAGAAGTTATGGTCAGTTGAAGTTTACTTCTAGCACTGCTTCAAAACTTTTAAACAGAGTTGAATGCGGTTTACATAAACGTATTTAATTTAGATAGAGCTAGAATTTCTACTTCGTTTTATCGATATCAATAAAGAGAAAAACACACTGCAGTCTCTATTAAATTTTAATATAATAACACATTGAATGTGTGTGGGCGTATAATTTAGTTACATAAAACATCAATAGATGGCGCTGACTTTATTTTAATTATTTTTTCGCATATGGTATAGCAGATTGAAAATTTTCCTTACGGCAATTAATTTGAATTACATACTTAAAAAAAAATTGGGTTGTTGATTTAGTTCTATTGGTTGGTTTGTTTATCGGTCGTGTTGTATTGTAAGCTATTTGAATTGATTGGTTGGTTTGGTTTGGTTTGGCTTTAGTTTAAAAAATAATCAAATCGGCAAGTCAGTTCAGTTATTGTTTGACGGAACATACGGTCGTGTCGTAAGGTTTAATTTAACTAACTTATAACTTTTTATTGAGATTTTCTCCACTTTTCACGCCCACTATAACTTTAGGAGTGGCTTTTAGGTCCAAATGACCCCGCAATAGGCTGCGTCTACTCTTTTAGAGACAAAGATGTGATAGTATGAATGTTAATATTTTCAGTTTGATGTCGTAGCAATGTAATGGCTTTATAAAATTGGCACGGGAATAGGATACTATAAATTTTAACTATAGGTCTGGATAGTTGTAGTTTCCACAGGTTACGCGAAAAGCGACCTACACGCGGGCGGAGCCGCGGGCAACAGCTAGTATATTATATACCTATCTTAAAGCTAGGTAGGTATAAAATAACAACTTCATTTATCTTTTCCCAGCGAATCTCAATTCTAACCCTTACCAATGGTATAATTGCAAAAAAATCGCGCTTTTTCTTGTGAGAACGTTTCAAGGGTGCGTTTATCTGTGCCCCGTACCGTTGTAACAAATTGGGATCGGCCGACATGTGCCAAATAAATCCCTACTTCGAGTTATCTTGTTTTCGTTGGCTGTGGTATATATATTTAGTAATATAGGAATTAACTATCATTTTATATAATGGAGAAAATAAAGCTCAGTTTTGAAAATTGTTTATACTTGTTTAGAATGGTGGTAGTTAAGGCTGGATTTTAATTACGAGCTCGATGAACTAGAGGGGCATTCGTGCTTCGTGGGCATTCGGTACAACTAGCGCCACTTCTCAGTTTTAGTTTATCAGAAATCCTCGCGCAACTTTTCTCTAGTATCCTTAAGTTACATTAGAACCTCGAAAATAAGTGAATTGTATAAATAAATAATAAAAAAATAAAAATTTTGTTTATTCAGTATCTAGAAATTACAATAATAGTGCTAGTTACTAGAGCCTCCTTTTAAGCAAAAATATGCTTGTATCAGGAGTACTCCGCTCTTACATTCCAAACAATTCTAAATACAAAACAAATCACATCCCAATCATTACCATTTCATTTTACTATATTAACCATGCAATGAATTACTATTACATTATTCAATTCCTAATACAAATTCATTCATTATATTCAATATAACTTAATAATAATTCATGATTTAATTTAAGATACAATAATTTCATAATTTACTAATACAAAATTTATGATTATACAATAATAGATTAATATTAAAACTATTAGAATAGGTCTATCAGCGGAACCTACTTTCTCGGTTGCTACTAAGAGTGCAACCAAGTATACGCTTAAAAAAGATTGATAATTTATTTGATCATTTATAGTATTTACGTATATACATAAATACAATATAAGCATATATATAAATATACACATACATTTACATATACATACACATATACACATATATATACATACATATACATACACATACATACATACACACATATATACATATATATATAATATAATAGTGTAAGTTGATAATATGTTTTAGTTACCACTATGAGGGAGGGTTACTGATAAAAGTTTCTATTTCTTCATAAGTTTTAGATTTAAGCCAAGAAATTAGAATATTTTTGCACTCATGATATGGTTTATATATGAAGTATATTATTTAGTCTATTATAAATACGAGTAGCTCGTGTATCAAGTTGTACTCTTGCAAATTGTGTTAGTACAAGAGGAGCACATGCAACATCACGTCTCCTGTTTCTACGCCCTTCAAATATTGGTAAGTAAGGTAAGTTTTTGTGTTTGTTTAATACTAGATAATAAATGTATAATTTCCTTACAGTTAAAAGATCACAAATTCTGTACAATTCAGTCGTGGAAAAGGTTCGCATTTTAAAATAATTGACTTTTAGTAAGGTTCTTTGTGCTCGCTCCACCTCCAGAAACCGGGTTTTCAAAGCGCCACCCCAGACTCGAATGCAATAACTAATAATTGACTGTACCAAGGCAATGTAAGTTTCACTTAGGAGTTTTTTTGGTAAAATATGCCGTAAGGTTTTAAACATCCATATGAATTTCCGAATTCTTTCAGTCACTTGCTCGATTTGAGGATACCAAGATAGTCTCTCATCTAGCATAATACCCAAATATTTAGTACGACTAACTTTGGTAATAGAAGGACAGCTGCATTTAGAATTAGTTAGGTTGCCACATGAGTGAATTTTTATGTCGAAGTTGTGGTTAGGCTGAGTTGTGGAGTTTATGGAGAAGCAAATGTAGTTAGTCTTATCAGTATTAAGGGTAAGTAGATTAAGTTTAAGCCATTTTGCGAGCCGGGCCATTCCCTCCTCAGCACTTTTCCTAACTTCATCCCAATTTGAGCCAGCAAAAACGATTGCAGTGTCATCCGCGTAGGTAAAAATTTTGGCATTTTTGAGAGACATGTTGCACAAATCGTTGATGTAGATGAGGAAGAGGGTAGGACCAAGCACACTACCTTGGGGCACGCCATAAGATACTTCTTCACTGTCACTAAGGATATCGTCTAATTTAAGTCTCTGCGTACGTCCTGTGAGATAGTCAGTAAACAACGCCAACTGTTTACCTCTAATACCAATTTTTTCCAATTTACGCACAAGGATAGAAATGGAGACCGTGTCAAAGGCTTTTTTGAGGTCTACAAAACAGGTAGAACATTTAGTGCGATTATCTAAATTGTTGACAATAGTTGAAGTTAAGGAAGTTACAGCGTCTTCAGTCGATAAACCCTTTCTAAATCCAAATTGTGAAGTTGATAAGATGTTATTATTTTCCAAGTAATTTAAAAGTCTCATATTCAAAAGCTTTTCTAATATTTTTGCCAGTACAGTAATAATAGAGATAGGTCTATAGTTGTTGACGTCTTCTCCATTTCCACCCTTATGAACTGGAGTGACAACAGACATTTTGAGTAGAGCTGGGAAAGTACCTGTTTCAAAACAGACATTCGCAAGATGAGTTATAATAGGGATTATGTCGTTTTTTATATATTTTATGTATCTAGTGGAGATATTATCCCATCCAGGAGCACTGTCTAGTTTTAAATTATTTATGATCGCGTTAACCTCATCGACGTCTGCATTTAACAGGACAAAAGATTGTGATTGAGTTGGCAGGTTATGTAGATATTGGTTGGTATCATTTTCTGTTATTGTAGATTTGATATTATTCGCCAGATTTTCACCAATATTCGTAAAGTAGTTGTTTATATAATTTGCTGATTCGAGTGGAGTAGATTTTATGTCAATTAATTCCAGGTTAGAGTTATTGTTTTTGTTTTTGTATGTCAATATTTTAATATTCTTCCATAGTAATTTATTATTGTTCATTGTTCTTTTAATAATACTACGTTCATAATTTCTTTTAGTTTTTTTAATCAAATTATTCAGAAAATTTCTATATCTGGTAAATGTAATTTTATTAATAGTATTATCGGGATCGTTGCGCAATTGTTTTTGCAATTTGTTTCTATTTTTTATGCAATTTAATATACCTCTGGTCATCCACGGTTTGACTGTCCGTTGACTTTTTGGAATTTTTACTACTATAGAATTTTCCTTTAACGATTCATTTATAATAGATATAAGACTATTTGTAATTCTATTGGGGTCTGTGCAAAGTAAAAAATCAGTTAAGCTTTTGCTAATAAGATGTTTTCGCGCTTTTTCAAAATCAGTTTTAGTCTTAGTTTTAGACAAAGGTATTTCATTTTTAGTTTTAGTAATAGATAATAAAGTGGTGTCGTGGTCAGTTATTGTAGTTTTAAGGATAGCAATGAAAGCCGAATGTTTATTGTGATTTATTTTAAAAATGAAATGGTCCAAACAACTATTTTTTCGTGTAGGCAATTTGTGTCCCGGTAGTAAACCATAACTTGAGAGCATATTTAGGTAAGACATCCTGTTATTTATTTCCTGTAATTTTTCATTTGCTTTGGGTAGGATATTTATATTAATATCACCAGCTAAAATGATATTGTTAGAAGACTTTATTTGATTTAAGTGACAGCTAAGTGAATTTATGAAATTCTCTGGGTTTGAGATTGACGGAGAACGATAAATACCCAGAATTGTATGGTTGGGAATATCAATTTGTAGGCATGATGCATGTGTAAGCTTAATTTCCTTAATTTTTGGTTTTAAAGTACGTTTTGCGTAGACCACCACTCCATCATTCTGGTTTAGCTGGGCCGTAGTGGAAAGAGATATATAATTGTCAAGCTGTGGAATTTGTTTATTTGGATCAAGGCGGCATTCAGTCAGAATTATAATATCTGTTGTAAATGTTAGTGTCGAAATGTTGGTAATAAAATCATCGAAATTATGATAGATACTACAAATATTTTGCGCAATGATAGTTAAATCAGTTTTTTTTATTTGACAATATGTTGATATTTCTGCTAAATCACAAGCAACCGATCTTGCTATATTTAAATTATCTATTTCTTGCATAGTTACTAAGGTATTATCCATATTTGTACAATAATAAGAATATATTTGTGGTATATAATCCGACTTCTATTTTAAATATTATTTTTTTAGATAATATTACAATGTAAGTCCTTATACTTTCTACGTTTTTTAATTTCAGTATTCTAACATAAATGTAGTTATTTTTATAGTATATGTTAGGAAGAACAATTTTAGCTTCTTTAAGAATTTTATTTGTGACATATTGTAGGCATATACAGGTGATATAAATCTTGATTTTTAACATCCTTACTAAGTTGTTAGGCTTAAAACATGACATAAGTGTGTGTAAATATGTATTAATTTGGCAAAGATTAGAAAAATCCATTTTAATTTCATTAAACTTATGTTGAAAAGGGCTTGGTGCAGTATTGTGACAAAGTGTTATGACATAATATAATAAATACATGAGTTCATAGAGTACTTTGAGTTTTACTGTAAAGATAAATATAGGAAATAAATAGAACAGAAATATATTTAAGCAATACTTTAAGTTTATTTTAGGAGGCGTGCAAGAGAATATTATTAAGTACCTGCAAATATATAGTCAAGACTCCTGCAAGAGACTCTGTACTTGAGACTCCGTTTTAATAGAAACAATTGGCGAGTTGTCGTCCTTCCTCACGTACACCTTCCCGTATGAAGTCCAGCAATACTTGTATTTCTTCGATTTAGTAAGGTCACGAGCTAGGAAGTAAAGCCGGGCTCCCCTGGCAGTCAGTTGCTCAGAGACATAAACTGGCGTGTATTCGTTTTTTCGGATTCCCAAATGTTTACCACAGAGTTTTTCTTTATGACGTATGTTGAAAGCTTTGCATGCTTTCAATACTGAAGTCTTTAATAATACAGAGGAAGTTTCAACAATGATGGGCGAGGTAGCTTTGCTGTCATTCTTATTTTTTACTCTGTAAATATCACATACATCCATTTTGTCGATTTCACAATCAATCGTTTTTGAAAGATGTTTCACCATATCCATTAGGTCTTCTTTTGTCTCTTTTTCCATCTTCGGAACGTTTTTAATTTCTAAATTTCCTTTCCTATTTGATAACTGCATGTCCTCAATTTTGTCCTCCAAAATAACTATATACTCTTTGTCCTTCTTTGTCTGAATTTCCAATTGTTCGATTTTATTTTTTAATTCTCTATTTTGTTCTGTAAGAAAGTTAATGGAGCTTTCGATATTAGAGTTTGTTTGTTTTATCTCCATGAGCGCTGGAGTAATTTTCTTAATTTCTTTATCTTGCTCAGACATTAGAGACTTCATCGCTTTCATCAGATCTTCTTTGAATAATTTTAATTCAGAGTCGTGATCATACTCTCTTCTGCGTTTAAACCGTTGTGAGACAAAACTACTAGGAGGAGTGATGTCATTATTCGTATCTAATGTAGATAAATTCGAGTCCGATGCCGATTTATTCAGTACACCATCCATGGTCTGTATAGCAAACAAAAATCACACGCAACTCCAACAGCTCGTAGTGAGGTTGTTTACTTAAAGCGCGTAGCACGTAGCTCGATGCAGGTGTGTATAGCTATGTACAAAATACTTGCGGTGATTTGTGATGAATGAAGTGTCGTCGTAGTAGATCACTATTCGTGGCGTAGCACTCCCCTCCGGCGCACGGTCAGTCCAGGTAGATCGTCAGAGCGTGATGAAAATATTGTCCGTCTCTTGCGCGCGTCGCTGCTCCGTGCCGTGACCTTTTAGTACGCTCAGCACTTGCTCGAGTATTTAATTTAATATGGAAATGTACTTGCTTCGCGGATAGGAATATGACACTAATAGCAATAAAATTTATGAGCGTAATTAGCGTATATACTTTTAAATAATTTTTGCTTAAGCGCGTAGCACGTCTGCCTTGTAACGCAGCTTGGACGAAAGAGGAAAGTATTTATATTATTTGTTTTCATTTTATTTATTTAACCTTTATTGTACACAATACAAATATAAAGCACAATAGGCGGATTTAATCTAACAGTCAACCTTTGGGTAAAGCAGAGAGCTTGAATAAATTATCGTTACGCTATGTGATGTTCGCACAGTACATGTCCAACTACGTTCACTACAAAAACTTAGTCAACTAAAATCTCAAGAAAATTAAGAAGCCAGTTTCATAAGAGTCCTTAGAATTACCTTTCGAAATTATCTTTGTAATAAGCCGTTCAAGTTATTTACGGCGTCGATAAATCTGGTCATAAAGAGTCGACTCGGCCGACTATCCTAGGCCGAGCTTTTAAACTTTTAATGGCACTTGACGGCACCAAAATGGGGTTGAACTACATTAAAGTACTTTATCTCGATTCTTAGCACTTGAATGTAAGCTTGTGAAGTCGGCAGAATCTGGGGTATTGAGGGATTTTGAATGGAGTTAGCAAGTTTGAGTATGTTGATGCTAGCGCCATCTATGTCGATAAAAATACGTTGGGAATAATTGTTTTCATGGGTTCGTTTTGTGTTTATTCGATTTAAAGATAAAATAAACATGTTTTATATTGTTATTATTTTCTTACTAGCTTTTTCCCGCGGCGTCACCCGCGTAAATCTCCCACGGAAGCAATATGTCCTTCTCAATTCTTCTATTTATGTGTACGCGAAATAACAGGAAGATCGGTGCAGTAGATAGGCCGTGAAAGCGCTACAAACAAACAAACTCACTTTATAATATTAGTTAAGACGACTTTCAAACTACTTTTACATACAACTACATATGTTTATATGTTTAAAAAAAACTCAATGTAGTAGCCGCTAAAAAATAAAGTAATGTACCTACTTAACTACAAAAAAAATCTTAGTAGTCATTATGGGTATCAAGTTTAAGAGCTTATTTGGAATACCTAAAGGAAAACGACCAGTTGTTCGTCCATCTCTAGGTAGGACCGCTTGAGGAATGCTCTATGTAAACCTGGAATGCAATTTTGAGATGTATGACTCTCGCAAAACCGGTGACTCGAATGGTTATCGTTCGTTTTCGAATGATTTTTGTTGGATATAACCGATTACTGAAACGATATTCATTCGACACTAGGATTATATTTATTATATGCGTATGGCATACATTTCCAAAATAGCACACTCAAAAGTTCTCTAAAGAGCCGATTGGCGAGATTTGGAACGGAATAGTGAGGAATGAAGAACTCTCGTGTTAAAGGCTAAAACCCATCTGGGTTCATTGAGCCATAGCAGTACATAATTATTTAGAATTCCAATACTTGTTTGATCAAAAACATTGTTTTAAATGTTTGTTGAAAATTTACGATTTTAATATTGTCATCTCTTTGCCAATAACTCAGTGAACAGCACAGACTAATTATATTTTCACCAGTGTCATTTGAAGACGCTAATTACAGATTAAGCATCACTCAGACTAGAGCTAGACTTTCAAGATAAAGCTACGGCGTTTATATTATGTATTTCTTTTTCAAGGAAATTGGCGCAAATTATAATTATCATATTTAATAGATATAATACTAAACAACGAACATTTTATTTATACTTCTAGGAAACTTTTTTACACTACAACGTCCGAACACTCAAACGCTGCTCAATTTTGAGAGCGGATCAATTATCATGCTGTCGCGCTGAACGTCAACGATATGACAGTGACAGCATGATACATGAGCAGCTCTGAAAATTGAGTAGCCTTTGTGTATTCGGGGGTATAGTTGCCAGTTAAGCATAAGGTCCCATAGGTCGGTAGGGGCATAGCTTATTTCATTATGACTGTATCAAGTTCTTATGCTCTGCCAATTTGTAGCCTTAAATCTTTCGCCACAATACCTAGTTATTTCACGGCATCTCTTGAATTAAAATATAAAAATTTACAAGTAAAAAGTACCACTTCCCAACACTAACGCTTGTTCACGAACACTTAGCAAATAATAATCCACCATTATTATGCACAAATATCGAAAAAACAGAAATATTAGAAAATAAATACAATGACGATAACTGAGTGACTTAGCTTGGCGCCAAAACTCTAAAATGAAACTTAGTTAAAAGCGGTCAAATCTCAAAAAAAAAAATTCTCCTTTCTGTCGGACTTCTTTATTATCCATATTTCTGTCCTGCTATCAAAACTATTCTCTTTATGTATATAGACAATATGATAGTTTTCATAATGAAAAACAAACACAAAAATCAACTACATTGTCTAGTTTCATCTAGGTACAAGTTACCAATTCAAACCTTGTCCCCGACTTACGAGGCCAATCAAAACAATTACATATCACCAGAGTTCAGATGAAGCAATAAAGCTTATCTGGTACAGGGCTCACACGATTCACGTAAGTTTACAATGCCTTATCTTTCGACGCACACCTCAGCCTGCGCGTTATCAGTAAACAAGAGGCTAAGTCTGGCTATGAAACCGGCGGCTTGTCGCGAATAATTAGACATGTTTATTGCGTTACTGGTTTGATGATTCAGAGGTGTTGTTTTTAGCTTTCAATTAGGTGAATCCACTTTTTCTGTGAGTGTAGTAAATGGAAATTGTGGGAATAACAGTAATCTTAAGTTTTTTTGTTCTTCAGTCAGGCGGTAGGTTATGAAAATTCTAGAATACAATATTATTCACGGCTAAGTTAGAGGCTACATAACACAGGACGAAAAATTATTACTGGGCTATGTATTTTCGGGTTAATATCTATAGGACCGCTTCTTGATACGATAAGATAGCCGGTACGACTCAATAGTAATTTAACCAAATCTCCATTGGACTAGTTCGTTATTGTCATACTTTTTTTTAATTTTCTTTCAATTCACTGCATATAATTAATAAAGTAACACAATTATTTGCGTTTCAATAAACACAAACTTTTGTCAAATTTACAATTTTTAAACAATTTTTTTCTTTCCTTATTTTACTCGCTGATTTTAATACGTGCTCAATTGCAAACGAAAAATGCCAGGGTTGTATTTAAATATAGTAGTAGCAACGTGAAAAAATTATGCAGATCTCGTGGCCCCAACAAACGTCTTTATTGATCGTCCCAACGCCTAATACGAGAATATCCGATAGCCAAGACGTGTATAAATGGTGCATCGAAAATTGCCTAACAACGGATATCGATAGGCTATCGATATATCGGTATCTCCGCCTATCGGCTGTGATCAGTGATATCTACTGTCATACATCAATGTAATTGGTTACCTCGTGTGATGCTGTCGAGTACAGAAGTGGGAAAATGTTTTTTTATATATTTATTTTAAGTATGTTCAAATACAAACATTGGAAACTCAACCTTAGAACATTTAGTACAAGGGTGTTATTTGTTTTTTTATATTTTTATTATGGAATTGTCTAGAGGGAATTAACCTTAGCAGAAATTCAATGGTTATTTTTAGCTTGTTAGTTTTAAATCTTTGTTCTAAAATTAAATCTAAAATTTCATTATCTTTCAGTGTAAATTTTTGATAAGATTACACGAAACCTTTTAAGGAACTATTTTTAATATTTGATCAATAAATATTTTAAATCCATAAACGTTTTTCCCGTTATGATATTTATTATTTGATACGATTTCGTTGTCATACATAGTTAAAAAAATCATTTTTTTTTCTTAAATATATTTTTGCAAAAAAACTAATTAATACAATACATACATACATACAATTAACTGTAAAAATAATGTGGAACTACATTGATACGTGAAGAATTATTATAATCCTACATCATATTTTTTTTTCGTGCCCAAATTACACGAATTTATCATATAATTTATGTATTATATTAGTGACAAAAATATCTACTATTTACCAACTTAAATACTCCAAATTTCTGATTTTCCAATTAAAAAAAGAAATGGCATAAAAAATAGGAACAGGTACACAAATTTTGTTGGTGTCTGTACTTTCTATCAGCTACGGCGTGAATATCAGTGATTATTTTAGAAAGTTTGTTTCAATTATTGTGTGGAGAAATTGATTTAAACTATTTGATAATGACAATTTATCAATAAACGTGTTATTATATGCGTTAGCGCCTTGAGTCCCTTTGATAAAATTTATTGGTATCTGAGATATCTTAAGTTTAAAACATATAGAGTCTGGGCCTTAATTCTGTAAGCTTTTATTTTAAACTTCGAATCTAAATCCGCTATGAGTTTCTTGATTGGCATTCTAAAAACTCGGTTGATAAACGAATCTATACTAGCGCTACCCTGCGAGCGTGTCAGCGAGATGGACTAGATTGGACGTGAGATTTTGTATGAGATGACGTAAGATGTGGCATTCTGTAAGGTAATTTTTCCGTCACTTCGAAGCTCACTTCTCACTTGTCATTTTGAACCTTATGCGTAGTGTAGTGATAGCGACGTAAGGAGCGAGTTATTGTTTGAAATTTATAGAATCGACAGGTTGCCCTGTACAAAGTGCGGTTCTGTATAATTTTCTCCCCGTGAGTCTATGCGTCTTCTACGGCCTACGAGCAGCCATTTTAATATTATGTTATCTCAGTTTGTCAATCTAAACATTAAACTGTTTAAAGATTTATGAACAAACCAGCAACCCGACCCAGCTTCGTATGGGCATTAAAACCTTCCTCTTGAATCACTCTATCTATTAAAAAAAATCGCATCAAAATCCGTTGCGTAGTTTTAAAGGTTTAAGCATACAAAGGGGCATAGGGACATAGAAAGCGACTTTGTTTTATACTATGTAGTGATAGTGATAAATTAACCCGACCCGTCTTCGCATGTGTGCAATGCAAATTCAAATTCATTTGTCCAGGCCAACCCAGGACTGTAGTGCCTGGATGGTGATGATGATGACACGATGAAGAAGACGACTAAATCGTAAGTGAAGATGACTTCCACGAGCAAAGCATTGCCCGTGAATGTTTGTAAAATAAAAAGGAATTAACATTTCCCTACACTGAAATACGTTAATGTGTGGTCTGAAAGCAATTTAAATAAACACAGTAAGGCGCTGTAGCTACAAATTTATTTAATTGAGCGAAGCAAATACCAGTCTTCGATGTCCCATGTGTGTGTATTTTTATTTTTCTATTTTTGTCGCAATTCAGTTTTGTAATTACAGTATGTATGTGTTATTGTAAAATCTTTATTGTTTACTAGCTGTTTCCCGCGGCTCTGACCACGTGGAACTCACTTTATCGTAAACTAGCGACCCGCCCCGGCTTCGCATGGGCATAAAAACCTTCCTCTTAAATCACTCTAGTAAATTAAAAAAACCACATCATAATCCGTTGCGTAGTTTGAAAGTAATAAGCATACATAGGGATATAGGGACAGAGAAAGCGACTTTGTTTTATACTATGTAGTGAAGTAGCCTATGTTAGAGCCCTGGTCCTTAACTATGTCCATATAGGGATGCCTATGTCCCTCATAGATTAATCCCTTCATTTACAACTGTAGTGTAAGATATCCATCAGAATATCTTAAAGAATAAGAAATACTATGACTAGAAGTGAAGGACTGAAATGTGTTATGTATTGTATATTAATTTATAAAAACCAACGATATCCGTATCCAACTTAATACTATAAATGCGAAAGTGAGTTTGTTTATTTGTTTATGATGCTTTCACCTCCTATCTACTGAACCAATCTTACTGAAATTGCGCATACACGTAGTAAGAAGTATTGAGAAGGACGTAGGGTACCTTTCATTCCGAGAAAAAGCACTGTTCCCTAGGGAAGTCCACGTGGGCGGAGCCACGGGCGAAAGCTAGTAGGAGATAATGAAATGGCAAACTCGTTGATACAACAAGTCTGTCGGTCTCTTTTATTAATTGGTCTGATATCGTGTGACCGACCTCCCGGCCCACGCATCAATTGAAATCCATTTAACTGACCTTTTACATTCAAGATGTGTGGTCGGGTTTGGACGAGATTTTGTTGGGATTGGCTGAATTCAAATTGTTTATTTTGAATAGGTATAGGATATTCTTATCACTTATCGATGTCAATCGTTACTTATATTAACTTTACTACCACTTCCACTTCCACTTTTGGTTGTAAAATAATCAAAATTATACGCCTATGCAAACACAAAAAAATACCTATATATATTTTTATTTAACATACTCACTTCTTGAGAAACATTAAATCAGAAATTTGTTTTGTTTTAAACATCAAAACTGCAGGACATTTCAAAGTTTTGGAAAGAATCGGATTGTAATAACCAGTTCCGCCAAATCAGGACCATAATTAATAGCGTACCCTGGGCTCTGAAACGTTAGCTGAAGATATAAACGGGAAACACGCTCGGACGAAGGACAAAATCGGATTAAAAATAAGCAAAATAGTTTTTGAGCAATATCTTGTCATTGTGTGTTAGCCTAAAAATTACAAAAATGCTGTCCGTATTATTAAAATTGAGGAGAGAAGTTTATAGGGAAATATAACGTAGTCTCACTAGTCTCACCTAAGGCAGATATAGCCAAACCTTAAAAACTACAAAACAAAAAGTCCTTTTTTTAGCAAGCAATACTTCAATCGTCAAATTCCTAAGATATTTGTCGGGTCTGAATTTCACAATGGTCATGAGACAATAGGAACACGTGACTCTGCCCACAATGCCTTGGCGAGACGAGGTTCATCGCCACATCTCTACACCTGATAATGAGGGGAAATAATGTCGATATCGATAAATTTATATGGATAATCTTATATATATAAAAGAAAGTCGTGTTAGTTACTCCACTTATAACTCAAGAACGGCTCAACTGATTTGACTGAAAATTGGTAAGGAGGTAGCTTAGAACCAGGAGAAGGACATAGGATACCTTTCATCCCGGGAATTCCATGCGGGCGAAGCCGCGGGCAAAGGCTAGTTTTGTATAGATACTGGCTGACAACGATATTTTGCCATATAAATTATCTCTAGGAAATTTAAGAGCGAACAATCCTTATCACTTAGGTATGAAAAATAGATAGTAGCCGATTCTTAGACCTACTGAATATGCATATAAATTTTGGTAAAAATAAGTAAAGCCGTTTCGGAGTAGTATGGTAACTAACATTAGATCTTTAAGTTTTGTGGATTACAAGTTAAGCTAAGCTGGGATTCTACTAGAGAATTTTGGCGGGAAGGCCAACTTTATATTGTCGGCGTGTTTATTTGGTGGATTGTGGAAAAACGAGACAAAACATATTTTTGTCCAAATTGGTTTAAAAGCTTTGCAACTTGCGCTGAAAAAGTCGCATATATTTTTAACCAGTACCCACAGCATGAGATTTAATAAACGCTGACGCTAGCGACTGCGTTAGCGAGTTTGTATGGTAAACCCATACAGCACCCTTGGCGGGTAGTAAGGTAACTAAGAAATGTCATTCAAAGTCTTAACGCAGTCGCTAGCGTCTGAGTTTATAAAATCTCATACTAGGGTACAATCTAAACTACAACTTTTACTTGGACAATTTGGAAAAATATTTCACCAATTATTTGGATGATCAAATTTTTAATCACATTCGTATTGCTACAATAAAATCATTGGCGTTAGCAATAAAAGCTATTTGCTCACGAATGCGGCGGTAAGGGTCGGTGCACATCGGTAGTCTCTTTACAACCTCTTCACAGTATTAATTTGAGTATGTACAGGCTGATTTTTTAATTAGAGAACAAGTATATAATCCTTTGTTTTTATTTTAATCTAAATATAATTATTTATTTAAGCTTTATTGCACACAATACAATTATAAGCAAAAAGTGGTCTAACAGTAAACTTTGGATTAAGTAAGTAAATTGTAATATTTACGGTAATTGTAGAAGAGCATTTCGATGGAGTCTAAAGGCAGATTAGGTCGGTTATTAGTCAACTCACGATAAAATAAGTATATAATTTAAAAAAAAACTGGTATGTTAATATTGAAATATATCGAATACAAAATATAAGTCTTCTTTTTTACAGCAGAATTTATAAGAAATGGTACCCTAAAGCTAACAAAATTGATATTAGTGCAACACTTGCTAAGATTTAGTTTCAATGTACAAAAAAATCATAAATTAATAGCTGATTCTATCGCCCTTGGTCAAATTTGATGTCACAATAAATATCAAGAATGACACAGCAATTTTTGATTTATAAAAACTTAAAATTCAGCGTCACTGTACAATAATACATCAACTTACTGCACAAAATAATCCAAACATAAAATATTTTTATTGTAGATAAATTAAACTAATTAATATATTAACCACAAAACTAATTCCGCACAAAATTGAACACCCTTTGAAGCTAGACGTACCATCAAACCGTCTGAGAAGTCTCCGGGGTCTAAACTGTTATAAAATCGTGATTACAATAAACCACGTTATATTGCTGTAATAACACCCTCTATAATCTTGCCATGTGCTCTTCGTGTTACCTTTATAAGGGATGTTAACTTGTATCTTAGATTTATCAATCCCAACTTCTTCTATTTTCTATCTTATATATATATATATATATATATATATATATATAAAATAGAGCCGTGTTACACTATTTATAACTCAAGAACGGCTGAACTGATTTGGCTTTGGCGGGAAAAAGCTAGTATATTATAAATGCGAAACTGAGTTTGTATATTTATTTGTTTGTTAAAATGAAATTGAAACCTGAAATTTCGCTTACACTTAGCTAGGAGTATTGAAAAGGACATAGGGTACTTTTCATCCCGGCCCGGGAATAGTGAAAAAGCACTGACCGCGCCATCTACACGAAATGAATGAATGAATCTGTGAATGTTGCTTCCTACTAAGCCAAATTTACGATGTTGACATGTAAGAAGAAATCAAATATAGAAGGAAAAGATTTCTATGTGCAACACTGAACGAGTGTAGTACATGTCCTTATTTTTCTAGTCTAGAAGGAGCAACTCATCTCAAGTTTAACGACCAATTAAACCAGCAGTTAACCATGCCCGTTCGTCTTAATAAAGTAAAACGATATAGTCAGCGGTTAAGATGTGTATAACTAAGATTATCATAAGATTATATGGGATAGTTTCAAACAGCTTTCAGAATGTAAGATTAATTTAGTGGATTTTGAGAAAGATTATTATGATACTAGCGACCCACCACGGCTTCGCATGGGCATAAAAACCTTCCTCTTGAATCACTCTTTCTATTAAAAAAACCGCATCAATATCCATTACGAAATTTTAAAGATTTAAGCATACATATAGGAACAGAGAAAGCGACTTTGTTTATACTATATAGTGATAGTGATTTACTCCGTTGAATAAAGAAATGGAGAGAGAACAGCTTGAGATGGTACGGCTACATAATGAGACGGGAAGAAAGTCACATGACAAGAAGAGTGCTGGAGATGGAAGAGTAAAGGAGAGGCCGTGGGCGACCACCGACGACTTGGATGACGACACGGAATATGCGAGCGGCTAATGTTGATACAGATATGATCCAACTTAGAGCCTTGTGGCGAAAATGTATAAGAAGTTCTGACACCAAATAATATGAAAATAATAAAGCAAGACAGAAGAAGAAGACTCTGCTGACTCAGTAACCTGAAGGTGGATCTGGCTTCTGAAAAGAGACAGCAATAGAATGTTTTTATTCTGCCTGAGGCCGATAGATCGCCAGCTAACTGCTCCCATCTCAAGCAAATCAGCATGAAGAGCATCGTGCGATATGTATAATAGACAATCAATCAAATTTTCTAGAACCAGGTGATAAAGAATTTAATTTTCTTCTTCTTCATTGGTCTGACAATGCTGAGGATCGTGAACACATTTGTGTTTCCAGAGTGCGCGATCGGCAGTAATACGGACAACATTATATGCTTCCAACAATAGCTCTCCTTACGCTGTCGACCCATCACGCTGGAGGCTTTACTCTGGTGCGTTTTACCTGTTCTGCCCAGTATTTCCAGACAATACTTATGTGATCGTATGATGTGACCGAAAAAACTTAAGGCCTTTTCCTGGCAGTACGAAGAAAGACGTTTCGTAATGCTGAAGTCCGCAAGAATAGGGTCGTTATTTCTCATGGCATGCAGTCTCCCCTTAAAAATGTTTTACCAAACTGAAAACTCACAGAAATTCATAGGTATTTCTATTAGCTATAAAAATGTAATCTTAGTATCTACAAGCGATATAAAAATACAGAAAAAGGCAAATTCTTGTTGCAATAGTAACATTTTTTACAAATGAAATGCGAATAATGGAGCAAACACAACAAAATCGAAGGAATCGTTGGTACGGCGTGTGCACTATAACCGAGCTCTGACCGATGGACCGTAGAATTAAGAATAAGCGGATACGGCATCATCATGGATATTTTATTTTTCAACTTCTAAAGTAAGGAATAATCCATACTATATCTGAAAAGAATAAGTTGGAACACGTAACAAACGAAGAAGTTTTCAATGGAGTAGGAGAAAAGAGAAGCTAATTAAGAACAGGGGAGAAAACATGTTGGGACACTTGATACGACACGATGATTTTTTGAAGCATAGTTGAAGGAAAGATAGAAGGAAGAAGAGGTCCAGGTAGAACAAGGCATAGTTATATGAAACAGATAAAAGAGAAAACAAACGTCGTGTCGTATCAAGAAATAAAAGTATGTCCATGACTAAAAAATACCAACTGTTGCGTGTTACACATACAATTAGTATTGTATTGTAGCATTTATAGCTCGGTGTACTTCGTGTTACTGGGACTTTTTGCCACAGCACATCCAGTGCATCCGCGCCATATTTATGTAACATGCGTTCCGTTTTACGCTTTTTGTGGATACTATGGGCAAAGTCATGGGGAGACAGTAGACATTGCAGATTTTTTTTTAAATATCTATTTATATTTCCTAAAACAACTGCACTTGCAAAGTAAGGTCAAAGCTTTGTCTTTACATTATTATTCATTATAATGTATATTAGCACAGATTTAAAAAAATTGCCGAGACCGCGCAAGACTCCAAATTCTTTGTATATTCATAGATTTAAAAAAAATACCTCGCGCGATTCCAAATTCTATGCTTTTTAGATAGAGCTTATCAAAAAATAGAGGTACATGGTCAATCGACCATGTAACCCACATATGACTGAATAAATAAATAAAAAAAAATGAAACGAGAAAAATACACGAATAAAACGATTGATACTGACTGGTGATCGAACCCAGACCCTTTAAATGAATAAATGAATAAAAAACATATTATTATACCATACCAGGGTTTTATGAAAGGTTAGTAGGGAGGCTTTAGCCCAGCAGTGGGACATAAACAGCTAAAAAAATAAAATGAAACTAACTGATTTTGATTGTTAGCAAAGCAAGAAAAAATAGAGATCAGAAAATTTTTAAATGCAGCTTTTTGACAGACAGATCACACAAGGACGGACAGCCAAGTCTCAGCAATAGTAAACTTTTTACAATTTGTGCACGAAACTACCTACCTAAACTTTACCTTTTATTATTGAAAATAAAAGACCTCGCAAGTGAACAAATTAACCTCACAAGATTTCATCATTTACAGACAAAGACAATCGGAACAAACGGAAAAGCTTATAAACACGAGTGACATAATATCTGACCCATGTCATTTTTAAGCCGATTTTCCTCTAGGACTTGAGTGAGGTACTAATGAATTAACTATTGCTATAAATAATTCATCATCATTTCAGCCACAAGCTGTCCACTGCTGGATATATTCTTCCCCCAAGGATTTCCAAAATGACCAGTTGGAAGCAGCCTGCATCCAACTGGTCATTTTGGTTTTACCATCTGGTTGGCGGGTGTCCGATGCTGCGCTTACCGGTGCGTGGTCACCATTCAAGAACCTTTCTGCCCCATCGACCATCGGTTCGTCGCGCTATGTGCCTCGCTCACTAGGGCTTTGTCCCAGAACTACACGTTAGTCTATATTATGAGGATTGAGTAATCTTTATTTTTATTTTATCTACTAAAAACTCTGACTAATGCTTTTAAAAATAAGAAATGCGGGCTGGATATTTTTTATATTTTCCATATGTTGCAATTTTTATTATCTAAAGTGTGAAACATTTGATACGAGGTAAATTGCAGTTATTAATTACCTAGTTTATATGCACGTAAACTGGCATGAAAGAAGTGTTCTAGAATGTGCGGCGTGTGACCTAGATGGAGTTTTTATTCAAATTTACTTTTTTGTAGCAAAAATTCATACGTACATATCATCACGCCTGTTTCCTCCAGAAAGCAAAGGCTAAAGTTTTTTTTTCGTTCTCCTCCTCTTCCTCCTCTTCCTCCTCCTCCCCCCACCAGTCGTTTGCTCACTACTGAGTGTCGTGATATGCCCGACCTATCTTCTTTATGATCTCTTTCCACTTATGGCGATCTTATATCCTATGGATTCCGTTGGAGATCTGGATGTTGAGCTGCTGCTTAATTTGGTCAGACCATTGTATCGGGCTACGTCCACTGGATCTCCTTCCATTCATCCTGCTAGTGACCAAAATTCTTTTAACATTATTTTATTGATGACCTTTGTGACAAGTGGTTATCATGCTAGTCCACCAATGCAGCGGATACAAGGTTTGGAATTGAACACAATACATACGTGTTATTATTAGATGCTGAAATTTGTTTAAAACAATCTGTGTAATTGGATTCAAGGGCGTATAAATCACTAAGTACGTTGAATTATTCATTTCGTGTGGAAACTTAGCCTAGATTTTAGTTAACTAAATATTTAGCTCAAATAACTTTAGTAGATGCCTTCCATGCTGATCTGAGAGAAAAAGGAAAACATAGAATGTACCAGCTGCTTCTCATCCTGCGCAAGCCGTAAAAGTCGACAAAGGGAAATGGCGAATGGGGAAATCATGACATAGTCGATGCCGCTAGCAACCCATCACTATTGATTTTCTGTTTCAACTATCATCATGCTAAACGTGGTCTAAGGTCTCTTATAGCCCTAGGCTCTGTCTACCCCGTATGGGATAAAAACGTAATTATATGTATGTATGTAATTTTAGTAGAGTTAGAGATAATCTTTTGTTTAGGTAGGTATTTTAAGGTCTGTGCGTGCTGGTCTCACAACTAAGGATGCCGAAGACCGGGCAAACTGGAGGAGAAAAAGCAGGAAAGCGAATCTTGGGCTCAAGGCAATCAGCTGAGGAAGAAACCGGGAAAGCGCTAAAATGACAGAGAGAGAAGTTGAAGCTCTGTATAAGTAAGTCGCAGCATCGGACACCCACCGACTAGAACAAAATGTATGGGATTGACATAAGCTGCGGTAAATCACGTGGTCATCTTATGTCAATCACATACATTTTGTTCTTGTCGTACCTCGTTAACGTTTTGCGATTGTGACTTTGGCTAAGCCCCCAGATGATCTAAAGTAGGTCGCAGGCAGGCGCTGGATGCAATTCTAGCCGGTCATTTTGGAAAGTCTTGGGGGATGTTATCCTATATTATAATGATTGACTGGTAGAGATCTTTCATATTGGGCCCGAGCACTTTCCAGCTCTCCAATTTTTTTTAGGGTTAAATCACACAGATTGAGTTAGCTCCAAAAGTTCGAGACTTGTTATAGGGTACTAACTCAACGATACTATATTTATACAAATAATCATCCTAGATTCAGGCCAATCAGAAAACTATCTTTTTTCATCTTGACCTGATCGGGGATTGAACCTGGGACCTCCTGAGTAGCGGTCAGGCATGTTAGCTATTACGTCACGGAGGTCGTCAAATTACTGATAATTTGACGACCTCCGTGACGTAATGGCTATTATGCTGACATAAAATCCAAAATAAGCCACTTTTATGTGGACATTTACTTTTTTACTGCACCAGCTAATTTTAATGATTCACAAACACTCCTGAATAGTTTGAATATACCCAGTTCCGTGACTGAAGTATGGGGACTTAAAACAATTTCTAGGTTTATGCTAATGCCTACTGTCGCTATCTAAGTGATGGATGCACTAGACGACTGCACGCGAGCATTTTTTGTGCTCATACAATATGTTTTGCAAGTTCTATTTTCTCACCTGTTTTTGCAACTGCCTCTTTAGTCTAGTATCGTATAAGTACTTTTGTCTATGACTGTATAAGTTATAGTCATTAGGCCGTTTATTCAATGACCTTCAATCATCTTTTATTGTTCTCATCAGAAATTAGAAAGAAAATTACCTACTACAAATAAATGACTTATCTATCTGTCTATCAAAAGCAGAGCCCAGTATTAATAAAAATCTTACAGATTTCAAAATACATACACAGATACTTTACACTTACAGATAAATAAATACCTTTTTTTTTCTTTGTTGATTTTGTTAAGCCTTTGCCCATTGGTCAAAATAGAAATTTTTATAAAATCAGTACATATGACATAAGAAACGATAAAAAAATTGTTTTATGTTTGTTCCGACTAATCTCTAAATTATAAATGATTGAAGGAATTTTTTAATGGCAGCTAGCATACATTATAGGGCGTATCATAGGGTACATTTAAAAAATATTAGTGTCTCGTAATAAAAATCAAACCTCAGATGAAATTATGTAATAAATAATGTTACTAAATACGACATTCTTTATCTAGTTATTTTTAATAACATTAATTGAAACCCCAGGTTAAGGGAGGACAAATAACTACCTTAACCGACACTAAATCCGTTTTGCAATTGCAATTTTCCTGTAAATATATCTCAATGAACACGAAAATGGACTTCCCACTATTCGTCACTTACAAACAATTCGTGCGGAACTTTCTAAGGTTTACCCTCAAATTAGCATAGATAAAATAAAATGCCATAGATATACACAACAATTACTAACTAAAAGATAAGGGTATGTAAAAATTTCAGCTGTGGAAATGTATGTAGTATGTATACGTGCATTTAGGCGGGCGCCAGTGTCAAGTCTGTTTCGGTACGAACCAGGCGCTTTTCAAGGCTGCCTGAAGATTCCCGCGTTTCGTCCGATGAACGAATGTGAACGAATGATTATTTTTAGAAGTTGAATGAACTAATGACGCGATTGAACAGCTGACTTTAACGGGCGATCGCTTGTTGCTTCCGTTCTAGTTTTGTTTTGTCGTTGTTGTTGTGATTTAAATTGGTAATCGTGTTTTTTATGGTAAGTTAATTTTTTTATAATAATTTTAAGAATTGGTTTTGGTCAAGGATTTGTTTGTGGTGAGATTTTTATTTACGTTCATTACTTATAGTATTTTAGGCTACGTTTTGTTATATGTTTACGGTCACGTTCATAAAATAAAGCTACCTATTTTTTAAACAGTCAGCAATATTTTAATTTTATTACTAGGGTAATACGAATTTAATTTCACGAAAATTTTCAAAGCCATAAATATTATACTAAAGAGCGGGAAATTATAATAAACTGACAATAACACAAGTGCCAGTTTAACGGTGAGTAGGTAGGTACTACTTAACTACTTATATAATTTCACCTTTATATTTAACTGTGTATTTTAATGTTTATTATATTCCGGTAATACCTTAGATTCTAACACAAAGAAAATACTTTTAGAAAATAACTTAATATAAACTAGGTATAATGCTTAAGGTATAACTTACATTTATATTTTTTTAATTAGAGCGTTTATCAACGATAAAAACTTAAATAGAAATAGTAGAAAAAATCACATTAGAAATATTTTTGAAAGATTGTTATAAATATAGAACACAGTATAAATAAGGTATACGCACGTGAACTTTTACTTTATATACAAGTTTTTTTATAAACGTTATTTACGGTGCTATAGACACCGACATGATCAATTCACATCACTGCTAACATTACCTTGGTTAAAAAATAGGATATCTAACTATTTTAATTTACAACTTAATTAAAAATAAAACTAAATAAAAATAATAAAAAGAAGAGATCACCCACTCATTAGCGTTTCCGGTGCAAAGGTGCCCAAAACACTGGCGGCATTACCACGTTGAATTGCTAAGGCAATCCTCTGCACCAGAAACGAATTTATTTATAATATTATAAATGCGAAAGTCTGTCTGTCTGTCTGTCTGTCAAGAGTGCCGTGAAGAGTCACGGCTAAACTGCTAGACCGATTGTAATGAAATTTGGTAGGGATGTAGTTAACGACCTAAGGTCAAACATAGGCTACTTTTGGGCGCGATATAACCGAGTCTACGTGGGGCGGAGCCGCGGGGAACAGCTAGTATTTATATATATTTTATTTATTTATGATTTATTTTTTTATTTTAATTAAGTTGTTATATTTAGGTTATATAATAAAACTCAAATTAATTTACAACTGTTAATTCAAGTAGTATTAGCGCAGTCAGTTTTCAGGACAGACGATGTAAAAGTCCGAAACCTTAGTAATTCGCAGTGTTCCTTTACATTTCGTCTGTGACATACGATGAAGTTTCTAATCCGTAAGTATTTACTAAATGATTGAAGAATTTATCGCACCATTTTATTAAAATGGAGAAGACTAACATAATGGGAACTCATAGATTAGGACCATATATTTAAGATACCTACATACGTGAACTTTTACTTTATAGGTAACTAGCTGTTGCCCGCGGCTCCGCCCGCGTGCGCCTCGGTTATATCGCGCCCGAAAGTAGGCTATGTTTGACTCCTAGTGCATAACTATATCCATACCAAATTTCATCAAAATCGGTCCAACAGACAGACAGACAGACTTTCGCATTATAGGATAGGAATACATATGAAGTATGGATAGTATGGATTTCGCATTTATAATATTAGTATGGATTTTATTTTATTTTTTTATTATTATTTTAAATACAATGGGCAACATAGATATATACAGTCACCAGATAAAGCCTAAAAGTTACTTGACTTGCTTAGTTACTCATACCTCTTATCTGGAGTATATATCTATGTAGCCCACTGTACTTGCAAAGTTACGTGCTTCCGCTACAATGCAACTAATACTTGTATAACTTTTACAATAACTTTAAAAGTAAAACCTGAATCTTAAACATTTTTGTATTTGGTACATAATCCCTACATCTATTATATATATATATATATATATATAAAAGAAAGTCGTGTTAGTTACTTCACTTATAACTCAAGAACGGCTGAACCGATTTAGCTGAAAATTGTCAGGGAGGTAGTTTAGAGCCAGGAGAAGGACATAGGATACTTTTTATCCCGGGAAGCCCACGCGGGCGAAGCCGCGGGCAAAAGCTAGTTATAGTATAAAACAAAGTCTCTCTGTCCCTATATCATGTATGCTTAAATCTTTAAAACTACGCAACGGATTTTGATGCGGTTTTTTTAATAGATAGTGTGATTCAAGAGGAAGGTTTTTATGCCAATGCGAAGCCGGGGCACTATTAACAAATTAAATTAACAACAAAATTGATCTTGAAGCAAGTCGTCATATTAAATGTAGCTTGACAACAAGCTATATTTTAAGGTCTTGTCCAATCATATCCAATCTATTGTAGTGTGTATGTAGTACAGTTGAATCGCAGATGCGTTTTTAATGTGTGCGTAGTTAGCACGCTGTATTGGAATAAACAAGGTCCCAGGCACTTCGACAGGCATTGCTTCACCCGATAGGGTGTACATTGTACATTGTACCTACATAAAAGGACAGTGATTTCAGTGTATACTACCTAGTTATAACTGTTATTTGTACAATGTGAATGCAATAAATAAATTGAATTGAACTAAATCGATGGTGGGCGCTTCCAGCCGGTCATTCTGGAAATCCTTGGGGAGGCCTATGTCCACTAATGGACATCCTGCGGCTAAAATGATTTGAATAATGTTGTGTCTATGTTTAAATGTGTGTGCACTAACCGCACTTAGTGTGACGCACTGTTTGATTTACACTCATCGTAATAGCAACTTGTATCGTCCATTTGCCTCGCATTCCCAACTACCCTTCAGTTATTTAATGTCATGAGAGTATTTGCTCAGTTTAGTCACGGTTGGATGTCAATAAGAATAAATTTCTAGATATTTCTAGCGTTTATGATGTCACTGGTTCCTCATGTACTCCAAGAGAGGGCCTACCTGCATACCTTACTTATGTAAGACCTCCCTTGAAGTACTTATGACAGGTGTTGCAATAAGTGGAATGTCTTTTGGTACAAAAATTAACTAATACGCCTGGATCATGTTCCTGTTGTCTGGTTTTCATGAAAAGTGTAACAGATAGAGGTAGTTAACGAAATTATATTCCATTCATCTATTGTGTTCAAAGTGTTTAAATATGTCTTAATTTTGGTTAAAAGTAAAAGTGAGAGATATATACAAAACTCCTTTCCGTTTTGTTACAGCTTTTATTAAATAAATAAAATAAAATAAATATATGTATAGGGACAAATAACACAGATTGAGCTAGCCCCAAAGTAAGTTCGAGACTTGTATTATGGGATACTAACTCAACGATACTATATTTTATAACAAATACATATATAGATAAACATCCAAGACCCAGGTCAATCAGAAAAATATCATTTTTCATCTTGACCTGACCGGGGATCGAACCAGGGACCTCCTGAGTAGCGGTCAGGCATGTTAACCATTACGCCACGGAGGTCGTCCTCATTTATTGCAAGGTAAGATGATTTGATCCACGAATTTGTGGTCTATGAACCCAAAAATATACTTGTAAGTTTATAAGTAATAATAAACCTGCAACTTATTGGTTTTAATTAATCCCGGAATAGGGAATGTGTCCCGTACAATTTATGAGCATAATTTACGAGTCGGGGAAAAAAGGGAATACAAATACGGTATAATGCGATGTCGGAATTAGCTGGGACTGGTTAAGGAAATTGCAAGCCTGATATTTTAGACCCACACGCTGTAAAAGAGGTTTGTGAATAGATTGCTATTTCATTTGTTGATCCAGAATTATGTAATTTTAGAACGGATCTTGATATTTCTTATTGCTTGATAGGTATAATTTCCAGTTTAAATTTCTATAGTAGTAGAATAGCCCTTTAAAATAATTTATTTATTTAAACTTTATAGTACAAAATACAGTTGTATAGCACAATAGGCGAACTTAATGCTAAAAGCATTATCTAACAGTCAACCTTTGGGTAATATAATTTTAAAACGAATTTTTTTTTATTATAATAGAAATAAGTTTATCATATAATTTACTGGACTAGAAAATATAAATTACTCAAAGAAATAAAGTATTTTTTAATTCCGAACTATTAACATTTCTAAATTTGAATTTTTAAGGTTATTAATTTATTTTGACGTTTTTTATACGTCATCAAGTTAAACCAATTAAAGTAAGTTTTTGTTTTTATGAGGATATATGTGCCAATTAGATATTCGAAAATATCAACTTTTACCCCAAACGTAAATTTTAAATCACGTTTTACATCAAGTCCATATCTATTCTCAGATCACAAATTTCATGTCACATTGAAACAAAAATATAGTATGACGTCACATCCTGTCTCACAACTAACGCTATCTCCATCGAAGAGATCGTTTCTATATGTCCAGTAAGGAGGAAGATATATCGTCTGATATACGCTTTATGAAAGGATTGTACAGTCGGCCATATATTTTAAATCTTTGACATTCATATAATGTTTTTATTCTATGAATGTTATAGATTTATTATTAATCAAAACTAATACTATAAATGCGAAAGTGAGTTTGTATATTTTGTATTTTTAATTTGTTTGTTTGTTAGTTACCTCTTCCTACCTTGGAACCGCCGCCGTCACCTTACTTTGTTGTTAAAAACTGTCATTATTGGAACATATCCTCATTAGCTTACATGGACAGAGGTACAAGTTAATTATAACCTCTGTTATTCCTTTAGTTGCCTTTTACAACCCATGGCCAATGGGAAGAGAAATAAATGGGTCTATTCTTAGTTATTTTAGTCGTGTGGTCTCTAACACGACTAAAATGATTAAAATTAAAAAAACAGTAATAAAGTACTAATGTAGCTTACATTTACGCACCGCCTCCTAATAATAATTTCAAATTTGAATCGGTAAATTTTTTTTTTTTACAAAGTCATGCTAAATTACGCGTCTGACTGTACTTGAATAAATGCCAATTCCCGGAGTGGAACTGTGAATGAAGATGAGACGACCAGCGAGAAATAGCGTTGATTTATGATATTTATAAAAAAAACCGCCCGCCCGCCGATGTGGCCAATTATGAAATAGGCGGAATATTAAAATATAATATTTCGTTAATTACATGCCGAAAATAGAACACATTTTGTAATAAAACGTCTTTGTTACTTTTTTATATAACAATAATTATACAATTAAGTTTTATTTGAATGTAAATAAATAAGTTGACATAATAATACAAAACTTTAAATAGAATTGGTCCCTGCGGCATTGTACCGAAGACGCTGGCAGCATTTCCTCGTTGGATAGCCAATCAATACATATAATAAGACACTAAAATGCGAGTGTCTGTACATTTAATATATTTCAAAAAAACTGATTGAGTGCGATTAAAAAAGAGTAACAGAAACCAAAAAGACAGTTTTTGGAATTTTTGTCTGTCTGTATGTATGTATGTATGTATGTATGTCTGTCTGGTACGTTATAACTTCGAAAATACTCAACGGATTTAAACGCGGTTTTTACAGTTGGATTACATATAATTAGGAGCGTTGTCAAAACTTTGTTTCGTCAAAATCGGTTAAGGGAAAAAGAAGTTATGGTCGATTGAAAATTTACTTCAAACACTGCTTTAAAACTTATAGACAAAACCCATTTGAAATTTCGGCAGTAATAAGCAAAGCATGTTGGCCTATCGGTAGAGGTAGCGGATCATATTTTTAAGTAGAGGGTTCGAATCCTGCTAGACATCACTTCTTTTGTTTTCCTTTTTTTGTTTTGTATTAATTTTTTAGAAGTCTATTTTTTTTAAATATTTTAGTAAAGAAATGTTTCTAGAAAGTAGCTGGAATTTATCTGTTTTCGTTTTTTATTTGTTTTCTAGAATTATTTTGTTACTTAGAGAAAGCTCTTAGCGTTAATCAATACATATAATAAGACACTAAAATGCGAGTGTCTGTACATTTAATATATTTCAAAAAAACTGATTGAGTGCGATTAAAAAAGAGTAACAGAAACCAAAAAGACAGTTTTTGGAATTTTTGTCTGTCTGTATGTATGTATGTATGTATGTCTGTCTGGTACGTTATAACTTCGAAAATACTCAACGGATTTAAACGCGGTTTTTACAGTTGGATTACATATAATTAGGAGCGTTGTGAAAACTTTGTTTCGTCAAAATCGGTTAAGGGAAAAAGAAGTTATGGTCGATTGAAAATTTACTTCAAACACTGCTTTAAAACTTATAGACAAAACCCATTTGAAATTTCGGTAGTAATAAGCAAAGCATGTTGGCCTATCGGTAGAGGTAGCGGATCATATTTTTAAGTAGAGGGTTCGAATTCTGCTAGACATCACTTCTTTTGTTTTTACCCTTTTTTTGTTTTGTATTAATTTTTTAGAAGTCTATTTTTTTTAAATATTTTAGTAAAGAAATGTTTCTAGAAAGTAGCTGGAATTTTCTGTTTTCGTTTTTTATTTGTTTTTTAGAATTATTTTGTTACTTAGAGAAAGCTCTTAGCGTTAATTCCATTAACATAAAAGCATTTTGTACTTATCTATCTATACATATAATAAGACAGTAAAAATCGAGTGTCTGTACATTAAATATTTTTCTAAAAAACCTCTACGGGGCAATTAAAGAAGAGTAATAAAAACAAAAAAAAAAAAACAATATTTGCACTTTTTGTCTGTCTGTCTTTCTGTCTGTGTGGTGCGTTATAATTTCAAAACTACTCAACAGATTTGAACGCTGTTTTCACAGGTGAATTACATATAATTAGGAGCGTTGTAAAATCTTTGTTTCATCAAAATCGGTTAAGGGAAATAGAAGTTATGGCCATTTAAAGTTTACTACAAGCACTGCTTCAAAACTTTTAAACAGTTGAATGCGATTTACATAAATGTATTTAATTTAGATAAAGCTAGAATTTCTACTTATATCAATAAAGACAAAAACACACTGCAGTCTCTATTAAATTTTAATAAAATAACACATTGAATATTTGTGGGCGTATGATTTAGTTACATAAAATATCAATAGATGGCGCTGACTTTATTTTAATAGCAGATTGAAATTTTTCCTTAATTATTAAAAAAAAATTTGGCTGTTGATTTAGTACTATTGGTTGGTTTTTTTATCGGTCGTTTGTTGTGTTGTATTGTAAGCTATTTGAATTGATTGGTTGGTTTGGTTTGGCTTTGGTTTAAAAAATAATCAAATCAGTGTTTGAGGGAATAATACGGTCGTGTCGTAAGGACAAATTTATCTGACTTATCACTATTTATTGAGCTTTTCTCCAATTTTCACGCCCACTAAAACTTTGGGAGTGAATTTTAGGTCCTAATGACTCTGTAATAGGCTGCGTCTACTCTTTTAGAGACAAAGATTGATAGTATGAATGTTAAGGGCTCCTTCTTCTGAAGGTCCGTTGTCCGTAAGCCGCGTAGTCGCGGCGCTCACTCATTTTGTAGACATTAAGACATCATATTTGGGAAAATAACACTACAAAATCTACTTCAGCTATTTTCACTATATAAATACTTTATATAAAGGTTGGTATAAAAAGCAGGACAATAAGTTTATTATTTTAGGCATAGTATTGAAAATAAACTTCCAAAGGAGGCAACTTAGATTTTTCTATCGAGCGAATTTTGTCTGATATTGGTACTGTTACTGTAAGCGAATTTCACTCTGCTATATCCTCAACTAAAAACATATATTTTTTTTCAGAATTTTACGACTGTTTAATACTGATTCCTATTGATTTTAAAAACGGTATTTGAGAAAGAAGTGGCCCTAATATTTAATGATATTGTAGCAATGTAATGGCTTTATAAAATTGGCACGGGAAAAGGATACAATAGAATTAACTATAGGTCTGGATAGTTGTAGTTTCCACAGGTTACGCGAAAAGCGACCTACACGCGGGCGGAGCCGCGGGCAACAGCTAGTCTTATTATAAATTACTTATTCTTTGTTATTTATATACACTAGCAGACCAAGCCGGCTTCACCCGTGGTTCATACATAGCCTTTGTCACTTGAGGATAGTGTGGCTTACCAGCAGTGAAAGAATTTTTCACATCTGTTCGGTAGTAAACAAACATACAAATATTTTCTGTTTATAATATTAGTATAGAAGTATACATAACGCTTTTGGAAAAATATAAGTTTCAATCTATACTGCCTGCAGCGTGATAATACGACATTGTCCCTGTCAATTGCCTTCAGTGGTTAAGTCGTTTACCTGTAGACCGTGTCGTGGGTTCGATTCCCACGCGAAGCATACTTTGCTTAGTTGTTTTCAGTTTGGTTAGGACATTGCAGGATTGAAACACCTGATTGTCTGATATTAAAGATGATTCCGTGCTTCGGAAGGCACGTTAAGCAGTTGGTCCCGGTTGCCCTCTGGAAGTTTTTAAAGGAATCACGGCAGAGGCCGTGCCTTCCGAAGCATAGAATTATTTTTATTATCAGACAAGCTGGAGATTAAAGTATATAATGTCCTAACCAAATAGTGTTAGAAACCACTAAACAAAGAATTTATAAGAAAATAATTTAAAGGAAGCATCCCGTAATAATCAAACCAGTGCCCCTAGTATGAGTTTTTCTTAACGCAGACGCTAGCGACTGCGTTAGGATTTTGTATGGAATTTCTTAGTTGCCTTACTATCCGCCAGAGGCGCTGTACAGGTTTGCCATACTAAATCGCTAACGCAGTCGCTAGCGTCTGCGTTAAGAAAAACTCATACTAGGGGCACAGGAATTTTATGCAACTCCTTGACCACTAGACCATAGAGGCAATGGTTGTATTTATTAGTGGCTACAACCACAATAAATGAAAAAGTAATAAGAAGGCAAATTGTAAATTTCCTACAAAGCCACGCTACATTAACCAACTTAAAAAAAAAATCTGAAAAAACACTAACATACTGTAATGTCCATAGAGAAGAATCGAGACAATCTGACAAACGGCGCATAAACACAGAACAAGCATTATTTACTGCACCAGTTCTCTCTCAAGACGAGTATTTTTTAGCTGCCAACTCACCCAGTTACCTAGTTGGCTCTCCAAGACGATTCCTTTGCCAAATTAAGACATAATCAACTCGTTAATTCGTGTCCTTTCGATTAAAAAGTTTTTTATTTTACATCAGAGCTATCATCATCATAAATTTAAGAGCTATGCTCTTGTCGGTGGAGCTCCTATCAGAGCTATATGTATCTGAAAACTCCCTGTAAACAGAACATTTCTCTTCACTACATAGTATAAAACAAAGTCGCTTTCTCTGTCCCTATATCCGTATGTATGCTTAAATCTTCAAAACCACGCAACGGATTATGATGCGGTTTTTTCTAATAGATAGAGTGATTCAAGAGGAAGTTTTTATGCCCATGCGAAGCCGAGGCAGGTCGCTAGTTGAGCATAAGTATTAGACTGATTAATATAATAATAATTAATGCAATTTATTTATTTATCTACTAGCTTTCGCACTTCGGCCGCGATATGTCCCTCGGGAACAGAACTTTTTCCTGGAATGAAAGGTAGCCCATGTCCTTCTCAATATACTTCTAAGTGTATGTGTAATTTCAAAAATATAGGTTCTGTAGTTAGGGTGTAAAAGTGTAACAAACATACAAACAATTTAAACTCACTTTCGCATTTATAATATTAGTTAGGAAGTTGGGATGGGATGCAAAGGATACCCAATATTTACTTGAAAATCTTTTATTGTAAGTAAAAAGTGAAAAAATTCTTTAACGATTAGCGGAAATTATCCCTGGACAATTTTAGAATTAGATAACTAGAAAAGGCTAGATGTCATTCGTTAGGATTTGTACCTACTGCCTTGAGGCAATCTGACAGTTTTAGTCATTACACCTGGATTATACATCTATTGGTCTAGTTTCCCTGTAAATAGGTGATGATAGAGCTCATGAGCTAACGACTGCTATCTATTGATAGGAACTGGAATCAAGAGCTTAACGTGCCTTCCGAAGCACGGAGAAGGTTAATACAGAATTAAGACGAGACCTTGATGAACACTAGCGCCACCATTAACTAAAAATCATTACTCACTGAAAACACAAGTTATCAAAAATCCGTCTAATGTAATTAAGGTTCTGGATCTGCAGTTAGTTTTGAACATAATTATATTGTTAAACTATAGTTCCCTATAGTTGCAAATTGCAATATTGCTTAAAACGGCCACTTTTAACAGTTTCGCAATTTGTAACTAAAGGTAACTATACTTTTATAAGTTTAAAATTAACTTTAGATCCAGAACCTTAATTACATAACACGGATTTTTGATAATTTGTGTTTTCAGTGAATAATGATTTTTAAACTATGGTGGCGCTAGTGTTCACCAAGGTATCGTCTTAAGGTGATACCTCGATGAACACTAGCGCCACCGTCATTTAAATATCATTACTCACTGAAAACACAAGTTACCAAAAATCCCTCTGCTGTTATTAAGGTTCTGGGTCTGAAGTTAATTTTAAACATATTACATTATTAAATTATAATTCCCTTTAGTTACAAATTGCATTATTGCTTAAAACGGCCACTTTTAGCAGTTTTGTAATTTGTTACTATATGGAACTATAATTTAACAATTGAATATGATTAAAATTAACTTCAGATCTAGAACCATAATTACAGCAGAGGGATTTTTGATAACTTGTGTTTTCAGTGAGTAATCATTTTTAAATGACGGTGGCGCTAGTGTTCACCAAGATATCGTCTTAAAGTGACCAATTCAACACAGGCCATGCTCGCATGCCGCTTAACACGATAGGCTATCAAGATTGTCAAAGTGTTTCCTATGTCCTTATTATAATCCTGTTGATATATTCAAATCCTTCAATTTCCACGATGTCGGACACGTAATCCGGATGGATCGCGACACGTCGATCCATCACTGGCCGTGTATGGCAGACGTGATGAATGCCTCGGCTCTTAGCCCGCAATGCATAGTAATGTGGGCAATATCATCATGTGGGCCGTAAACCTGATTACCTTCTATTCTATTCCTACTCAGTAAAAATCTTTGACTGCCTCCGTGGTCCAGTGGTTGCGTTTGCCTGTAGACCCGCAGGTAGTGGTTTCGATTCCCACGGGAAGTATACTTTTTTGTTGTTTCTATTTTAGTTAGAATATTGCAGGCGTGAATCACCTGATTGTCTGATAATAAAGATTAATCCGTGCTTCAGATGGCATGTTTATTTATTCATTTATTTATACAACTACTCACTACAATTGATTCCGGCTGCCCATGGTAGTCGTTAAAGAAACCACGTCAGAGGCCGGAAGGCGGTTCCGAAGAACTCTGAAACCAGGGTGTGAATAGTCGATTGATCGTGACACGTACACAAAATGATGAGTATCAAATAATTTGCATTATTAACTTAAACGAACACGTAAAATGGTCGTTAGTCCCTGCCATCTGGTTGTCCTTAAACCGAGTCAGAGGCCGAGAGTCACTCGAGAAGAACCCTGGCACCAGGGTGTGCATGGTCAATTGACTTTGTAACTTACACGAAATTATGATAACCCTTTTCTTCTCGTTTCCTCTTTTCCCTTTCAAGTTTGCCGTGGAAGAAATCCATACTAATATTATAAATGCGAAAGTCTGTCTGTCTGTCTATCTGTCTGTCTGTCTGTCTGTCACCTCTTCACGGCTAAACTGCTGGACCGATTGTGATGAAATTTGGTAGGGATGTATTTAACGATCTAAGTTCAAACATAGGCTACTTTTGGGTGCGATAAAACCGAGTCCCACGCGGGGCGAAGCTGCGGGGAACAGCTAGTTTCTTTATAAATAAGCAACCTTGTACCAATATTTTTATTTAATAAGCCTTTGTAATTTTTTTTCGACATCGGACACCCACCTGCCAGATAGTCATATTATTATGACCTGAAGATTTTGGAAATCTTGGGGAGGCATATGTCCAGCATTGGACAGTCTGCGATTGAAGATGATGATGTATGTTTTTCTCTATACATGAACATGATGGCGGTGTCGACAGCCGCGGCTGTTGGCCGTGCCTCTCGGGAGAACCAATCTGGTAAACCGGGCGCCGATGACGCGAGCTATACGAACCCTTAACCTCATGGCGAACGATGTAGACTTGTTCTCCTGTTCTCTGAGTGAATTCACAAAGGTAGCATTATACATTATTTGCTATAGACAGTAATGTAATTCTTTATTTGTTTTATTGTTTTTATATTTTTGTATCGCTGCTATTGTATTGGGATCTTCCTGTGATGATAGTTGTAAGGTGAATAAATAAATAAAAATAAAAAAAAAAATTAAAAAAAAAATTAAAAAAAAATTTAGTAAATAAATATCTTATATATAAAATTCCCGTGTCACAATGTTAGTTACTCCTCCGAAACGGCTTAACTGATTTTTACCAAATCTTATATGTATTTATATTCAGTAGGTCTGAGAATCGGCTACTATCTATTTTTAATAACCCTAGGTGTTAAGGGTTGTTCACCCTTAAATAACCTAGAAATCATCACCACATAGTATAAAACAAAGTCGCTTTCTCTGTCCCTATGTCCCTTTGTATGCTTAATTCTTTAAAAATACGCAACGGATTTTGACGCGGTTTTTTAATAGATAGTGATTCAAGAGGAAGGTTTTTATGCCCATGCGAAGCCGGGGCGGGTCGCTAGTAATTTATATGGCAAAAACAACGTTTGAGAGATCAGCTAGTATATATATAAAAGGAGATTACTATACAGTTATTCAAACGGCTTTATATTTGCGGATCCATCGAATGAGTTTTAGAAATGGCCTTTTGAAATAGAAATATTTTAAATCGGTAGTTTTTTCATGAATAGCAAATTTCCCAACCTTTTTTTTTCGGTTAGCTTGATTTGAACTGAAAATAAAATGAAACGTGATCTATGGGTAGGTGTATGTTGTTTGATATATTTAATTTGTATGCGGAAATATGGCTACTTCACAGAATTTTATTATTGGGGTCTATTTTGAAATTAAATGGGCGTAGTTGGTTATAGAAACTCGGCCAAGTGCGAGTCGGAGTCGCGCACGAAGGTATTCGTACCCTTATCGATTCTAAAATTATCACTATCACTATTACTACATAGTATAAAACAAATTTGATCCCCGCTGTCTGTTCCTATGTATCTTAGATCCCACCAAAAACATAAATGTAAAAAACGAGAGCCAAGTTCAATACAAAAATTATGCTTGGCGGTGAGCTTCGCCGCAAAAAGAATGGCGATCTAAATGAGTGCCAAGTTCTATGCAAAATCGAAATATGTTTTTATAGGAACAAAATAACATTATGAACAAGTATTAAACTCTATTTCTTTGCTTTATTAGATACCTATAACAATTGGTGTTATTTAAAAATGTGAGATCTTGAAGTAGGTCAGATTTGACTTGGCCAGTTTTTAACACAATTAAAATGTTGAATAACTTTATAAAATGACTTATGTAATGAAAACTGGCCAAGTCAAATCTGACCTACTTCAAGATCTCACATTTTTAAATAACACCAATTGTTATAGGTATCTAATAAAGCAAAGAAATAGAGTTTAATACTTGTTCATAATGTTATTTTGTTCCTATAAAAACATATTTCGATTTTGCATAGAACTTGGCACTCATTTAGATCGCCATTCTTTTTGCGGCGAAGCTCACCGCCAAGCATAATTTTTGTATTGAACTTGGCTCTCGTTTTTTACATTTATGTTTTTGGTGGGATATCATTACTTTTTGTAAAGAAAACTAGGCAAGTATTCCTATTTAATGTTTTTTTTTGCGTTTCCGCTGCGTGGTTTTCTTTTTTATGCTATTGTCTACATTCTCTTGAATGTTAGAGATAATAGTACGCATTGCCCATTCATTCATTATAACTCACAAATGCCGTTAAAGTACAATACTAAAAAGGAATAATTTATATCTGGACTATTCCAGCTATAACTCAAATAAATTTAGTCGAACGACGCAGCATTAAACGCAATCTAATAGGTGGGTTTCCGCTAAACAACCGGGCATAACGAGGACGCTGGCGCGAATGAGCGCCGTTAAGAGCATACTTTGGTTCGTTCGCATTTTAAGTCGTATAGCGCTGTGAGCCGCGCACAAGTGCAAGGCGCGAGCGAGTTCAAGCAGCATTCTTAGACTAGTCAATACATACATATATCGGTACCAATAAGACTTCGCTATTGCCTTGACCTTGGTATACATACACATTGGAGTATCTTTTAGGGTACAAAGAGTTCGAACTAACAAATTAATACCTTAAAATATTATTTCTTATTTTCAAAAGAAATCAGAGAAACGAACCTTGGGCACTGATCTTTGTTAATTTAGTGAGCCGTGGACTATAAGATAACTACTATGCAGGTATAAACCAACCGACCCGCCAAATTTAAAGTAAATCGCTACCGCTTATAATTTTGTACCATAAGTCAGAGCGTGACGCTGATTGGCTGGTGTGCTGCCGCGCGCCGCTGACGACACACCGTTGTTGGCCGGTTGTTTAGCGCGTAGGTATTACAAGTTTTTTGTATGGGGACACCACTTATTTTTTGACTTTTTTTTATTTTTTTATTTTTTCCTACGCTTACACACAATTTCCGAGCTGGATTCCAAATTTCATCCTTCTAGGTCATCTGGAAGTAGGTTAGGTTTAGGTACTATAAGTCAGTCAGTCAGTGCTAAAATTTAACAACTTTTTGACCTTCATATCTTTATAACCGTTTGAGCTAGCTTCATGAAATTTGGGCTTCTACATGTCCTGATGGATCTTATTAAACACACGTAGTTTTATGTGTTTACATTAAAGAGGTTTCGAGTTATAGAAGGGTCAAAAGTGGCACCAAGTGGTTCGTGTAATATTACACTCGGCGCTGGCTAGCCAGTTCCTTTGCTTGAACTTGGCTTGACATGCTGCCGCGTGTCTAGATCTTTGAAACTAACTACCTACCTTTTTATGTTTTTTTTTATAGATATAAGTGATTCAAGAGGAATTATAATACACTAGCTGTTGCCCGCGGCTCCGCCCGCGTGGGACTCGGATATATCGCGTCCAAAAGTAGCCTATGTTTGACCCCAGGTCGTTAACTACATCCCTACCAAATTTCATCACAATCGGTCCAGCCGTTAAGCCGTGAAGAGGTGACAGACAGACAGACAGACAGACAGACAGACAGACAGACAGACAGACTTTCGCATTTATAATATTAGTATGGATTAGTATGGAAGTATGGATGTATTATGCATTGCATCCGTCCGAAGCCGGGGCGGGTCGCTAGTAAATATTATAAATGCGAACATCTTTCTGGCTGTATGTTACGCTTTCACAGCTGAACCGTCGGACCGATTTTAATTAAATTTGGTATGTATAAATATATAGTGACCGGGGGTCAAACATAGGCTACTAACCAAGTCCCACACAGGCAGAGCCACGGGTGACAGCTAGTCTATACAATACAGCAAAAAATCACGTTTATTCTATGGTAGGGCCGCCACCTTTTTATTGTTCTTATAGCTGCAACAGAATACATCATTTGTGAAAATTTCAACTATCCACTCCGACGTCCCGGCAACTATAGTTGCCATATTTTTTTCCCGTCTAACGTCCCTGGCCACTTTGGTTGCCAGTACCGAGCGCGCTCATTCCACAATTTTCAAACATTAATTTTTTTCAAACGTTAGAGGCCGGGTGGCGGTTCCGAAGAACTCTGACACCAGGATGTGCATGGTCTATTGACCGTGTCACCTAAACAAAATAATGATAACCGTTTATTGTCAGAAAAAGATTCCATGTTGCATCTGAATTGAAACTCGTTAACGTATGTCAGTGTCGGTGTTCATTTGTTTGTCGGTGGGACCCCTGGGATGGGAATTGGTTAAAGGAGCCGCCGGACTCATGTCGAGTTTACGAGTTATTGACATCAGGATAAACATATATGTTTTTATTTATATCTAGGTTCACGCATTTGTAAACACTGGACTATTAAAAAAATTGCATGAAATTATACAAGTTGATAGTAGTATTTCTAAAGGCACATAATATATTACTACAAAAGTACTAACGTAACAGAACGGACAATCACGCCCTTCCACCTGCCACGCCACCTCCTCCTTGTTCTTCAATAAGAAAAAAAAAATATTATCTATTCATAAACGGAGGCACGCCATAATAAACATTTCCATTAGTGCCACATTTCGGCAAAACCTATCCATAAATAAATAATAGTCTCAAAAATGTATAGTGACTTTTGTTCGCCACTGTACCGTAGAGTCTGCTACCGCTGCTACGCAACGTATCCATTACATGATTGAACTGACGTAGCGGTTCGATTCTAGAATTACGTAGCGATATTGAAGCGATATTGGTATTTTTATTTTATTTTGAAATTAGAACTTGTTTTTTTTTGTATTTACTAATGAAAACAGGCACTAAAAATTTAATCGAATCACTTTTTAAAATAAGTGTGCTACATAAACTTTGCCAACACTAAATATGTCTTTTAATTCATATTTAGGGCTTTTTATATTTTAGATTTAGCTGATGATTTCATCATAATATATTATAAAAAGTTGTCTTTCTTGCTTGCAATTTTTGTTACAAGATTATTAAGTTACTACATACTTTAACTATGTTCGAAAAAATGAAAAACGACCGAAGAGTAAATATATTTGTGCTACGAGTATAAGTATAACATAAAAATTTGCTTTCTTATATATTTTTAACCCAGAATGAAAAAAAGGGGTGTTATAAGTTTAACGTGTCTCCGTGCATCTGTCTGTGGTATCGTAGCTACCAAACGGATGAATTAATTTTATATTTATAAAAAGGTAGGTAAGTACTGATTCTAAAAAATAGTTCGAAACCAGTCAGAATACTCTCCCATCCTGTTTTTCATTACTTATATAAATACTTATTTGACTGGAATCAATCCACTGTGAACGCTCGTCAGTTTTATTTATTTAACGGTGGATCTGCGTGTCGTTTCACGCATTTTTGGGATATTTCATATCGAAGCTATAAAAATATTGTCACATTCAACATATTAATAAATTCATAACACGACGACGTTGTAATATTGAACTATTTTGCCTAGAACGTATTAGGTTGCTTTTAATTTGAGTAAGTAGGATACTTACTTTCAATAAGGGTTTTTTTTTCACAATAAGATAATATCTCGTTCGTTTATATATTTATTTACTAGCTGTTCCCCGCGGCTTCGCCTCGCGTGGGACTCGGTTATATCGCGCCCAAAAGTAGCCTATGTTTGACCTCAGGTCGTTAACTACATCCCTACCAAATTTCATCACAATCGGTCCAGCAGTTTAGCCGTGAAGAGGTGACAGACAGACAGACAGACTTTCACATTTATAATATTAGTATGGATATAGTTAACTTGAACTGCAAAAATACCTAAACCTTTTTAATCTTTTTAAACTATTAAATCCACCCAACTTTCGAACTCTATCTATGTACGAATTTATCAAAGCGGTTGAGTAATTTAGGTGAAAAACCATTGCAGTTTTTAACGAGTATAGACCTAAGTTAAGATTTAAGACAGTGTAACTGTATTTAAAATACAATAAAAGAAATATGGTAATGTTCTAAATTAGTTTTTATTTAATTTTTATTTAAAAAATTTTAATGAATTTTTAAAAAAATCTTTAATCATAACGAATTTATATTACTCTGTACAGAGTATTAAATAATAAAATTAGTTTAGAACATTCCCATATAACTAGAATTAGACATAGAACTAGAGAACCGTAGTATGGGATAGTCCCCATACTACGGTTCTCTAGCAATTAGTGTTATATTTTTATTTAAATATGTTTAATGAATCAATATCAAAATCCACATCAAACGAGATTATGTTACTAGGTATAATCCCACACTACTCCCATCATTTACATCATCGCTGCAATCTCGTATCTCAGCAATAATATTCGAACTTGATCAATTACAAGCAGGATCTTATCTTAGAGTATGACATCCAAACAAACAAACAAACAAACAAACAAACATAAGCCGAGTCTGGACAAACATGCCATTTGAGATATTGCGAATATTGTCTATACTATATTGGCTTAGGAATGATTGGTATGACTTAAAACATACAGAATCAGATTATTTTGATCCTACGATAAAAAATAAATGCTAATGTCGGGTTTTTTGGCGAAAGATATTTAATTCAATTACTACATAGTATAAAACAAAGTCGCTTTCTCCGTCCCTATATCCCTATGTATGCTTAAATCTTTAAAACTATGCAACGGATTTTGATGCGCTTTTTTTAATAGTGAGTGATTCAAGAGCAAGGTTTTTGTGCCCACGCGAAGCCGGGGCGGGTCGCTAGTTACTTATATACTGCTTTTGTGACCTTTGCCTGAAGCAAGTCATAGGTCTGATTAAAAAAAATTGTTGTTTTCAGTTTGGTTAGGGCTTGAATCAACTAATTGTCTGATAATAAAGATGATTCCATACTTTGTAAGGCACACTTAGCCGTTGGTCCCGGACTACTATCTGATAGTCGTTAAAGAAACCATTTCAGAGACCGAGGTCCTGAACCTCTGAGTCTTCAAGCAAAAGCATTAACTACTAAACCATAGAGACAGTTTATACTAGCTAACTAATTTTTCCATGCTGGTCTGGGAGAAAAAGAAAAATATAGAATGTACCAGCTGCTTCTCTTCCCGCGCAAGCCGTAAAAGTCGTCTGAGGGAATCGCCGAATGGGGAAATCATGACATAGGCGATGCGGCTAGCACCCCACCCATCACTATTGATTTCCTGTTTCAACTACCATTATGCTAAACGTGGCCTAAGATCTTATGACCCTAGGCTCTGTCTACCCCGCATGGGATAAATACGTGATTATATGTATGTATGTTATACTAGCTAACTGAAAACTTCAAGAAAAGCACTTATATTCTTCTTCATAACTGGAAAGTAGTGAATACCTCCCGCCTCAAAGTCGGTTAGAACAAAATTATCCCCCAATCTCTCAACATTTTCTAAAACACTCGATGTCATTCTCAAAGTTTTATAAACTCGATAGCGTTTGTAACTCCAAGTACATTTTCCCCATTTAACTCGGTACGAAGTTGGGAATCTTGTTAACTTGTTGCCTGACTTCCAGTGTTAGATCACAGGTCATTTATCATTAGTCGTTATGGATCGTTCACATACTTAAATGAAGTAACTTTTGATGTTTTTGATCGGAAATTATCTATGGTATTTTTGTAAAATGGCAATTCTATTAGCGCGGAGGCGTTCGAGCAGCTTTCATGTCCGTGACGTAGAGTAATTCTGCAATTCGTCCCATGTACCTACGGCCCATTTGGGACGATACGCAGAAAATCAAAATTAATCAAAATTTCATTCTGCAATTCGTCCCATTCTTTTTTTGTATGGAAATTTAAACCTTATCAACGCTTGGTACAGTCAGTGAGACAAGAATTAAGATAAATGTATATTTCGTTAGAATTTTTACATTTTGCTGTGGTTTTGTTCATAGTTAAATATAAAATAATTGATTGTGAAAAAAATGTTATTGCTGAATGTTTTATCTAAGACATCAGGTAATTGTTTCATTTAATAAGAAAACGCACAAGTTCAAGTGTTACCGAAATGAATACAATTGGTTGACATGTATGGCTTCCAGATAAGTAAACAATGGTTGCGATGGTCACTTTTGAAAAGGTATTATTTGTGCATTCTTTTGATGAAGTCCGTCCCTATAATAGAATGCAGATACCAATGGAAGATATAATGAATTCTTTTGTTTTGACTATTTATGTTTTTGCGGTTGTTATCAGTAAGTAAACAATGGTTATGGTGATCACCCTTGAAGTAAAGTATGCCAGGATCAATAAAGCAATAAAACTACCTAATTATCTTTGTACAAGTGCATGACTAGGAGAGGGAGTATTTTGTAGAATTTAAATAAGTTACTTAGTATGGTTTACACTTTCCGACAGAAAAGGTCAGAACATCATTCAGTAGATGTGAAAAAAGAATGTATATTTTATTGTTGTGACATTTATTGTGACTTGAATCTGTGAAATGTTGTGACTTATGTGACTATACAAGTGTCTGCGTTCTTAAAAAAGTTGTTGTAAGTATGTATTCTTTATTTTAATATCAATTAGGGTTCCGTACCTCAAAAGGAAAAAAACGGAACCCTAATAGGATCACTTGCGTGCCTGTCCATCTGTCTGTCCGTTCATCTGTCACAGCCGATTGCTCTGAAACCACAAGACCAATTGAGATGAAATTTGGTACACATATGTAAGTTAAAGACCCAAAGGTGCATGTGTACGTAAATAAATAAATTATGAATTTGGGGGTCACTTTTGGAGGGTAAAGCAAAACATTAAAAAAAAAGATTCGCTAACCATATCGTGTGACATATCAAATGAAAGAGCTCGTTATCAGGATCTCAAATATATTTTTGTTATTATTGAAATATAAATAGTTTTCATTTTATTCAGGAAAAAAGACGAAAATTGACCATTCTCCCCCTGATCTCCGAAACTAATGAGCTTAAAATTTTGAAAAAGTTACGGAATATAGGTCATTAGTAGTTGTAGATTACAGGAAAACCTACAAGAACTCTGTCAATTGACAATTAAGTGGTAAGTTCAATATAAAACGTTTTAATTCACTAAAACATCACTAGATGGCGATAGTAGTAGTTAGTTGAAATACCACAATTTGTTCAAAAAAGAAATTCAACAATTTAAGCTACTGGCTGAAAATAATGTTGTGTAAAAAAATAAAATGTTTTTTTCCCGCCGTCTCTGTCAATGTTTCTCTAAATTGATTATCTTTTGATTTTCACAAAAACTAGATCACATTTTAAGATCAACATTTGTAAAATTGATAACAAATAACTTAGCAGTTCAGCATATCTTTTATAAGTACAAACAGTAAATAAAATATAGTTCAAAATGAAATACCTTAAAGTGCATTCTACTTTCTTCTTTCCTCATCGTTTCCGTTTCACAAATAATTTTCAGCATCGGCAGTTCATTTTACGTTGGTCCTTAATCGAGCCATATATTATTACCCCAGCCCTATTACAAGCCTACATAATACCCATTTGCACATAATTTGTCTTTGTTAGTTCATAATTTTCCAATTCTGTCTGTATATAATATACTTACTTACAAATCAACCTTTATGTTCTGTACAGTTTATTGTACATACTTTCATTATATGCTTATTCTAGTTGAAGACTATTCTATGATTATTATATTTCTTAATGAAAAATTCAACGTTTATTATTTCTACACTAACACTTTTTTTACAGATTGTACCATTTATAAACATGGGACGAATGGCAGAATGAAATTTTAATTAATTTCTATTTTCTGCGTTTCGTACCAAATGGGCCGTAGGTACATGGGACGAATTGCAGAATTACTCGTGACGTAGGAGACAAGCTTTAGGAGGCCTAGGATCAGTCAAGTCTTAAGTCTCCGTGGTCTAGTAGAAGAGGCAAAACCAAAAAATGGTGGCTTGACGTCGCGGCACGGAATATCTGTAAGGTGCTAATGGCGAAGTGGAGTAGAAACAATAAGAATGTGCCGGATTTCCATGTGAGAGGAATATTTGAAAGCGCTAGGATAAAGAAGTAGAAATTAATTAGTTGTCAATAAAAATAAGTCATAATAAATTAAAATTGTACACGGATTTGAGTGACGATACTCGAGTCCAACTCGTACTTGACATGTTATTTATTTGACAACATTATTAGCGGCCAGTATTAGTTTATAACAGAAGGGTCCTGAGTTACAGTTTGGGTTCTTTTTTTTTTTTAATATTCTGTTGATATTAATAATCAAATAAAATATGTACATTATATACATTATACAGTACATTATATTTGTAAATTTTCCCCGTTCATATTGTTTTTCCTTTTATCATCACACAATAAATTATTACACAATGAATACAGAAACGCAATACTGATGCATTGCATGTGACAATTCCGTAGTGTCGGGCACCAGAGCACAAAATGTGTTCTGCACATGAAGGCGACACCAAAAGGCAGTCTCGAGCTCGGTTGAGAAACACCAGCTTTTGTAAGATTAATTTGTCTAATATTTATAATTATATACCTACTTGTTAGTAGCCTTCCATGCTGGTCTGGGAGAAAAAACTTCCCGCGCAAGCCGTAAAAGTCGTCTGAGGGAATCGCCGAATGGGGAAATCATGACATAGGCGATGCGGCTAGCAACCCATCACTATTGATTTCCTGTTTCAACTACCATTATGCTAAATGTGGCCTAAGGTCTTATGGCCCTAGGCTCTGTCTACCCCGCATGGGATAAAGACGTGATTATATGTATGTATGTTAGTAGCCGAGTAGTTTGCGGCTGATTTAGAATTACCAGCACTTTAGATCTATGGGTACTTATTATCCAGGTGATCAGAACCACGGAGGATATAATATATCCTAGGATATCTAAAGGAAAAGAACTATAGGCTAACTCCACTCTATAATATAGAGCTCATTCTATAATTTAAATGGAGTTGGCCTATTGATCTTTTCATTTGAAAAACAGTGTCATTGCGTCGAGGGGGGGCCGGGAGGATAACCGCCATCTAGTAAAGAATGGATAAGTTTAATATGTAATGTAATTATTAAGACTTTAATTAGAAATATTTACTGTATCGCTCGCGCTCCAACGTTTTTGTTTCTCTCACCCTAAGGTTGGCTGGAAGAAATTGCATTAGCGATAAGTCCGCCTTTGTACTAATTTTCATCTTCGATCCTGCACAATGCAATGAATGTATTTATGTAATTGGTGCAATAAAGTGTTTATTCATTCGTTTATTCATTCATAAGTTAAAAGAAATAGGCCAAGCACATGTCATATATGCTTTAAGATGTTTTTAAGATGCTTTATGATAAAGTTGCTTTCTATTTCACGCTAGATAGCATAACAAGGAGCTATCATTTATAAAATTATATAAAAATATATATTATATTATTTTATTATTATTAACCTATATGATTTTATATAATGAAAAATTAATAAGTTGCAAATTAAAAGTCAATTTTTGTGTTGCAATTTAAACTTCGTTGTGAAAGCAAAGATAACATTTCATTATTATCCCCGAAAATCGCTTTACATTTATTTATTAATTTACGAACACGTGTAAATGACAATGAGGAATGTTCAATCAATGCGCCACTAATGGCGAGTAACTGGAAATAATATAAAGACATCATGAAACCAGTCATTTGGTTAATTCACCTCTTCTATGTAATTTCTTAACGAGTAATCTCCTTCAAAAGTAATTCTTTAGCGTCAAACAAGTTCGAATCGCGCGCGGTTTAAGTGACGCAATTTTTTTTTTTTAATCTATGTTTTTCGTGGACTAGACGGGCGTTATAGTAATCGCGCCACTAGCATCTATCGGCTTTGTTTTTAAATATATATAAAAAATAACAACAGATAACTTCTAAGTTTAGGTTATATCCTTACCAGACATTTGTTTGCTTATAAGCTGAGATAAAAAGGCAGGCATAGTGGAACATGAGCGGATAATACAACATTACTTAAGAAAGGGGATCCCCAAATTTGTAGATTCTGCTAACAGAGGTACGCGCGTGTGTTTCCATTGTCAATTTTATTACTTAAATAATCTTTTTTTTAACACTGTAGACTCTCAAAGAAACAAAAACCACGTTAAAGGCCGAGAGGGTATCCGAAAAACTCTGGAACCAGGGTGCGTATGGTTGGTTAACCGTGTCACCTACATGAAATGATGATGAAAGAGAATCGTGACTATTGGAGCCTAGAGAGATTTACTATCTATCACTATAGTATACTATAGTGTACTAAAGTATAATATACTATATATTATACTACATAGTATATACTATATAGTATAGTAAACTATAAATACGTAAAGTGCAGGTATACCTTGAGAATGTGACTTGTTAAATCTTTGGCTTAGTATTTAACGGCGCGGCTAGACACGTATTGTTTCCCACATTGTTATTTATTTGAATAGCCTCAAATGTCCCATTGCTAGGCAAATGTTTATGTTTTTCATTCGTACCACGGTTTTTATTATAATTAAAAATGTGAAATACAAGAAAAGCGATCGAAAAAACTTATCATACAAAAACCGTGACACAATGAAGCCGCGCAAATGTCGTCTGCGTAAATATTTGTCCCTCAGAATCATCCGCGGGCGAGTCGCGTGATTACTTGATGGATGACATCGTGTCTACAGTAGATACCGAACAGTCTACACGAGTAAATGAGGGATTATCGATTTTGATAACTTTTCGAAATGAATACTCCTTTGGCGACGGTGTTCACTTTTTGGGATGGATTAAAAATGTTAAACTCGCGCCAGTGAGTAGACCGCCGGCGTGGCGTAGGAGAGGAAGTAATATTCCTCTCTTTCTATTGCGCGGTGAAAATGTCTCTCTTTCATCTTAGCACTTCCCGGTTGCTTCCTAAGCTGATTGCTCGGAGCCCAGGTTCCGCTTTCCTACTTTTTCTACTCCAATTCGCGCGGAAAAAATGTATGCCCGCTCTTGTTTTCACTTCTGCCGGATTGCGTGTGTAATCATACATAGAAACTCATACAATACAAAATGCATGCCTTCGCCTCTGTCGCGCCTTCGGCTTCTGTGTGAGATGGCTTTTAATGAGGGATTACGATTACACCAGGATTTCGAGACTAAAACCTCTAAGGCTATAACTTCACTAGCTCAGCCACTTGGAGCAGGAAGAGGATTGATTGGCCGTCCCTAAATTCGTTAGGATTATTTTATTTATTAATAACTTCATTACAAAATATATGTGAATAGCGGACCTAAAGCCGTAGGACTTAGTTTACTTTATATTTATTGGATCATCGACTATCAACTCATCTCAAATAGAAAGATAACTGGTAAAAACTAGAATAGACCGCAAGAAATAGCATCATGTTTCAGAGGTTAGGTCAACTGTGGATCGCTGCGCCACTGCAGTAACATTACCTTAAGCCGTTGGTCTCTGCTGCCGTCTGATAGTCCTTTAACGACTATCAGACCCACGTCAGTTGCTGAGAGGCGATTCCGAAGAACTCAACAATGGTATGCATGTTTGATTGACCGTGATACCTACACGAAATGATGATGGTGATGATGAAGCATCATAAGAACAAGTATTTGTATTCTGTGCATCAATATTCTTGAAGCCGTCTTTAAAGATCTACGTGTACAGTAATGGTTAATTTCCAATCTCAAAACCAAGACCCCATTTATTAACTAAAAGCTTTGCGTTTATCGAATGGAAGTTTGGAACTTGAACAAATATAAACCTCTTAAATTAAAATAAATCAATTTGTACCAATAACAAAGTTAACGATGTTAACTGGTAATTTGTTTTTATTATTAAAACGGAGGGTGTTGAAAGCTTTGAGCTTTTATAACAACTCATTCGAAGCATGAATTCCAATAATATTTATGTTTTATTAAGAAATTTTCCGCTTAAAAGCCGGAATAGAACAGTTTTTACCTGACTGCATCAGAACGAGTTATGTTTCTTGAGTAAAAAATGAAGTGAGCAGACGTATGTATGAAAATGATTTCTATCTTTCAATTGATAAATTATGTATGTTTGTCTTAAAAGTGAATGGGGCAGAATGTTATTTACAAGTCCGCCAAATGTTTGAGCTACCTTTTTTTAAATCTGTAGTTTAAAATTGTAGTGAAATAATAAAATATTATTACAATATAAATTCGGTTCAATACTATGTACTGAGTGTGTTTGCTCGTTTTCTAAACAATGTATTTATTTTTCACAAATTTAAAAATAAAAAAACCAGTTTGCAATCAACAACGCTCAGGGCAACATCGCGATTGAAATTAACATACAGAATTACCCTTCACAAAATCACGATAAAAAACACCCATTAAATTGCAACTGAACACCCTTTGAAATGTGAAAAAAATGGTTCGTCTCAAATTAGCGCGTTTCGGGGTTATATGACTTTTGTTATGGGATCGCCTTTGCGTGGTATTGACAATCAGTAGGGTGGAAATCAGTAATAAGTATTCTTTTGCTGGACAGACGGGAGCTAGGCCTGGGAGAGGGAAATGTCGATGATTAAGTAAATGTCGATGACTAAAGTTTGCGAATTTTATTTTTAGTACTCTTGTGTGGTAAGGAATCTGATAACAGGTAACTTTTCGTCGACAACAATAAGTTTTTATACTTATTCGTTTTTTATATATATATTCGCCATATGATGGTCCACGATGAATGATGTAATGCAATTGGAAATACAGATTTGTTAACAATGAAAATATTTGAGACTAAACTTATTTGTGTCTTAATGTTAGCGCCCGGTAACATCACGAGACAGGTATCGCCCCACTACAGGTAAACCCCTCTTGGCAGTAGTAGTGTCGGGGTGAGTATGAGTGTAACGCTCTCTTCTCCTTGGGTTCGCCGAGCGGTGCAGACGTGTATTGTGCTCTAGTGATTTAACATGGCCTTTATTAGTATTTGATATTGATATGATATTACTGTTGATAATTTTAATATGTGTTCAAATGTAACTGTAGATTAACATAGGTAGGCACGGACGAAGGATTGGTACGCTTCAGGCTGGATCCCAGTGATAGGAGCGGGGTTGGTGCTCCTATCTTTACCGTGATTAGTGCCAAAGCTTAGACACAAATGGGTAATTCGGTCGGATAGCTAATATTAATAGTTTTAGTTAGTCAAGGGGCTTCGCTTAAAAAAATATTCCAGGCCTGCTCTTACTTGACATCAACTTCTTAACTTTTTTTATTACATCCAAATCAAACAAAATTACATTTATATTGTTAGAGTAAAAATATAAAGTTTTGACATTAAACAATTTAACGCACTTTAGTCGATATCGTACATTAAACCATCGAGTATCGACACACTACCGCACTAATCGCCGCGCGATAGGGATGAGCCAAATTGATTTTAACACAATAAAGACCCGCTGAATGGCGACCCTATTTGTAGCGATGACATGCCGCCGATCCATCATTCGCGCCTTTATATCCCGGCCCTAAGTCCTGACAATTTGTTGCATGTTGCAATGGTTTTTAGTTGCTCTATACGCACAATTTTGTTATGTTTTGGAAGAGTCCATGTTCATTTTATTTTTTGTAGCTTTAGTTGCCCGACTGCTAGCAACTCCAGTTATTCCCATCCATTCTAGAATGTGCCCAGGAGTGCTATTTTTGAGATGTATGACTCACCCAAAACCAGTGAGTCGAATGATTATCGTTCGTTTTCGAATGATTTTCATGCGACATAACTAGTGACTCGAACGATAAATCATTTGTGAGTCATTCATCTCAAAAATAGCACTCCAGATCGTCCCGCCATATTTTACGTGGTCTGTCACTCATAAAATTGCAATATAATTAATTAGCTGTTCTCACCTGTATGATATTAACAAAGAAATGAGATTTGTCGTCACCTAAATTTCATCACAGCTAAAATATGCTATCTGTCACTAGATGGCGCTAGTTGTATCTTTTTTGCGAATGTAACTGCCACTTTTTAGAAGGCTTAAGAAATTACCACTTCTCCTATTTCTTTGGTTTGGGTCTCGTCAAAGTAGACTAAGGGAATAAATTCGTATGCTTGATGTTGACCCTTCCTAGGATGCTTTTATTGAAACTATATATAGTCAATTTCAAGTGAATTCAAATAAAAAAAAAACAAATTCAAATTGTTTATTCTCAATATGGGACATTCTTATCACTTGTTGACGTCAATCATTACTTATATTATTAAGTTTACCACCACTTCCAAAGCGCAAGTGGAGAAGAAGCGGCGCCACAAACTTCACTGCAACATTTTCTCCAGCACGTCAATTTACAAAATTTGAGTCAAAACATACGAATTTACATTTGCGTGAATATTAAATCGAATTGAATTATGTTTGTCTTATAGTCGTGACATTTACAGGGAGTGATCTATTCTTAAGCCGGATAGCGAAACTAATATAACAATATATAATTGCATGACAGTAATATAAGTTATAACCATTCCGTACGTTGATTAAACCAGCATGGAGGGTCTTAGGAATTAGCTCCCCTTTTATCGAGAGGAATTAATAAGAAACAATTTGATGCAACAGGATGAGTCATATGTCCATCTATAGAGGAACAGGGAAGCAGGATCGATACAATCAGGTATTGATGAAGATTACGATTTTTATATCTTATTTCTTGACGAAGAAGAAGCGAAAAGAGATACTGTGTTCAATGAAAGGATGTAAAAAGAAAATAACACATGCCATAGAAATAAGGCTAAAAAAATCTATGATACAATTTATAATCATCGATTTTAAAAAAGTTGCCTTTCCTATTTCAATGTTTATAATCATATTCCATAATAAACAGTATTTGATTAGATATATAAAAAAAACTGGAAACAAAATTATAGTCCATGTAGAAGTTGAGATAAATATGTGCGGTTATCTAAACTTAATTAAAAAATATATATTTTAACCCTATATTGACGATCTCGATTGCTCAACATGTTTTTTTCTAAAACCTCTAAAGCCTGTATCAATCAGTACGTCGATTCAGTTAAATAACATTAAACTTTTTCAATATGCAAAGTAATAAGGATATAAAGACCTTCTGTGCGCTTCCTTTTATTGTCCTCTCTTACAGATAAGGAGAAAGTAGGTCAAAGGCAGCCAAAGTAACTTCGAGTAGTATTGAACGCCGCTAAAATATTCTGGAAATCCTTTTGAATTTTTCTCGTCCCAAATGTACTGGAAATATAATATCAGAATTACAGATTTGCAAGTTTTTGTACGTACAGATTTTACAAGTAGCTTGCAATTTACTTAGTATTTTGAACTCTCTGTGACGTGGGATAGTTCTCAACTACGCCTGCTTAAAACGAGTCACCTCAATCTCCCTAGATCCACCTAAATCCATTGCAAAGATCCATTGATGGATCCTTTTGCATACTATGTCGTTGTCATCCCTCTCTTTCGTCGTTTTAAGGATTTATACTTCACACGGTTTTTGACATTCTTAATCAATCTCGTTGTTTTGTACTTTTGTCACCTCAACCTACGTCAAGCTACCTGCAGCGCTGTGGTTGCACCTAGTAACTTCTATTTACTAAATTTTGCTGTCGCTGTTAGTGGCTTATCATCATCTTTCTCCCTTCAAGAGGCACGTTGAATAGAACCGTTGGCCTCTACTGCTATCGATGGTAAATTAGAAGCTGAGTGACATCTTCAGGCAAATTTAATAAATTTCACGCATGTATTGCCTACTAACATGTAACAGCAAAACAAATAACAAGATTTGTTTTATAAACGATAGGTTTGGCGTCAAACATATGTAACGCGCTAAACGCAATATTAAAAATGTTACTACAAGGCTTGTAGTAACATTATTTTTAATAATGCGTTACAAGCTTATCTAACAATTCGAATTAAAATAATAACCAGATACTAACTATGAAAACAAAGGTTGGTAATATAATTAAATAGACTACGGCTTAATGGAGTGACAATAATCTTATGGCATCACGTCCCCGGATAATCCTGAATTTAATCAGTCCACCGCAACCCTTATAAACCGGGTATCGAGCTGGGTGAGATTGGGGCAAGGGCAATGTCAGTGAGAATTCTGAGTGCAGTTTTTGTGACTAAAATTATTTGACTAGCTTATATCTTTCCCTCCATTTCTGTAAAATGTTTGCGCCAAGAACAATTTTCAAATATTGGGCAGTACCTCGCGGTTTTTCCTGCTCCTCATGATATACCCTTTTTATCTTTTTAAATGCCTTTCCCTATTGTATAGCTTTTAATCGTCCTTAATAAGTAATAATATGTAAAAAGAATTTCATAAAACCAACTGAAACTTCTAAAAATATAGGCAATCAAACTCTTAGCTACATTAGTGTTAGACATTTCTTGGTATTCGCTTTATTTATTTAAGTAGCCATTATTTGCAACGTTATTTAAAATCAAAATCTATATATATAAAAATGAAACCCGTTTTCCGTTGTCACGACATAGCATGAAAATGGCTTGACCAATTTGGCTGATTTTTTTTTGTAGTTTTCTTATACTCTGTACAAGGTTCTTACGGAAAAAAATATTAAGAAAGGCGGTACGAAGTTCGCCGGGTCAGCTAGTATTATATAAACCAATGCGATGATTTAGTTTGAAAATCGAAGAACTTGACAGATAGGTAAATCCGTACTAAAATACTACATAAAAGTGTGTTTGCATGTTTATCCATTTTTCACATCGAAACTGAGTCCTGATTTTAATGAAATTTGGAATGATGATACCTTGAACCATGAAAATTAAGCGCATACGACTGAGGCTACTTTTGGTTGCGATAACCGACATCCACGCAGATGACGCCGCGGCGGAAGCAAATATAGAATAAATATAACTTTTAATAAGAATCAGACAAATAAGATAGCGTTTGGAAATACATTGGATTTAGTAAGCTATTATAAGTGTGAAATTACTACCGAAACTTATAGTCACGTAAAATGTTGAAACGGTTTTCGTATCTATTATAACATCCGTTATGCCATAAATGTAATGTTAAATTTCCTTACAATATTTATGTAGATGCACTATAATGACATTTGTTGCGTCTAAATGTACCGTATCCGGGTAGATACCTATCTTTAATATGTATATTACCTTTTACTCATCATTTTAGGATTAATTTTAATTATGTAAGCACTTCAATAATTCAACATTGTTATTGATACACCTTGTTTATCATAATCTTGTCTTTCGTTACATAAAAGCATTTATGCACATATATCTAAGGATTGTAGTCTAGTTCGAAACAAAATTAACCTTTTATTAACTGTATTGTTTGTGACTGCAGTTTGTAATATGTGCTAATAGATAAATAAATAAATAAATAAATAAATTACTGAAAATATCACAAAACTCACAGGGCGGAATCTACGAAATTTCTAAAACACCATCATAACAGCTTCGCTTACCTAAAAGTATCTCATTATTTAAATAGGCCACTAAAATTTGGTACACATCTGGGATATGCAAGACACGATACATGAAAATTTCAACTTTAAGTTGAAGCTTTTAAGTTCAAATTGATTGTGGATGTGAATTTAAGTGATGATAGAATCTAGCTGGGATTGAAAGCGACAAACACAATGATTACAAGCAAATCGGTAACAGAAATCATTAAAATTGTAACATTATAATAAAGAGGGGTTCTTTTGTAATGGGCGTTGTATGAAGGGGCTCATTGTAAGTTGTAGGTAATTTAGAAAACGTGTGTAGGGTCCCTTTGTGTTCTGGCCTGTGCGTAAATAGTTACTTTTGTAAAGAATATAATTTGCCAGATATCAAAACCCCTGGTAGCGTTACGGTGAAATTTTAAATTCTACCAAGGCCAATGGGATGAAATTATAACAAAATTGCTGTAATAAATCAAGGTTTTTATACATTATCTATTTTCTAGGTTTTTAAGAGTATCATAATGTCCCATTTCTTATCCCTTATAATATCTATCTACTTGTTTATCCAAAATATATGAATGCCGCAATCGGATATATAATGGTTTTTTGTTCGGTCACCGGTGACCGACGCGAGGGTACGGTTTTCGCTTCCCATCAGGTGGGCTATATGCCTTTTTGATAAAATATGATCCAAACACCGTTAATTTTTTAGGCTGCCAACAGGAATCTAACATAGCAACAACTATCGACTAGCATAACAAATGGCTTAATCCACCCGAAGCACGGAGAGCCTAAGAAATTCCTCTAGAGGCGATAATTCCAAATTAGATCACGCTAGCCGTCGCTTGACAAGCACGATCGTCGCAAACAAGCATGCTAACTAGGCTAACATACTCCTTTATTTTTATTAATATTTTAAGCGGATTATATGAAAATATTTTTAATATAAAACAAACATATTTCCCTATCAAAGGAAAAAATACGATATAACCTTTTGTGTCATCGTATTGTAGTAATATGAAATTCCTATAAACCTCCGTTCTTTATGATTTGTGATATCGATAAAATATTAAAGTGTATTAGCGTGTTTCAGGAAAACTAAAATGTAATATAACCTATCGAACTATAATTTTCTTTCTAAATTAATATCTCCCTTTCATCATAATCTTTTCGCGTAATTCCTTAAAAGAAAAAAAAAAGATAAACTATTTTTTTTTCGGTTTATACTAGCAACTCGCTCGGCATCGCATGGGTATAAAAAACATCCTCTTAAATCACCATCTATTTAAAAACCGCATCAAAATCCGTTGCGCAGTTTCGAAGATTTAAGCATACATAGGGAAAGATAGCGGAAAGCGACTTTGTTATATACTATGTAATAAAGATAAAGAAGATAATTTAAAAGTGTAATGTAACCTGGACTTCATTGATTCGTTCATTCGTAACATTTGGGTTACAAAGTCAATTGATCTTGCACACACTGGCGTTATTCACAAAAGTACTAATACTTTTAATCTTCTCCTAGCGCTTTCTCAAACATTAGCTACACTGTGTTATATAGAAGAATGATGAACTAAGGCTTAGTAATAGGGTCTAATTTCACCCTTTCAGTGCAGAACGTTAAAAATAAGAATTGCTACCAATAGAGCAAGGAGTAGGTACTCGACACAGTTACCATAGTAATTCACCGCTAGATTGCCCTGAACTCTCGACAATAAAAACAGAAAGGCTCTTCGGTTTATTTGTGATAATGAACTCTTTGCAGAAACGGGGAGGCTTGGAAACAAATATACTGGAAGAACTCGAAGATTCGATGGTGATCAGATGAGTAATCATACCGTTTTATCAAATATCGAGTTCTAAAAGGCTTAAAATTCAACCCATATAACGATAGGATGAAAATTATCTTGAAAATTTGTTTTATTTTTGAATTAAAACTACCGTTACTTTTTTGCTCCGACCGAAGTTTCTGCCATTTAATGGTTGACTCATAGAGAATGCTCGTATCATTGTGTAGGTGTTTTCATAAAATTTTAGTAGATAAAATATATAAATGATGATAAAGTATTCATTATTAATCTAATAGAAAATTTAATAGCTGCGCTTAGTCGATGGAATCCTTTCAAAATCTACTGCCATTCTTTTTATGAAAATTTCTAAACCATGACCTTCACTTTATTTCACTTGTTCAATATAACTCTTCTTTAATCTTCCCATTTTCTTGTATTTTCTTTATCTAGACTCCTCGAAATCAGAGTCGAGCCACTCTCGTCATCGCTTGACACTTACGATCGTTACAAAAAAATGCAACACGCTACTTGATCATCCTTTTATCCGTGTCATCTTTATCCAAATCCTCTTCCCTGTAATCCTTTTACTTGATTTCACCCAATCTGAGTCAGGCCACTCTCGTCACCTCTTGACACTCAAGATCGTTACGAACTCGCTAGGCCATCAATCTTAAATTAACTACAAGCTCGATTCTCAATTTCATGAAAAATTTAGTCATATCCAGTACAATATTAAGGCTTCTAACAAATTTAGAATGGTTTTTGACGCAATTTACGTGTCGTGGCGGCTGCTAATTGGTCGCGAGGACGCCTAACACTGCATTTTGATTGCACCATGTAGACTATGTGAAACTAGCATTTTGTTTACTACTATAATAAGCTTTTTTATGCTATCATGTTTTTACATTCGTCATTTTAACAACCTTCTAATTAATATTATAAATGCGATAGTCTGTCTGCCTGTTACGCTTTTACAGCTCAACCGCTTGACCGAAATTTGGTATGATTTCAATTAAGGGCCAAAGGTCAAACATAGACTATTTTTAGATGCGATATAACAGCATAGCAACAGCTGGTATTTAAAAAACCTATTTTTTTTACCTGAGAGTATTTCCCTGTTACATTTTCCCCTGTTGATGGCAGTTGTTAGGCTATGTCAGAGGCCTTTAGGCAGCCTGAAAAATCTGACAGTATTTGCCACTAATACGCCCGGGTCATGTTCCTGTGGGTCTGGTTTCCCTGTAAAAAGGGTAGAAAAGGTCAGACGGCAGTCGCTCCATTGTAATAATCAGTTCCGCCAAATCAGGACCATAATTAATAGCGTACCCTGGGCTCTGAAGCCTGAGCTGAAGATGTTACCGGGAAACACGCTCGGATGAAGAAGATTATCACCTCTCGCCTCACAGCTCAGGATACCTGCCATATTTATAATCTGTTATCATGATCTTAAAAATACTCGTTATTAAAATGAAACGTATGCCGTCGGACCCCTAGCCATATTTACAGGACCTAAAGGTGCCTAAAGGCACTTGGTATAACCTAATTGCTTCCAGCTATCTCTGATTCTGAGGATGAGGTCTCTCGTCGAATTCGACTCGGCTGGGCAGCGTTCGGGAAGCTCCGTAATATCTTCTCGTTCAAAATACCTCAGTGCCTTAAAACTAAGGTCTTCAACCAATGTGTATTACCAGTGATGACATATGGGTCCGAAACGTGGTCCCTTACTATGGGCCTCATAAGAAAGCTTAAGGTCGCCCAAAGAGCTATGGAGAGGGCTATGCTCAGTGTTTCCCTTCGAGACCGCATCAGAAATGAGGAGATCCGTAGGAGAACAAAGGTTGCCGACATAGCCCAGCGAATTAGCTCTTTGAAGTGGCAGTGGGCAGGGCACATAGCGCGACAAACCGATGGCCGATGGGGCAGAAAGGTTCTCGAATGGTGACCACACACCGGCAAGCGCAGCGTCGGACATCCACCGACCAGATGGTCAGATGACCTAAAGAAGGTCGCAGGCAGACGCTGGATGCAGGCCGCTTCCAACCGGTCGTTCTGGAAATCCTTGGGGGGACCTACGTCCAGCAGTGGACGACCTGCGGCTGAAATGATGATGATGATGATGATGATCTCTGATTCCAGTGCTGAAGCAGAAAAGAGCAAAAGATAGTGGCGACCAATCTAAATAGGGCCAAGGTCACCATGGCATGACACGCGCGATCGCTAAAAACACTTTATGTATTCAATGACCAGCAATATAGGGTAGCAGTGAAAATATTTAAAACGCTTGAATTTTTTTCTGTCGGTAGGAATAAGGTTCCTTGATACCAGAAATAAATCTCAGATTCTTAAAATCAGCCAATTATTTGCTTTTGCGGTCTATTCCTTTGCTTCGTTCGGTAAAAAACAAATGTCATTGTCATGTTGGCAAAATGACACTTTGGAGAGTGTGACGGGAGCGATAGGATTATGCTCGACCGCCTCAAAGGGAAGATCTTCCCGCCAGGCTAGGGTGTAATGCCTGGGGAACCGCGGCTCCGACGATATCTTGTCGGAGGTTGTATTATTTATGCTCCAATCCGTAGGAACTTTGCAGGCGCGATTTAGACTTTCATAGTAATTTGCCATCTTGTATGCAATTCTGAGATTGTTGCTTTTAACGCCATCTGTGGTGCGTCTTTGTAGATATTGTTGTGGCGCTAGTGTCGCCACAGGACTCCCTTCCAAGACCGAAGGTCTGATAAATCTTCATGTGCAGTCTGTGCTTATGATGTTAGCTTGCAAGTGCCAGTTGCTTGACTTGACGTCCCAGTGAGTCGGGTACGTTGTTGCTGCTTGCTCGTAGTCTGCGGTGAGTCGAGACTGTAGTGAGCGATGACTTGTTGGCGCCGGTAGATGTCCTGCAGAACTGCCACGCTGGTGCGGTGGCCGGCCGATGAATACCAGGCGTGGGCTGCGGTGGATGTGCCGGTCGCTGAAGTCTTTGAAGTGAGGGTGGTTGCAGGACCAGGAAGCTTGGTACGTCGGCTGCGTTGGACCTGTAGATACCCCATCGTAGTTGGCTTGCTGTGAGACTGTTGGCTGCTGAAGCTTGAGAGGTAGCGAGATGATGGATCGGAGAATATTGATGGAGAAGGCTGCTTCCAATCACGTCGGGGTCACCAGTTTGGAGTATGTGACGGGAGCGATAGTGTTTATATGCTCGACCGCCACAAAGGGAAGATCTTCCCGCCAGGCTGGGTGTTATGCCTGGGGAACCGCGGCTCCGACGATATCTTGTCGGAGGTTGTATTTATGCTCCAATCCGTAGAAACTTTGCAAGCGCGATTTAGACTTTCATAGTAATTTGCCATCTTGTATGCAATTCTGAGATTGTTGCTTTTAACGCCATCTGTGGTGCGTCTTTGTAGATATTGTTGTGGCGCTAGTGTCGCCACAACACTAATGACAACCAAAACCAACATGACAATGACATTTGTTTTTTTTACCGAACGAAGCAAAGGAATAGACCGCAAAAGCAAATAATTGGCTGATTCTAAGAATCTGAGATTTATTTCTGGTATCAAGGAACCTTATTCCTACCGACAGAAAAAAATTCAAGCGTTTTAAAATGTTCACTTATACCCTATTGACCACGATCCCACCTGCCTGATGGTAAATGCAGATTTGGTCTAAGATAGAGCTCGCTGGTTCATTAATATTCACTTTGGTCTTAAAAAGACCCGGGATATAAGTGTCCGAAAATATGTCATCCGGTAAAGCATTCAATTCGCTGCATGCATTATAAACTACTAGCGTCCCGACCCGGCTTCGAATGGGCAAAAAGATTCCTCTTGAATCACTCTATCTACTAAAAAAAAAACCGCATCAAAATCCGTTGCGTAGTTTTAAAGATTTAAGCATACAAAGGGACATAGGGACAGAGAAAGCGACTTTGTTTTATACTATGTAGTGAAGATGCAAAGCGGCGTGTTGGTTTTTCAACCACATAAGGATGAAGTCTATCACCATTTCTGGTTGTTCAGTGATGAAACTGAGTCGGTGGAATTATCGCCTCAACAGAGCTCTACCTCTATCTTGTTGCCTAGGCGAAAAGATTCAGTATACAGTAAAGATAAAATATACATACATACATATAATCACGTCTTTATCCCATACGGGGTAGACAGAGCCTAGAGCCAAAAGACCTTAGGCGAAATGGGGAAATGGGGAAATCATGACATAGGCGATGCGGCTAGCAACCCATCACTATTGATTTCCTGTTTCAACTACCATTATGCTAAACGTGGCCTAAAGATAAAAATAAATCTTAAAGTCGATATAATGTAGGTCAAACTATTTCAAAAGTCACTAAGCATTTTAATCCCATAGGCAAACAAACTTTCTTGAGTTCGGGACCAAATTAGCGTTCAAATACTCGTAAACTAGTTATTTCTTTTACCCTTGATTTCCCCTTTTTAACCCCCGACATGGCGTACTGTAACTGTGTGTTTGTCTGTAGTTTTGTGAATGCTAAAGGGACTGACCGATTTTGACGTGTTTATTGTTTGAAAGCGCTGCCTTCATTAATGTTTCTGGGCTGTAATAGATTTATTAGTATTTTTTTTATTATTATTACAAAACATGTAAAATGCGGACAAAGCCGTAGGCGTTTTACTACCAGTCAACTAGTGGTGCAGCGAGAGTTTATTTGGGGATTTCAAATAACACTCGTATAAATACACAATACAAAGATTATTGTAGACTTTTGTACATCATTTTAAGATCTTTAAATTTTAGTATTAAATAATAACATTTTATGAAACTTTTAGAAAATCCTACGAAATACAAAAACTCACAAATCTTAGAACTCTCTCAATAAATCTCGTAAATACAAATTAAATAAACTCTATCGTAAAATATTCAACTTAAATCAATAAAAACATAAACTGACTGAAAAATAAAATAGAAACTTTAATTTGAAAAACGATTTCACCAGATGTTTTCAGTTTGTAACAAAGTTTATGGAAACTATTTCCATTGTTGCTTTTATTCTAAGAACCAATAAATTGGTCTATTTATCTAGTATATTGTAAAAAATAGTGAAAGTGCTTCAAAGTAACGAAGAAGAATGTAGTTTGAGTGGATTTATGCGTTCCGGAACGAAGGTTAATTAGTGTGAGTAGGATTGCTATTCACGGAGCGATTGTGAAGAACTTCATTCAGATTAGTCGCATAGTTTTCTTTTTAATTGTGGCACGAAACATTATGGTAGGCAAGATAGAAAGAAGACGGGGAAGAGGTAGACGAAGAAGATAAGTTTATTAGAACAAATAATGTCTTAGAACCCAAACGATCACTGGTAGCCGCGTAATGTCATGGGTTCTATTTTTTCCTCCGGTAACTGTAACCGGAAAATGTAAAACGTACATATATACATATCATCACGCTTGCCTCTCGTAGGAGTAGACATAGACTAAAAATTTCTATTGGCCATTATTACAATTATCACTCTCGTCAATAATAAACAATGTATGATGTACTAAAAATAATATGTCGAATTAATCTGAATATAGCTTAGCAAAATCCAATACAACATAACTCCCAAATCTGTAATTCTCATCCTGTCACGTCTTACAGTCAGTAGTCGGCCTTACCCGCGGTTTTTGTTGGCGTTTTAACAAAATTTATCGTTTTTCTTTTTGCACCGGATTCTTACCGCCTGTTTGTTTCTTTACACTCACGTAGGTCAGTGCATTTGTTACCTCAGCTAATGTTTTATTTCCTTTATTTTCAGGTATGGTGCTTTTTTTGATACCGTTATTTGGACCATTGTCGCCTGTTGGTCGTAAGTCGATATAACGTTTTATAATTTTACCCTATTTGAAGTTATTTAATTTATTGTAATATCATCATAGTCATTTCAACCGCAGGCTGTCGACCGCTGAACATAGGCCTCCCCCAAGGATTTAAGGATTTCTAAAATGACCGGTTGAAAGAGGCTTGCATCAAGCGCTTGCCTGCGACTTTCTTCAGGTCATCTGACTATCTGGTCGGTGGGTGTCCGATGCTACGCTTGCCGGTGCGTGGTCGTCATTCGATTATAATATACTTTTTACCTCATGTTATCATACGAAATACAATAACATTATTTACATTTGGTTTATATAATTCTTATTTTAATAAGCATGCCTATTTGACTTAGTTCATGTGGTACCCATCATTTTGGTATTCAGTTCTTCATAACTTCTGACTGTACTATCTTCTATACACTAAACTACTACAGAACTATCAATGAGTTTATCCTTTAAACAATTCAATCTTTTCACATGTCGAATATGCAAAATTCCATTTCTAATATTTCTAATCCCCGAACCGTCCTAATTCAGTCCTGGCTTAATTTTAAACATTGTTTAAAATGATTGATCGTTCATCGAATCATAAATAGTTTCTGAAACGACAAAATATGAGTAGAATAATGACATTATGTTGATGGATAGCATAGAACTAGGAACGCGGCTCTAATAGAAGTAGCATGACAAGCTAAACTGTCTTACCACTCATACACGATATTTACGTGTATGCCGCCATTCCATAATATGTGTATTTGGTGACGGACCCCCCCTCCTACCCTCCCTTACCTCAGCCCTTACCCCCCGCATAAGGCGCGCACGGTTCCCATACATTTAATGTCATATGTTATATCTATTTTAAGTGACGCAATTTTTTTTTAATCTATGATGGATAGGGTAATCTAGCTTTTTTAGTTAGGGGTGTAAGGGTGTAAATTCTGTGTAACAGATAATCTATCAAATAATGACTTTTAGTTTATAGCTGGATGGAACGATTTTATCGATTATTGTTTATATAATATCGACATGATAAAACTTTGTAAGTGAAAGAGTGTGAGAAATGTTTAGACTTTCTCCATTTTCTGACAAATGAAATGCTGATAAAGACTATCACGCGACTAAGTATATATTTTTGTTTTAAATGCACAAGGCAGAAAGACTCGGGTTAAATCTTTTGAAAATATAAGTACATTTAAATTTGAGATCGTACGAGTAACTAAAGTAAGATTAAAATATAATGCCATCAAAAACAAAACTTGGAAAAATCCAAGTCTCGCTTAGTTATTTTGCAGTCAAAAGTTGTGAGATTCATGTAATAAATACAAAGTCGGTTAATTTATTCAGTCCCTTATTACCTCCTGTCATCGGTTATTATGTAATAACATGTATGCTAACTATGTATGTATGCTTACCTATCAACATAGTAACCATATAAATATTACAAATGTTTTATATCTCTCTTCTTCACTACCTACCTCATTATCAGGAAATCATAAAAATAAACTTCATAGATGGATATGTAGCCATATATCTCATTAATAAAAAAATACTTTATTTACAAAATTGAGAAAACATAAATCACCCCGTGTGGTATCGGAACACCTATCACTTGTTTGTTTCTGACTTGGTTGAAACGCGCGGCTATGCAGGTAGACGCAATGCATTATTATGTTTAACTACCTACATTTATATGGATGTTCGACGTTGAATGCCAGTGTACGTTCAAACCTAATTAAAAAAATGGTTTTTGTTACACTGTTAACTGAAAATTTTTATTGTAATTATAATGTTAATTAAATAAATAAATAAAAAATAAATAAATAAAAGCACATTGTATCAAAATAACTTCATATGCAGATTTTCAAAACACAGTCGAAATATGATACTTGTACCAACAACACTATAACTCAAACATAAATAGAACCGTAAATAGTTTAAACTTAAGGTCAGTTTTCCAATGTTGATAAATCTTAAAGTGTAAAACTCAAGTGTGCACTTAACACAAGGACACACTTGCGGAAATAACGAATTTAAAATTTGTCTCTAATCTCCCTGTTCTGCCTTTCTATTACAATCTTAATACAAAAAGACAAGAGATAAGACATCATAGATTCAGGAAGCCCTAATTGGTAATTTTGGAAATCTTCGAGTTAGACTTATATCTCAGTAGACATCCTCAAAACTGTACACTAAAAATCTAATCGCAATTAGGCATGCTGCAGAACGCCATAACATCAAAGCTATATTAATTAATTTCGTCCGCTGATTTTACTCACATCTTTTCCGCAGATGTGTCCATAGCTGATAGAATAAAACAGACAAGAATTTCTTATCCCGTCAACGAGGGTAATAAATGATCTAACCAACCCTTCAGTGACGGTAAAGCTTTTAGACCCATGTTTTCATCCCTGGTTTTTCCCTTGAAACAAAACTTTGGAAATATCGTGTGGTTCGCAGACTTAACGGCGTTGGTATAATTTATAATGGAAAATTGGAATGAGATTTTGGCGTGTGTAGTGCTAAACGAAATTGATTTTGTGTAAGACCTTTTTACCGTCAAGGTTAAACAAAAAGGGTCAAGTCGAAGGGAGGTTGATGTTCTCGTAAATATACAAGCGATTTAGTAGCTACTTAAAAGTTGGATCGATAAATTCAAATTCAAATTCATATTGTTTATTTTCAATATATGATATTCTTATCACTTATTGACGTCAATTGTTAAATAAAAAGAAAGAAAGTAGGTCATTAAAATATATAAAACATATAAATTAAAGATGACTTAAATGAAAAAGATGAAAAACCAGTCTTGTTTACTTACAATAGAACTTACTTTTGGGCTGACTAAATTGTATATTTATTTATTTATTACAATTTATAAACAAATAAATATTTCTATGTGATTGTAGATATGACGAAGCAACCTTATAGAGAAAATTTGATATATTAAATCCAATAGTAAACAAAATAAAGCTGGTAACAAAGACAACACTTCGTGCAATAGAAATATGAAATAACGGTTGCTCATCTGCCATTTCTTCAAAATGTGCTTCTAAATATTTATCAAATTTTCATGAAATCCTTTTAGCCAATTCCATGTCATAGTACATCATAGAGGAAAAACAAAATAAAACATCGTGTAATAAATAAATAATGCGAACAAGTGACACAGATTGTGCTAGCCCCAAAGTAAGTTCGAGACATGTTTATTTATTTATTTACCTTTATTGTAAAAATACAATAGGCTTTTTATAGGATAATAACATTCAACTTTACGTTGTAGGACACAAGATACAATGAATATACATACATACATATAATCACGTCTTTATCCCATACTGGGTAGACAGAGCCTAGAGCCATAAGACCTTAGGCCACGTTTAGCATAATGGTAGTTGAAACAGGAAATCAATAGTGATGGGTTGCTAGCCGCATCGCCTATGTCATGATTTCCCCATTCGGCGATTCCCTTAGACGACTTTTACGTCTTGCGCGGGAAGAGAAGCAGCTGGTAAATTCTATGTTTTTCTTTTTCTCCCAGACCAGCATGGAAGTATACAATGAATATGGTGATGATTATGAGCAGAAAAAGGGAATTAAAACAATACACTTCAGTCTACTTCTTCTTTTCGAGTCATAATGGCTATATGGACTCTATATTGACTTTGTTCAGTACTTGGCCACCTCCACTGGCCGGTCGTTTGCCTCGTTCAAGTCCTCCATTGTGCAGGAGACAGGGCAGCTAGAGCACGACAGAAGGTGAACCATCGACTGCGCACTGCCGCAATCACACATGCTGCTGTCAGAGAAACCCCATCTAGCACGGCTCTCCTGGCATTTTCCGACACCAGCCCGAAGTATGTTGAGAGACTTCCATCTCCTGCATTCATCTTAGTGAATACAGGAGATATTCTTCTGTAACTTACTTAATTTATCTCCACACTCATACAGAACAATAGATTGAGGACCCGACAGATATAAATCATCGTCGCATAGCAACCGCGACAATTTGTGCCGAAATTAGAAATAAATTTCATTCGGGGTTCGGTTTATTGATGTTTTTTTGGATTGGGTAGTGCATCAGGTGTGAAAAATTGGTATTGGTTTAGTGTTTGACTAAATTCACATTTTCACCTTTTTATGTGATTTATTCATTTATAAAATCTGGTTCTATGACGATTTCAGAGATCAACTACCCATGGAATTTATTTGATAAAATATTTTATTTTCATAATTATATATTCATTTAAATTTCCATAGAATATTTATCTATTTTATTATTTATTAGTTGTTCTCCGCGGTTTTACCCATACTTGTTATTTATTTAGCTTTTGACTTTCTCCATAGGTCAGGCTACGATTATGCAGAAATATTTTTTTTAATCCAACTAGTAGTCTAAAGTTATAAGCGTTTAAACAAACTCTTCAGTTTTATTATATAAGCATGATGATGAATTTCATGATGAATCATCAAAATCTGATTTAAAAAAATATGACATAAGTTTAATTGATACTACTAAATAAAACTCTGCTGACAAACAGACTACTTTATCATTATCTATCCACAAGTATCGTAGGAGATAGGAGCCAATGGAGGAATCAATATTCTTGTTAAGTTGGCAACACAATTTTCTTGTGAAAATCAACAGACTTCATCTTTAAAAACAAAATAATACTAATACTTAATAAAACAAACTACTGAACAAACTATCCCCATTTCCAATACCGCAGTCAATTAGTAAAAATAACATTTGCCGAATTAGTGAATGAGGCCGAAATTCGAGACTGTTTTGAGACTCGCCGCTTGCAGTCACGGTGTCAACTTTATTCCTCACTTCGAACCTAAGAGTCCTGTTACAATAGAAACAGCACAACATAATAATCTTAATGCAAAAATTGATGCAGACAAAAATGATCCAAAAACTATTGTTGATAAAGATGAAGTTGGTGTGGAATTTCGAATCACAAATGATGTTTCAAATGGCGAAGATAGATCTAGTATTGCTCTGAGAACGGAAACACATGGCGGTGACATTGTTACGGATTTTTGGATTTTAACAGCTGCTCATAATGACGAATCTGTTTTATGCTAATACCCATTGTGCCCTGTTTTGCTTAATTAAATCTGCTGGTATTTGTTTGGGAAGTCTATAGAAATTCTTTGACCGTGATGTCATTGGGGGTTACTGTATAAACAGGTATTGTGGATATAACTTTAGTTCAAACTTGAGATATGATTTATCATTAAATTACGTGTAGAATTATTTCGCTCAATTTGCGTAGAGAATTGAAAGCTCATTTTCTTGTGATTTTAGCTACAATTTTAAAAGTACCTATATCAGTTACAGGCGATCTCCTTCCATATTTAAACGGAAAAGAAAAAAAAAAAAAAAAAAAGAAAAATAACATTATCAAGAGAAGTTTTTTTTATGAAATAGTAACCGCTTACCATAAGACTGTCGAACTGTGTTTGATGTTAAGGAGATTACGGTGCAATATATCGATTTTAGTGTTGTGTAATATAGGAATACTCCAGTAAACGTTAATGAGGATAAGTGTACAGACCGCGACAGGTGAACCTTCAAAAGTAAAAAAAAAACTGAATTATACGAATAATTAGTATGTATTAAGTTTTTAGTGATTTCTCTTATTAAGAAAAATAATAGTCAATCAAAAAACCTTTTAGAAAAGACAAAAAGATCAGGACAATTCGCATTTCCAAATATTTGCAGAATCCTCTAAAAGTGACAATGTGTCCAAGGCCTGACTTTGTGTCCCGGTAGCGAACTAACGTCATCAAAGGGGACATTGAATAGGACACAGCACCCCTGTTGACAATGCTGCATGGAGATAAAAAATATATGGAGTGGCCACTTATATTTTGTGTGATTCAGAAAGACATGAAAATTGACGTGATTGAAAGCAAATCTTTTCATCTAGTACAAAAAGTTTAGATATTTAAAAAATAGTATTTATAAATAGAAAAAGGCCTCGTAAATAAATTATACAACTGCACGCTCCAAAGGGTATGTTACATTACGAACAAAAAATTGACTTACGATTTTTTTTAAAGTTATCCAGCTAATTTCAATATCATTAACATCTTTCATTGAAAGAACCCAGAGTCACAGAAACTTATATATCAGGGTTTGTTTGATCTGTGAGTTTTATTTACTACTTGCTTTTGCCTGCGTGTTTTCCTTTATGTTGCATCAAAACTGCCCGTTTTTTCCTATATCTATTTTGCTCTATTTTCATACGTTGATCAGCTTTGGTGGTTTAATCGGCACAACAATGAAACAAAATCATACAAGCACAATTTTTATACAATTTAAAAGGTAAACGTCCTATAGGTGTAGTGGTACATATTAACCGTGTAATAGACTTTGCAACGCCATCTTATAGCTTATCAATATGTGTTAACAATGGCTACTCCGTAACTTTCACACTCCTAACAGTGTCCCCGTACACCCCTGTCATGGTGAATTTATTTTGTCACTTTTACCCCTCACTTTCGCAAACCTAATAAGGATCAGTACTAGCAGACATCAAAATGCCAGTTAAGAACTGTGAATCCTTCTTGTAAATTCCTGCCCTTAGATTTGGAAGAAATCTTAATTTAATTTGGCACAAACAAAGGGTGGCCTATGGTAGGATGAACTTGCCAGCACATAAATCTAAGTACAATAAGGCGAGAATCCACAAAGTTGTAGGGATGTTGATTAAATAAACCTTTATTATTTGAAAATTCCAACTTATAAATGCGAAAGTTTGTATGAGTTTGTTATTCTTTCACAGGAAAATGGCTGAACCGATTTGGCTGAAATTTGGAATGGAGATTGCTCAAATCCTGGAACAACATATAGGTTATATTTCATCCTGGAATTCCAACAGGAGCGGATTCCGGGCAACAGCTAGTCGTCTTCTTTATCGTGTCGATGTCTGATGGGTTTATATGATATCGGACCAAAACTCCGCCACTCTAATTGCATTATCCGTGCCCTGCACAAGGTCCTCGAAGGTACACCTGTGAGGGCACGACGGACACTGCAACAAATGCTCCATCGTCTGCAGAGGATGACCACATAGGCAACGGGTGTCAGTAGGGTTACGTGCAAAACCCCAATCCACCATGTCATCATGTTACAGCTAGTAAAATAATAGTAATATTCATTTGAGCGTATTTACTAATTGCATTTTCAGATTACGTTTTAGAGCCCAAAGTACGCTTTTTGTTATAGTTATAGGTTTACTATTATAATACATAAAATAATATTCCTCTACTTTATAGTTTTGAAGCGTCCTGTGTTTTTATTAGGTTTCCGTATCCAAAAAGTAAAAACGGGACTCTATATTACTAAGACTTCGCAGTCCGTCCATCGGTCTGTCCGACTCGTACTTGACTGATTATATTTCTATCGTGTCTGTATAAATAAATAAGTAGATGTATGATATTATAAAAGCTTTTAAAACAAATAGGTTCCATTATTTTAATACGATTTTAAGACATTTTAGCAGTGTCTTTTTATGCAAAATTCATTGTATTATCATAATTTGTTTTCAAACCAAGGACTTAACAGAACTTTGCATTTAAGACTTCTTAAAAATACTTTCCACTTAGAATTTTGCGCATCATAACATCTTTATAGAACATTATTTATTCATTTTTCTTTTAGCTTGCCATGTTCAGGAGCGGGACAATTTTTAATCTCATTTAAGGTGTCAATCCGTTATTGCACACGGGTACAATAAAGATATTTGTATTTGCGGTTAATGAATGAATGAATACTTAAAAGGCTACTGATTTGTCACGGAACATAACCCGGCAGTTTTTATATAACTTAGATCAATTACCTTAATATAAGAGTAGGAACAGCATACTATTATTATTAAATGCTTATGTATGGCTGTTAAAATATTTTATACGTTGTAAGTAAGTAACTTTTACATTTGTTAATCTGCAGTAAAAAAAAATATTTGAGTAAATACTCAAATCTCTATCAGTTATTCTTATTATGTTATATTCTAACTAGTTAAAATAAATATAAAAAATTAAATTATTGCTTGTTAGAATAATACTTAAAAAAGCTAATAGATTCATAAAGATAAAATAAATTATAAAACAAACAAAATGAATTCATTTCAGACAATCGATTTGGCATAACATAAACATCAAATAGCATGAAATTTAATTAAAAATCAATAAAAAAATAAACTTAATCACACATGAACAATTTCGTCTCATCGAATATTTTTTTCTTTCTTTCCTTTACAATTTTATTAATTTCACAAAAAAACGCATTAACGAAACTGTACGCTTAACTCCCCTTACTCATGAACGAAAAAATTCTAGTCATCATTTAACGTTAAGCGATTAAAACAAATTCAATGGCATGAACCCCGAACACAGTTAGGTTAGAAAGGGTCAATACATCAAGTAAAAGTAAATAATGATGGCTAGTTTCTTAGGCAACACCAAACTTAAAAAGGTCCGATGGAGCGCGCCTAATACGACGATATTTCTCTATCGCGTCATAATAGTGACCGTTTGGCACTTGGCACTTAATTTTAATGTTACTAACAGACTGATGATTAGCTTCGTCTGTAGCGATTTATGATTCTATAGCTTTTGAAATTAGATCTGTTTTTGCTTGGAATGGTAATGGAGTTATGGTATTTGGCGTGGTATTGTCGATTTGGTTATGGATGGTCGTGGTTCGCGCACCTTTCTAAAGGCTGATGACAAAGACTGGTAATTGTGCGCTAGCCTTTATTGTAATGGTGTTACTTTTTGCTTGTATTGTTCAAGCTACTATGTATGTTTGTTTTGTGATATTTATATTGAGCTCTAAAGCCTAGCGGGGCATTCGTGTTCGTAAAGGTCGTACTTGTCCAGCGACTATAAGCGAGGACTGACTTGGAGTGGTCGTATCTAATGGTATTTCTATCTTGAGCCCATTTATTGTTTAATTCAGAAAAATTAGGAATTTAATTGCGTCATTAATTGCCACTTTTAGGTGGCTTTGTTGTAAAGAACGTAATACATTTCTAATAAGGTGTGGTGTGGTTTACCTGTATGAATTGAAGGTGAGAAGAGAGAATACGCTGCCACACTGAGCCTGGAACTAAATCCGCGTTAAAACATTTTCGAATAATTTCTCTTTTCTGTGGAATGAATGCATTAAGCAGCCTGAAAATCAAATTGTTCTGGTTTCCTTGAAAACATTTAATAAATTATAATTTAAGAGGTTAACATATTAGTACACATACATAGTATTTATCTCTACTACCTACTACCAGTAGATCTAAAAATAAATGAAATGATAGATATACATAGTCTTTTTAACAAAAATGAACCCTTTTACTGTCAAAAAGTAAGTAATATCTATATATTCAACCAACAGACAGGATAAAAATTTCAGAACTAGCCAAACATGGGGCCATGCTAATATTTAATGTAGACGGCGCTTTACCTAAACGTCCCTCTTTGTATATAAATAAGGTTTGAAAGAAATTGATAGGGATGATTGATGAAAATATTGACGCAATGTGAACTCGTGTGCAATCTCTTGGGGTAACGTCAGCAGAATAAATTACGATTTGCGATATTCGAATATTTTAGCGAAGCCATAATTTTGAAAAACAAAATTTTGTCGTTTATGGGTTGATCTTTTGCTTCATCGGTCCCTCACTGCTGAGGATCGTGATCACATATGTGCCTCCAAGTTATGCGATCACCAGTGATATGGACCGCTCTGTACTTATACTTGTAGTGTATGTCTGTGTGTTAAGTTGATACTTGGTCAAAATTTATTGGTTCATAAAAAAAAACTACTTTATACTCACAAATAGATTTAAGGTTTACTTATATTTAAGTCAAGCAATATTGTTGTTGACAAGGAGCATTCAAATACAATGGCTTCCATATTTGTTGAAAACTGATTTTTAATTGAAACTAGCTTTTGCCCGCGGCTTAGCCCGCGTGAACTTCCCTCGGGAACAGTGCCTTTCCCGTGCCCTATTTTCTTCACAACACTTCTAACTATGTGTATGAAATGAAACTTTTAAAGAGATTTAGTTAAGTAGATTTTGAGTTATTACTATACTAACTAATACCACTTTATTTTATATGTATCAAAGATATTAATTTTAGCATTTTATTTCTTTTATTATTGTTTTATTTAACTTTTAAGCACAGAAATTTGTACTTAGTTTTCAAATTAAAAAAAAATGAAAAGACTTATCAGCCTAGAATTTTTTATAAAAATGAGCAAATTAAAAAGTACAGTTTTGAACCTTAATTATTATGATGTAAATCCGATAAATACATAGAAAATGAACAAAGTTTTAGAGAATTTTTTTTTCAAGATAAAACTACGTTTTCAATATATAATTATTATTTTTTTGGTAAATGGGGATTCGGTAGGTACTCTACTTTTCTCTCTCTCAGTATTTATGCAAATAAACTGGTTGTCGCTCGCGGTTCTAATCGCGTGGTACTGCGTTACATCTCACTAAAAAGTAACCATGTTTGACCTCCGCCCTTAACCATACCCATGCCAAATTTCACCAAAATCGGTCCAGCGATTAAGACACGTACGTTAACACCAAATAAAATAAAAGCAAATGTATTCAAAAATATTTAGATGCTAATGAGTACACGAAAGTGATACGCGGCGATGATGTTCGTAGGTGGACAGACAGACTTTTGGATTATACTGGATACTAATATTATATAATTAGTATGAAAGTATGGATGCCTACTGCCAAGTTCAAGGTCAAGAAATCTTGACCAGTCTTGACCTCTCGGCTCTCAGACGTTGTCGAAAAGACTTTTCTCTTAATCGAGTTCTTACTTGTGTATTTTATTTACCTCAAATTAACTGTATTGTTGTAGATTAAATTATATTAGGCTAGGTGCTACAAGTTAATCTTTTCTTATGGTAATCCATTTTATTGCATCAAAATGTAAATTGTAAAAACAAGAATTGCCAAAAGAAATATCATGATTTACGCGTAAGTTTTACCCAAATGTAATAACATTACAAAAAGCCCAATAAGTCTAACATAAATGAGGTATACCTTCATTATTTTCTACATAACTGAAATATTTAAATGATTGGTGGATAAAATTAAAAAATCCTTTTTTTGTTCGATGCAATGTACATTCGATTTGGTCCCATTAAATTTTTTTTCGAAATCGGTGCAGTAGTTTGGTTTTAAAATCAACACAAGTGAAATAATATACGTAAATCAATTATGTCAAAAATAAATCGAGCATTTTTGTGTTTTCGTATGTTCACAAATTTCTATTAAGTAATTCAGAAAGGCCAATCGACCTCGTATGCCCCAGTGTTAGTGTTTTAATACGCCTTCACTGCCTCTGTAATTATTTATATTTTACGTTTCTTTGGGATCCATTTATATCGCATTAGATGCAAGCTCAGTTGAGCATGCGTGGTCCATCGACCCTGTATGCCTTGGTGTCAATGTTTCAATTATGAGGTACTGCCACTGTTATCGATTATTTACAGTCTATCGGAGTACTAGGTCAATTGCCCCTGCACACCTAGGTGCTTTAGTTTTTCTTATCTGTCAAAGTTCAATTGGCCTCAGAAAAAAATTATAATCGGTATTTGTTTTTTAAAAATAAAAATATTAAATTCGCATAACTACCAATATTTTTTTCCACTCTTAGCAGCCATCTTGCGCGACATGTCAAACGACATTCAAGATGGCGGCGATAGGCGGCTATCGGACGTCTAATAAATCATAGTTTTGCAAGCGGGTCGCAATTTCCGATTTTCATAATATGACATTATAATACTTCAATTTGTTCGAAGGTTCATATATTAAATATAAATACCATCTCATACTCTATTACTTAAGTAGTTATACTAAAACTTAGCTGCCAAATGTTAGTTTAATTGTATATTCTAATCTAAGACCTGTGATCTGAACTCTTAGGAAGTACTGTTTCGGTTAGAGAAAGATGAAAATATCTTAGCGTCCTCTTTAGCTTATTATAAATGCTGTTGAATAAAAAATATGTTTGTAGTATCGGACTCTAAAATTCTCAATGTATAAATTTATTTTTATTCTAAAAAATATTTGTGAAAATTTTAAACCTTTGACTGGCCGACGGACAGACTAGAGCTAAAATGGGGTCCCTTTCTTACCCTATGGGAATAAAAGAAACTCAAAAAAACTCTTAGAGCAACGTTGTGTAACCGTGTGAACGCAACTTTATTCTCTTTTTGAAATTTGTAACACATTTGAATTCCTATGTATCGCGCAATAGTTTTTCAAAATCTGCAAAACGACATCCCCCAAACAATCGGTACACGAAAACGACAACAGTTATTGAATGCGTCCCGCGGTCACGTCTCAGCGCGGTGTACGTTAATATGTCGCACGTGAGTCGATTGCCTAACGCTCGCTTATAAAACGTGTAGCCGCGACTTTATTCTCCTTTTGATTGTGACGACGTGCGTACCGTGACGTCACGTTGCGTTTAAATATTGCTTTTTACAGCCAGTTACTTTTTTAAACGGTATATTAAAGAGAGAAACCATATAATTTAGAAATCGCGCGCGGTTTCTACCCAGACAATTTTTTTTTATCTATGATTTTTAGGCTCTTGACAAACATCATTGAAAGTCGCGTTGTTTCTTTATAGCTCCATGTTTATGACATAGCAAATAAACTTTAGGAGATTTGCCTACTATGGTACTCGTACAGTCAGCGGAAACTGGCAAGTTACGTTGGTAAAAAGTGTTTGGCTTTGTCGCCTCCTAGGCCATGTAGAAAACGATAAGCTAAAAGTGCTGACTTGACGGCGCAGTAGAGTAGACTTACTCCCAAGGTTGCCGAGGACTGGGCGAAGTAAAGGAAGGACCGCTTTCTTTCTTTTGCTTCTCCACTTCGTTACCAGGTTGATGCAACCAGTAAAGTGTTAAGATGAGACTAAAAGCTGCATTGCTTGATGGTAAAATAATGATTTGGCCCACTATACTTGTTGAAATTTGGAGTTTATATTAAGGAGCCAATTTTGTGAAATTCCCACGGGAGCAGACCCCAAGGCGGCTGCTAGTATATAATACCTACTACTAGCAAACTAGTAAGCTTCAATTTACAAACTTGGTACAGATCTAGCTGTGCTGTAGAAGCATCATTATTAATTCATTAGAGGTGACGCGTGTAATCCGACGGCGGTATTTGATTAATATAAATTAATTATGTCTGTTCATATTCTATGAGTAGATATAGGTATCTAGCTTCACTGGCAATTACGTATTAATATTACAACTAGTTGTTGTCCGCGACTCCGCCCGCGTGGTACTATGCGCCAAAAAGTATCTCGATCTTTAAATATATCATACCAAATTTTGTCAGAATCGGTCCAGCGGTTTAGTTATGAAAGCGTGGCAGATAGACAGACAGACTTAGCATTTATAATTTGTTGTGTGGCTCCGCCCGCATGAACCTTGTTCTTTAACTAAATAATAACTAATTTACTAAATAAATATAATATCCAACTATACCGCCTCTGTTACCTAGTAATAAAGGCGTTCGCCTAAAGACCTAAATAGAAGAAAAAAAGAAAAAAGGATATTGGGTTCGATTTTCACGGGAAACACATCACAAGTTGCTTCTATTATTGACATTATTATTAAATTTTGCTTTTGTCCGGATGTCTGTCTGTCTGTCTATCTGTTTGTTCCGGGCTAGAGGTCCCATTTCTGAACGGATCCTAATGAAACTTGGCACACGTGTTCCTTGATTTATTTGCAATTTTTAGTCGATTTTTTTTTTGATTGGGGGCGAAAATGGGAGAACTTTGCTATATTGCTTATATCACTGGCCGCAAGATGGTTCTTTTAAAAATTAATATGCGCTATGGTTTTATAATTTTTTTTATTTTTTTTATTATTATATTTTTTTTAATATTATTTTTATTTTATTTTATGACCGTCTGACCAAAATAGGTAGTAACTATGGAAAAAATCCTTCTTTTGAGAAAAGATGAGGAAAAAGAATTATGTAACAGAATGGGATATACCTATCTATAGGGTTATAAAAAAAAAGAGAAAGGTAACGGAGGAGGGTCGCGAGGTCTACTGTTCACAGAACCACTAGTAGTTAGGACATTGTAGGTAAAATCAATCGATTGTCTGGTAAAAAAGATGATTCCGTACTTCGGAAGGCACTAGAAGCCGACCCGCGGCCCTACCGCCTAACTCGATTGCTATCGCTATGGCTATGGTTTATGACGTCATCCTGTCTTTTCGAACTGCCAAGCAAAGCGATATTGCTTTTACATGTATTCTATGGACCAAGACATTGTCTTAGTCTTGGTCTTGGACATGTGAAAGCAATATTGCTTTGCTAGGCGATTCAAAAAGACAAGATGACGTCATAAACCATAGCCATAGCGATAGCAATCGAGTTAGGCGGTAGGCCCACCGGCTGCCATCTGGATCATTAAAGGAACCAGGTTAAAGGCTGAGAACCGGCTCCGAAGAACTGAGTCTAGATATGCATGGTCGATTGACCGTGTAACTCACACGATATGATGATGTAATACCACAATCCCGATATATCCTGCCTTTAAAACGAAATTACATTACCAATTCGGCCACAGTTAACCGGTGGTCCGGAACCGGACGCGCAAACGTTTTTATTATTTGTTGTTTTAGGAGATTGACGACACGTAACGACATCGACGCGACTAATTTGTTAATGGCTGATTTACACGGTACGGTTTCTAAATAAACTTTGAACGATACAGTCGGGTGAAATGTTGGATTCGTTTTTCAAATGTTATACAACATTAAATGAAATGATGAATATTAATTAAATGTTACGAGTACATACATACATATCATCACGCCTGTTTCCCGTAGGGGTAGGCAGAGACTAAAGATTTCCATTGGCTACGATCGTTACATACCTCTCTCGCTTCCCACACACTCATCACTCTCGTCATACACGCTCGCCGATTTCGGGTACTCCTAATGTCTCCCTTTTTCAAATGGTCTGCGATTTGTTCGCATTACGAGTAGTAAATAGAAAATCTGACTCAGTGTTTTTAAGATATGGAAAAGACATACTAAGTCAAATGTATCTAAATATGTATTGCAGTAAATAAATCCCAGCCAACCCAGCGGATGGGTATAGAAAGAGAGGAAAGCCAAGAAAAAGATGGTCAGATAACTTAAGGGTCTTCGAAAAGGATTGGAAAGAAGCGGTACAGGACAGGGACGCATGGAAGAAAAGAGGGGAGGGTTTTGCCCAGCAGTGGGACACCTACAGCTAGGGGAAAAAAACCTTTTCATTGTGCCAGTAATGCCGGAATTGTGTCAGCCTGAAAATACTATAGTGTTTTACCACGATTACACCCGAATCATGCTAGTTGTCTTGTTACCCTGTAAATAGGATTACGGAGGTCAGATATTTGCTTCCATATCAAGGACCATGATTAAATCGCACCCTGGGCTCGATCTGGTATGGGCTCTGAACCATAAGCAGATAGTATGTAACTGGGAAAGATACAAGATATAGATAAGAAGAAAAGATAAACGTATTTCCTCTTTCTCTACAATTCAACATTATTATCATTTCGTGTATGTGTTACGGTCATTCGACCACGCAGACCCTGTTGTCAAAGTTCTTCGGTTCCCTTCCTCTAGGCTTGTGACGTGGTTCCTTTAACGACTACCAGATGGAAACCATGGCAACCGGGACCAACGGCTTATCATAATACCTTCTGAGAGAATCATCTTTATTATCAGACAATCAGCTGATACACGCCTGCAATGTCCTAACCAAATTGTTAGTGCTCTTTTAAAATTGTAGAAGTACTCCATCGTGCTTTCCAAGCAAAGTTCCCGAAACTTCCGTCTTCAACAATCTAATTAAGCTCTAAAGCTCTGAAAAGTCAACATTTAGACACTTTGATTAACAGTAGGTGCAAGTTTATGTTGTCATGATCTAGCTTAAGAATAGACCACTTCTTTTAAAGTTCTGAGTGATAGAAAATTTATTAAAAACAGCATTTCAACTACATTTGATTAGCTGAATACGCGACAGGAAAAGACCAAGATTAGAGAGAGATTTCAATAGTTTTGATAAGTAGGTATGAGAGGTTTTATAGAACCTTAGAAAGAAATCCTCTTGCCCTTTATTTTTTCATAGTTTAACGGTGCTAGACAATAGTGGGTACAAGACTTACATGAAGTAAAGTTCTGCGCTACTTGTGGCGTTTTTAACTGGCAGCAGTGTATTTTCACTGGGTGCAGAGGGTATACAAATGACGTCATCCCAACGTGATTTATTTATCATCCCAGTAGTTTTAAGAAACTACAAATTCTAGCTGCAGTATAAGAGAACGAGAACAATTATTTTATAAAGTAGGTATTATTCTTTTTGATTATTCCACTAATGGCGACCAATCCAAACTAGGCCTTGCACTCGCTGTCATTGCTTGACGCACGGTATCGTTAAGAACATACATATCTTGGCCATCGAGCTCCCCATTTCTTTTAAAAAGTATTTAAGCAAAACTTTTGTATAACACAGACGGAGATTTTCAGTTGCCTATCTTATTAGCACCAGAATCCCCCAGTGATTCAGACGTCTCGTTATTCAGCTCATGTTCGACCCGGACGAGGTTCGATCCCCTGACAGACTACCATAAATATCTGTCGCAACAGACGGGCCTGAGTTCAAATCCCGAAGGACAGAGAGGAAGTTCTAAAAATTATCCCACTTAAGGTAGTATTCGGATTTTTTTGCCATTGTCTGTGGAACTTCCATTTATATAATAACTAACTGATCCCCGCGGCTCCGCCCCGCGTGAGACTCGGTATTATCGCGCCCAAAAGTAGTCTATGTTTGACCTTAGGTCGTTAACTACATCCCTATCAAATTTCATCACAATCGGTCCAGCAGTTTAGCCGTGAAGAGGTGACAGACAGACAGACTTTCGCATTTATAATATTAGTATGGATTCCAAATTTAAAATTGGGTTTAACAGATTAACTATCTAAAACTCAAGATCAATACTGAACCGGAATCGTACTTTTTTTGCTTGATTTACCACAGATTAAAAAAATTGCCTGGCGTCAGACCACGCGAATTTCATATTTCTGTGCCCTGAACCGAGTTTTTTTTCTAAGTAGGCAAACAAACTCAAACATGAAAAAGGACATATCTTTTTTCAACAGCAGTACATAATCAACAAAAACAGCCGCGGGACATGAACAGCATTGGTCCTCTCATTAAAGATATAAACTTAAATCTGAAAAAGAACATCAACTTCTTTTAACTTCAATGAAAAGTCCCACGCAAGCACAGCCACGGGCAACATTTAACTAAGATTAAGCTAAGAAAACAGCATTTCTCGGTCCTCTCATCAAGGCATGCAAGGTTCGGGTAACGTTCTCATTCTCAACAACACTCTTGGGACGCCGCTGCAAGGACCATCCTTGAGCTTCACGATGAAAATATTAACGGGCTTTGAAGGTAAATGCATGAGGAAAGGATATTAGCTTCAATATTTTATATAAACTGTTATTTTCAAACGAATAGGACAAAGAAAGTGATAAAAATCACGAAATATGTATAAATTGAATTACAGCGCGACGTTTTATCACAGCCAGCAACGATAAACGCCCGCCGTTATTTAAATTCAAAATATTCTAATCAATTAAAGACGTCCTAATGGACGTGCAAGTGATTTTTTTATAATAAACTTTTTTTTTCTTTTAATAATAAACTAGCGACCCGCCCCGGCTTCGCATGGGCATAAAAACTTTTCTCTCGAATCACTCTCTGTCTATTAAAAAATCCGCATCAAAATCCGTTGCGTAGTTTTAAAGATTTAAGCATTGAAAGGGACATAGGGACAGAGAAAGCGACTTTGTTTTATACTATGTGGTGATGTCCCAACTGCCCAGACACAAGGGACTTAGCCAAAGTCACAATTTCAAAACGACGAATGTCAACAATATGATCTAAGGTCGACAAGCAAAAAATGTATGGGATTGACATAAGCTGCGATAAATCACGTGGTCAATATTATAACAATCCCATACATTTTGTTACTGTCGTAGTTCGTTGGATTATGTTGCCACATACTGGTTAAAATTGATTGGAAAGACAGACAGAGAGAAACTGATGGAAGAAAGAAGAAAATAGGAAAGAAGTCACACCAAAAAATATTCATGAGGTAGCGAGTGTCCTAAACCTATTAAAATTTACCTTTGAATAAAATAAATATAATAAAGTCTAAACTGCGCATTAAAATTGTCACAGCGAGCTGGCGACGTGAGCTAGGGTTCCGTAAAACAATAAGTACAATAAATTACAAGTTTAATAGATTGCCTTAGTTAGCAACAACTTTACTTTCGAGTTTAATTGTTGTTTTTTAATTCTTATTCCTACAATTGTTTTTTTATTTATCTACAAATAACAGAAGACAGAATCCATAATCCATACTTAATATTATAAATACGAAAGTCTGTCTGTTTGTTACGCTTTCACGGCTAAACCGCTGGACGGAATTTGATGAAATTTGTTATGGATATAATGATATTATTGATCAATAACATTCCTGGAACATGCTCCTATTGGCTGGGTTTGCCTGTTAAAACCCAAGTTAAGAACCAGTGGTCAAACATAGGTTACTTTTGGGCGCGATATAACCAAGTTCCACAAGGGTGGAGCCGCGGGCATCATCTAGTAAACTCATAAAATAAAGTTTGTCCATCTGTCATAGTCAATCTATACAGAATATTTTGGTTCAGTGCCAGTCAAAAATCCTTCTATGAAAATATATTATTTTAAATTACGTAGCATCCATAGATAACCAAAAGTAACCAGGAGAGAAATCAATCTCATTATCAAATTTTGACTCCTTTTAAGTTCCTACGGGGTTTATTAGTCCGAGCTACAATTGTATCTTGTTAAAAAAAAACTACTCTTCCATTAACTTTCAAACAGCAAATAAACGCACATAATCTTTTATCTTATTGCTCTATCTCGCATTTTTCATCCAAACAGCTTCTTGTTATACTTAAACATTTTAATCCCTCACATTTTAAAATAAACCTATTGAACTGCATAATTCCATAATGATAAAATAAGTAACACATCAGGCAAATGTATGTTTTGAAGAAACATGGAAACATTGGCATCGTATTTTAATATTTATGATTCTTAGCGCATGCTAAGAAAATCTTTCATGCCACAAAATCTATATTGATTTTGAGACTTGCAGACCTATTGCATAATGCGATCCTTTGAATATTGTATGGGTTTGAGTGAAGTACCTTCTTTTTTGTCTTATATTTTTGGGGTAGTATTATGTACTTAGTTTTGAATTGAAACTCTTTGTTTCTAAATAAATCCTTTTTCATGAATTAGTGGCCAACCTTTTAGTATCTCGATTGGCCTAATGATTTTTTTACCCGACTACGGTGAAGCCATAAGGAAGGGTAATGATTTTGGCAGGGTGCGACCACGGCTTTACCATGACCATTTATGTACGTATACCTTTCTGGATTCCTATCTCAATTATGTCCTTGTATTAATAATTATTATTTTTAGACACCACGTAGTCGGGTTATAGTTTTTTTAACTTAATTTTTATTTACTTCAAATATAGAAATACATTATTTTTATCATTTATACCTATCTAGGACACAATCAAATTTTCACATTTGGGCGTTTCACAAAATTATCCAGAAAGGTCATATTATTGACAAAATATTGACCTCGTGATCATAATTTTCGGCTTTAGGCCAATATTTTGACTAGAGATGTGACAGTATCGATGAATCATTAATTGTATAAAAACTCAAAAGTTAATTTTGTCGATTAGTTTCACCTGCAATATGTAGATATTGTGTTATTAATTAAGCTAAGGCTCTGCGACCTAAAAACGATCTTGACCTCCGACATAGGTCTTGATCTTTATTAACCGCTGTTTTGCGCTGATTTTTTTCCCAGTCAGCTCTGCTAATTGTCTTCCAGGTTTTAAAGAACATCACTTTAGGTCTACACTCTATAGCTTGCTTAATGTTTAATAACTAATTAGTAAATATCAACATTAGTAATAATTTTGAGGCACTTGTTATTTAATTAACTATATATCCTAAAAGAAAATCTTCTGTGTCAAATTACCTGTATATTATTTTGAGATATTTAAACTTTAACCTCATACAGAAGTAAAGAAGGAAGAAAAATTAGGCAGATGTTTAGTTTTTAATAAGTTTTGAAGTGTTCGTTTATTATTTTAGGTCATCGGTGACATTCATTCTAAACATAATAAGAATACAATTTTTTATTCCCAGTAATATTACTAAGAAATAGGTATGAATACATTAAAATTTTACATTACAATCTGACGTCTTTTGGCGCAAACCAACAATTGACAGGACAAATTTCCTCGCAGCTCTGGCACATACAGACAGGTGTACTGAGCCAAGTGGAACGCATAAATATAGCAAAACACAAAGTTATCGATGCCGCTAAGCCGCCTTTATTGACTATAGTCCCATCACTAGCAGAACGACCTAACTTTTCTCTTGACTGTTTGATTTTAGACTCTATGTTTTCGGTTTTAGATATCAGTGTTGTTTAATTTGTAAATTATGAACATTTTGTGCCACCAAAGTTGGTTTTGCAATAATGACACTATGACAGGCTTGGTGTACTGCATGCGTTTAATATCGTTAATCGATACACTGCTATGGAGTCTGAATACAAAGTGGTTTTAAGTAAACGTGATTTGCTGGGCGAAGTGTTGTTTTAGTTCTGGTTGCAAATTGTGATGGACGATGGTTTGGTTTCTAAAACCAAATTCTTCTTCATCATCGGTCTCTCAATGCTGAGGATCGTGACTTTGTATTTCCAGAGTGCGTGATCGGCAGTACTACGGAACGCAACTATATATAAATAGCTTTCGCCCGCGGCTTAGCCTGCATGAATTTCCCTCGGGAACAGTGTTTTTTCCCGGGATGAATATCATATGTCCTTTTGAATATTCCTGGCTATATATATGCGAACATTCAAGAAGATTGGTTCAGTAGATAGGGCGTGAAGAGGTAACAAACAAATATACAAACTCATTTTCGCACTTATAATATAAGTTGGGATTCCTGCCACCAGCATATTATTATTTATTACGCTGTCTACCCATCTCGCTGGAGGCTTTTCTCTGGCCCGATTTATTTCTGTTCTGCCCAGTATTATAAGTTTTTCCAGACAATGTCTAGGTGATAACATCATCATCATTTCAGCCGCAGGTCATCCACTGCTGAACGTAGGCCTCCCCCAAGGATTTCCAGAACGACCGGTTGGAAGCGGCCTGCATCCAGCGTCTGCCTGCGACCTTCTTTAGGTCATCTGACCATCTGGTCGGTGGATGTCCGACGCTGCGCTTGCCGGTGCGTGGTCGCCATTCGAGAACCTTTCTGCCCCATCGGCCATCGGTTCGTCGCGCTATATGCCCTGCCAACTGCCACTTTAAAGAGCTAATCCGCTGGGCTATGTCGGCGACCTTTGTTCTCCTACGGATCTCCTCATTTCTGATGCGGTCTCGAAGGGAACACCGAGCATAGCCCTCTCCATAGCTCTTGTGATCGCATAGTGTGTCCGAAAAATCTTAGGGGCCTTTCCTGGCAGTACGAAGAAAGACGTTTCGGGATGCTGAGTTCCACAGGAATAGAAATCGTTTATCCTCATGGCAGTCTATGGTATTCATAAAAAACCAAAACCAAATGGAAGAGTAAAGTATATAAATAAATAAATATAAATATTAATAAATATATAGGGACAAATCACACAGATTGAGTTAGCCCCAAAGTAAGTTCGAGACTTGTGTTATGGGATACTAACTCAACGATACTATATTTTATAACAAATACATATATAGATAAACATCCAAGACCCAGGTTAATCAGAAAAAGATAATTTTTCATCTTGACCTGACCGGGGATCGAACCCGGGACCTCCTGAGTAGCGGTCAGGCATGTTAACCATTACGCCACGGAGGTCGTCATGTATGTAGACGAACAAATTGTGCGAATTGCATTTGTAATGTTATAAAATACGAGTCTGTCTATTACGCTTTTACAGCTAACTCGTGGGACCGATTTTGATAAAATTTTGTATGAACATGGTTAAAGACATGGTCAAACATAGGGTACTGTTTGGCGCGATAGAACCTAGTTCTGCAGTGGAACCTCGAGTGAAAGGTCTTCTTCTTCATCGGTCCCTCAATGCTGAGGATTGTGACCACACATGTGTTTCCAGAGTGCGCGATCGGCAGTACTACGGACCGCATTATATATGCTGCCTCCAGCAGCTCTCCTCACGCTGTCCACCCATCTTGCTGGAGGCTTTCCTCTGGCACGTTTTCCATCTGTTCTGACCAGTATGAGATTTTCCAGACAAAGCCTAGGTGATCGCATGATGTGTCCGAAAAAACTTAGGCCCGGGCGAAAGGTAGTCACTGCATAAACAGAGACAGCTATACAATACAGCTAAATCAGTCCATTTAGATAAAAATCTAGCTACATTCTTAGTTTGCAGTGCACTCACTACTTTGATAATTTTAACCGGAGCGACGCGGCGTCGACTTGGGCCAAGTTCTTAGTCAATATTATTTTTCTTGTCGGTTTTTCTCCATTAGTGTAATTTTATTTAATTTACTTTTGTCTAGAGTTAATAAATTTAACAAACTAGCTGTAGGCTTTAATTTTGTTTGCAAGGTACTGCTAAATAACTTATGTCAGATGGGTCGTATGCCTTTTATAATACGTGTAAATTGTGTGCAGGGTTGGAAACCTATTTTAAAGACCGATATTTTTAAGTTTTATTAATACAGGTATTAATCCCTAATTGTATGAAATAAAGAGGTACAGAACTGAGCGCCTCGTGAAACTTTCTATTTATATTATAAAAAAAAGTCGTGTTAGTTACCCTATTTATAACTCAAGAACGGCTGAAATGATTTTGCTAAAAATTGGTGGGGAGTTAGCTTAGAACCAGGAGAATGAACCAGGCGATGCCGCGGGAAAAAGCTAGTTTTACATAATATTGGTGAATGTGTTTTGCATTATGCACGGCAATTGAAAAAAAAAAACCTGTGCTTTAGAAGGCATATTAAGTCTATGGTCCCGCTATCATCTGGAAGTCGTTAAATAAACTAAAGAATACTGCATACATACATTCAAATGATAACACGATAAAAAAAAATACAAGTACTTTTACTTCTGGTATAATAAAGTCTGATAAATAAAACTAAACCTAACAACCTTGACCTAAATTTGAAATCTTCAAAGCAAAACGGAACCGTAATCATATAAGTAATACAATTTCCTTCACATTGAAAACAGATCGCGTTGTGGCGTTTGCGGCGATCCATCATACTAATCACACCACTAGGAATACAACTCAGTATAACATACTTGTGTGATATAAATAATTTGATTATTCAGAAACTAACGGATTTCGTGATTATCGTAGTGAATTTTCATATGTGGTTTCCTGCTAAGAATATAGTTGTTTATAGATGGACAGAGGTACAGTGGGTTAAAAAGATTTGTACTTACAGTAACTAAGCAAGTAAAGCTATCTACTAACTCTATTTGTAAAATCTCATGGTGGAGGGGATAGGTCTCTTACTTATAAGAGGTGTTTCAGTGGCAAGGTTCAAAATTCATAATTCTTATGTAAAACAATTCAATAGAAAATAAATAAAAATGAATTAGCCTATGCAGAATATAACAAGAAGTTTGCAAAGTAACTTTTTAAAATTCTAAACAAAACAAGAGAAAAAAAGTGTGGAATACTCTTTCGAACTTAAGTAATCCCTCAAACAAAACCCAGTAACTACGCACAGACATACATACGGTCCGAATGCAGTCGACAATTAGACTTGTCTCGCCGAAGCCCCTCAACGTAAGCCGGCAGACGCCTCGGGAATAAAATAATTAAGATACAAAAAGATAGCTCACATACGAGTCTCAAAATCTATCTCTGCTTTCAAGAAACGTATAAAGGATTATTATCTTTCTTAAGCTTAATAAATAGATATTTAGTTTAAGTAAGTATATTTGTTTTTAAGGTATATATTTATTTGAGTATGTTATGTTTATTATATCATAATATTTTAGTACACTGTCTGTTAACCTTTTCTTCTTGTTCGAGAAGAAAGAGATTTCTTTACAAATAAGCAGCACCTTTGTTCTAATATTCTATATTCTATGTTTTTTCTTGTATATTTTTCTGTGTACTTACACATGAGACTGAAACTAAATAAATAAAAGATAGCTCGTATAGTTCAGTCATGTTTTAATATAGCGGAACCAATAAGACAAATCCCTAGTGCAGATTCAAAGCTCCAAAGAAGCATAAGCTGAAGATGCATCGTATGTCGATAACCAAGCGTGGCGTGATCAAGAGTGCCATGTGATACCGAGCATGGTGTCATTATATATTACTGTCTATTACGAGAATAGTGCTCTCCCCCGGAAAGACTGCCTCATTTAGCTCGCGGGATGAGGAAACAAGCACAATAAGTATTAACACTAATGCATTATTCGAATACGTCGCTACACGCAAACTTAACAAAATTACGCACACGTACAAGCAGTATGAACAGCGGTCATATAGAATTGGCAGAGGCAGTCGCCATGATTAAAATTGCAAATAGCGCCATTTCTGTGTAACTTTATATTTTTTGTATAGTGTCAGTTTTATTTCGACTGCCTATAGTTACGTATAAAGAGACAAAGGTAGTGCCGAAGTGGTGAGGACACTTGTAGGGATTAATGATGATATTCAGAGTAAAATATATAGTACTGTCAACCTGATGCTAAGTCACCTTTTAGCCTATATAAGTATATTTACTTAAAAACATACCAGATACAAATACAATTTGGTTCATTTTACAATGCAATCGCAATCTCTACCATCATCTACCACCTATTGAGATATTTGTCAAATCCTTTATTTTTTTGTAAATTTTGTGTCCTTTATTGATTTGTATGTGCGATGAATGTCCTAATAAATGTCTATTCTATTCTATTCCATTCTATTCTCTTTCGAGATTTACCGTACATCGGTAGTGACCTTATTGTTCACTACATGAAATATCACTTAGGTCAGAATTACAACGAAAGAAAAAAAGAGTTATGTACATCCACAAATTTACAATATCAATCAGAAAAATATAATTTTTCATCTTGACCTGACCGGGGATCGAACCCAGGACCTCCTGAGTAGGGGTCAGGAATGTTAACAATTACGCAATAAAGGTCTTCAAAGTGAAGATGACGATGAATGATGATTAGTTAGATTATCTGGAGCTACTCACAAAACACAATGTAATCATTAGACAGAGACGTATACTACGGAAATTGTCCTTCAAATTATTCTTCCCAAAATTGAATTTTTATCTTAAACATGATCTAAGAAACTAATAGGTTTTCGTGGGTTTCGTTTCAAAAAAGTACAAATTAAGCAATGAACATTATTTCCCGTTTCTACCGAGGCGATTAGAATAGTACATTTATTTTTTATGTTTATTTATTTATTTATTGGTCCATTCGTTCTTAAGTTAGTGTAATAAGTGACACGGCTTTCTTTTATATAGGTACTTATACATATTTATTTGTAAGTTTTGTAAGTTTTTCTTTTCTTTTTACGAGATTTCTGTTTGCATCTATAGCTTACAGTTCACAGCCCAGGGTACGCTTTTAATCATGGTCCTGATATGGCGATGCCTGTTATAACAAAGGAGTAACTATCGTCTGTTCTCCTAGCATCTTAGGACAAAACATCCCTTAGCTTAGCACTTATTAAAGATTTATTAACAAAAGACTTGAACTATCTTCCACATCAAAGCCTCTAAAGTACTACTCTACCCAACTAGCCTATCTCCCATCATCTTCACCTCATCAATACAAAGTTATACAAACATTTTTACCTAGCTAGACAGCGTGATTACATGCCACTCCCGTTACGGTCTATTTTACGACGTGTACTATGAGGCTGACTGTTACACCGTAGCTATCCTATTTGAATTGTTTATCACGTTCACGAACGTTTTTAAAAACACAATAGAAGTTTTATTGTTATAACTGCTATAGCAGTCGTGTGTCCGCCAACGTGTTAAGTTCAAATAATTTTTATTTTAATTATTTTCTTGCACGCTATAAAATCAATTATAACGAAGATAAATGTTATTTTTTTTAGTTTACATTTTATGGGCAAATCAATTTCTTTTTATTTTACTGTGTGTTCATCAGTTTAAGAATAGTTTAACATAAAAATTACTGCTTTGTTTCAAACCCAAATGATATACTAATAGTAAATTTATACTTTCTATACCTATTTATTGATTTGATATCATCCTATCATACTATACTATTCAACGAGCAATAAATTTATTTGTACTCGCGTTTTCGAAAACGGCTAACGATTTCTTTGAAATTTTAAACGTAAGTTCTAACACAGTCAAAAAGATAATCTAGCTAGGTTCCATGTCTGGGAAAATTAATTTTCACGCAAAAAAAATCTGTTTAAAACGAGCGAAGCTACATTTAAATTTAAACACAAATGTATGTAAGTATAATTTGTAAACCAAACATGTGATACTTATTTTATCTAGTCTTAAGACACATAAAGTTGTTGCACCCACTTCTACAGTTGCTTTTAATAGAATATTATAGTCATTTGGCTTAATAAAATGGATTCATAAGCTTAAATAATATGAAATAAGAAGAAATAAACAAACTCGATTAGCAAGAAAAGAAAAAATAGTTTCTTAACACATGTGTATTATTATTTTGTACAATAAAATTATTACAACATACAAACAAAAACACATTTTCAGTAAGCTTTGGTTCGCTAAGCCATCGTAGTTAATACGTTGGCGGATATTTTTAAAAACACTATAGATTTTTTATTGTTATAACTGCTATAGCAGTACTGCACCCGTAGCCAAGTGACAATTTCAAAACGCTAACGAATGTCGACAAGAATAAAATGTATGAGAATGGCATAAGATTGACCACGTGCTCTAGGACAGCTTATGTCAATCCCATATATTTTGTTTTTGTCGACATTCGTTAGCCTTTTGAAATTGTCACTTGGCTACAGGTGCTGTATTCAACAGTTGTTCAAGAACGACGGTGTAACAGTCAGCTGCGGCTCTATTCGGGACGAGCGCAAACAAGCACTTTGTAGGCTGTGTTTGCGTTTGGCCCTTGTCTTACTGATTACTAATAGTGAACTATGGTTTATTTATATAACAGGTAGTTAAAACATTACTTAACCAAATACTAATACCGTAAAATCTGTTAAAAACTAATTTAAGTTGTTTAGTACTACAATGTTCTGTTTCTCTGTACCCAAAGGTTGGTAGGAATAAATATTAGTAAAATTTGTATATTATATAAGTATACAAGCGACCAGCCCCGGCTTCGCATGGGCATAAAAACATTCCTGTTGAATCACTCTATTAAAAAACCGCATCAAAATCCGTTGCGTAGTTTCGATGATTTAAGCAAACATAGGGACAGACAGCGAAAAGCGACTTTGTTTATGCTATGTTAATAATAATCACTACATTACATAGTATAAAACAAAGTCGCTATCTCTGTCCCTATGTCCCTTTGTATGCTTAAATCTTTAAAACTACGCAACGGATTTTGATTAGGCCGGAGCGGGTCCCTAGTGTTTATAACACCTCCCACAAGTTATCTAAGCTTAACAATTAGTCCTCTAACGATAAAAACTAAGACTAACGCCTCAATGTGCCTTCTCAAACATAAAGTAGTTCAAAATAGAAATGGCATTAGTAGCCGCCAATCTCGCGCGCTAACATTATGAAAACGCACCTATAAAAGACTTATGGCTAAACAGCCTTTCAAGCTAAGGATTAGCTAAAAATATATGGCATTAGTTCACCCACCTATCCAAGTCAGATCGCGTTGGCCATAGATCTTCTATTAGACGACCTCCGTGGCGTTAACATCGGTCCGCTATTCAGGATGTTCTGGGTACGATCCTCGGCCAGTTCAAGACGAAATCATCTTTCTTTGATTGGCCTGGTTCTTGGGTGTTTATCAATATATGTATCACTATCACTACATTGTATAAAACAAGGTCACTACCCGCTGTCTGTCCCTATGTATGCTTAGGTCTTTGAAACTACGCAACAGATTTTGATGCGTTTTTTTTAATATATAGGTAGTGATTTCCATTCCTCTAGTAAATCAAACTTTGTTTATTGCAAAAACATACCATTAGAAGATTTATCTGTTCTGTAACAAACAGCTTAATTACAAACCCTATTACTTGTGTCATAAAAAGCTCATTGAGATAACATCCCGACTTAATTGGTGTATTTGTCAAACGGTAAGCAAAACTTTTGGAGATGGGATGCTGTGACAACTAAATGCCTGAGGCGGCGTCTAACTTGTATTCCTACCCCTATTCATTAACCTACCCTCTTCATTATTATTCAAATTGTTTTGGTATAGTTTGGGATGATCAAAAATATTATGAAACTATTTGCGCTCACGACTTTGTATGATTTGAAAAAAATATTATGAAACTATTTGCGCTCACGACTGTGTAGATATTTTTCTGCGGTAAAATGTAACTTGTTTGAAACTAGCTGTTGCCCGTGGCTTTGACTATATACATAAAAAAATTAATCAAAATCGATCTAGGGGTTTAGCCATGACAACATAATAGACAGACTTTCGCCTTTATAATATATGTCATCATCATATCAGCCACAAAACGTCCACTGCTGGACAAAGGCCTCCCTCATAGATTTCCGGCCCTCATCCAGCGTCTTCCTACGACTATAATAAGGTCGTCGGACCATCTAGTAGGTGGATGTCCCACGCTACGCTTGCCAGTACGTGGTCGCCATTCCAGAACGCAGATAGATGGTTCTGCGCGCTATGTGCCCCGCCCATTGCCACTTCGACGAGCTAATCCGGTGTGCTATGTCAGTTACCCTGGTTCTTCTACGAATCTCCTCATTTATAATGTGATCTCGCAGAGAAACACCGAGCATAGCCCTCTCTATAGCGCGTTGAGCGACCTTGAGCTTTATAATGTTAGTATGGATTCAATTTTAAAATCTAGCAAAGCAAAAGTTATCAGCGATAATTGTATGTGTGTATGTATCACTAGGTATATAGTATAAAACAAAGTCGCTTTCTCTGTCCCTATGTCCCTTTGTATGCTTAAATTAATAAAAAATTTAAAACTACGCAACGAATTTTGATGCGGTTTTTTATAATAGATAGAGTGATTCAAGAGGAAGGTTTTTATGCCCATGCGAAGCCGGAGCGGGTCGCTAGTTTTATATATGATTATGATAATTTTTTTTTTTCATTTGTTACAGGTGAGTGGTGAATTAGGGTGTGTGACTTGTGTATGAAGACTGGAGTGCCTATGGAATCATCCTGTTTATAAGATTATGCATTATAAACAAGGTAAGTATTTTTTTCACTTATTTGCTATTTTGGAGTTAAATTCAATACAAATATCTTTATTTTGATCCTTCCATACTGGTTTGGGAGAAAATAAAAACATAGTAAAAGTCTACTAACACAGTCGGCGAACGGGTGAATCATGACATAGGCAATATATCTATGTAAAGACCAATTAATTAAAATGTGTAAATTACTAGAAATTAACTTTCAATGTCAGAACAAAAGACTTTTCAACCCTTACACATAAAGCATAGATATCAGAAGCAAACGAAAGATAGGTCTCGACCAATAGGATTAGATTGAAAATACCTACCGATGTCAATTTAAACAAAATTCGCATTATCATTGTTTCTTTACTAACACCTTATCAAAAAACCGTTTTCATAATTAATCATACCGATTATCAAGGAATATATATAGAGTGGAAGATATTTAATGTCGATAAAACTAATTCTAAAATCGCAGGTAAAAAGTTGTGCGATTGAGATTTTAAATTACAATTATATTGGTTATTAGCACCCAATAAAGTCTAAACCGTCTTGTTCTATTGCCCCCTCTAAAACTTATTTCGAACTCTATGCCCTAGACAGCTGATCAGCTGATTGCAGCCCCCTCACCTTCAGACAGACCTATCTACCTACAGTACTGAAAGTATAGTTTAAAGGCCACAGTTGTAGTCCAAGCTATAATATTCAAACATGGATATCCTTTTTTTAACAGTGCTCAAAAACCTTGTACATAACATTCTTTCAAAACATATTTTTTGAAAAATGTTGTACCTCCTTTCATGCTGGTCTGGGAGGAAAAGAAAAACATAGAATGTGCCAGTTGCTTCTATTGCCGCGCAAGCCGTAAAAGTTGATTGAGGGAATCGGCGAACGGGGAAATCATGACATAGGCGATGTGGCTAGCAACTATTGATTTCCTGTTTCAACTATCATCATACTAAACGTGGTCTAAGGTCTTATGGCCCTAGGCTCTGTCTACCCCGTATGGGATAAAGACGTGACTATATGTATAATGTTGATTAATATGTTGCATATAATTATGTAGTTACAATTACTTCTATACTACATACAATTACTTCTATCTATCATACCTACAGATATGTAGGGTGTAGGTATGTAGGGTGCGTTATGTATAGCATTGATAGTGAATAAACACTTACTATAAACATCTGACTCGTTTTCTTACTTTGCTAATTTACAAGAATAGGTACACAAAAAAACATACACTGTCATATTATTCGATTGTTCGGTGCCAGCGCTCAAATATTCAAATTTTATTACTTCTTTAATGACTACTCTAAATTAATCTGGGCTGGCCATTCCTAACTAAAACACAAGTTAAAGATAATCTTTAGTGGAAAAACATCCTAATTTCACCCTCTAATTGTGACATATCGTGTGAAATCAGCCGTCACGACTCGCGCTGGTCGAGCGACGGAGCGTGGCGTACCTGTCGCCATGACGAGACGAAACTATAACTTTATGACATGATTCATATGCTTAGATTTCACATTATTACCCATTTTAAGCTCGATTGTTTTGTAATAAAAGTTATCGGTACAGTTTTGAAGATTCTTCGTGGAAAACCATCCTATTTTCACCCCATTGTGACATATCTTGTGAAATCAGCAGTCACGACTCACGCTGCTTGATAACGTGATTCGTCATTTTATTTTATTTTTTTACACCAAGGTCTAGAATTGCATATTCTGCCTTTAAGAGTAGAACACTTCATCATCACCACAGCTTTGTCCTAAGTCGTAAAGCTTATTTTCCCTTCGAAAGGTACGTTATCCCGTTGGTCGCTTTTTCGATAGATGGCAGTCGTTAGGTATTGTCAGATGCCTTTAGGCAGCCTGAAAAATCTGACAGTATTGGCCACTAACGCAACCGAATCATGTTCTAATTGGTCTAGTTTCCCTGTTGGACAGGTCAGATGGTAGTCACTCCATTGTAATAACCAGTACCGCCAAATTAGAACCACAGAATACATAAAAGTACTAGTAAGATAAGAAATCGCTTAATATCATCTAAATTTTATAATCACCTCTCCGATCCTTAACGGCTTCCACTCACCTTCAAGTATCAGATATTAAACCGACATTTCCTGCAACATAGTGTCAAAATTAAGGGCCGTCAACGCTCCTGGTATTTAATTTTAATATCTATACACACGTTTTGTAATTACAAGACAATTTGTCAAATTTCCCACCCCTCTGTCTGCACTTTGCTTATATTAGAGACTGGCGTCATAAAATAATGTTCGACTAGAAGTGACACAACTATGAATTTGCAATTGGATGCAATTCAGTATATATTTTTTTGTATTACTGAGTATGCCATCAGGAATGATGGAAAGTGATTACCGTATCCAATGGACGCCTGCAAAACCAGGAGTGTCATGAGCGCGTTGCCGACAAGTAATCTTTTAACGTCCTTCTTAAAGGCTCCCATGTTGTAGTCCCTCGGGAAAACCGTGGCAGGGAGTTCATTCCGTAATTGCAGCGTACTATACGTGACACCTTGGGATTCAAGGTGTGAGGATAGACTACCTAACAATGGGGAGAGGTTAATTTACTTCTTCATCCGATTGTTTTCTAATTACATCCTCAGCGTCAGATCCCACAGTACGCTTTAATTAGGGATCAGCACAGATCAATAATTTAACTGCCTTTAAAAGCACGGAGAAGCTTAATTTAAGCGTTGCTTGACATGCACGATTGTTTCAATCTCAATATTTTACTTATATATTCATATATTTATATATGCCTTTTACACAACTTTCTATTTTACGGCCAGAAACTTTAAAGTTTTTGAATGTAAATTTATAATTCGTTTTTAATTATATTATTAATAATTATCATCATAAAGGATTGCTTTATCTAAAACGACACGACTATACAGCTAACAAACTAGAGTGTAACCTTTCAAACCTATCCTAGCAGGTGTCTATAACATGTATTATGATACCTATAGGTAGCAAGCCCGACTCGCCTCGCCTCGCCAGACCACTTGAGACTGTCTAGTTAGTGTGAAAAGTGGGTAGGTTCAAGGTTGAAATGCATTTTTTTTCTACAAAAAAAAAAACTTTTTAAGCAACACAATTACATAAGAATTAAGTCCGCCACTTGTATTAGTTTTTTTTTTACTTGTGGTAACATAAATATGTAAAAATTACCTACACGTATTATACTTATCTACTAGATTTATTAAATACATAGGATATACAACATTCCTTTATTTCTAAAGAAATCTCTTCCAGCAGAACCAAGAGAGGAAAGGGTAACAGGCGTGTATTAGAATCCCAACTAATACTATAAATGCGAAAGTGAGTTTTTTGTTTGTTTGTTATCTCTTCACGCCCTATCTACTGAACCAATCGATTCCTGAAATTTTGCATAAACATAGCTAGAAGTGTTGAGGACATAGGGTTCCTATCATCCCGGGAAAAAGCACTGTTCCAGAGGAAAAATTTTCTGGCGAAGCCGCAGGCGAAAGCTAGTAAAGCTAGGCGATAGCTTATTATATTCCATTATTTTACTTACTTATGTAACTGGCTCTTTAGTCAAGTGGTTAAGGCTATTGACTCTTGAAATGATGATCTTATTTCATGTCATAAGAACCAGAAGGAGGAAAAAACAAACATCGCAAACCGTGGTCCTGAGCAAAAAAAAACTTAGCTAGCTAGGGTCGTTTTATTAACATGGACATTTTGTTTTAATAACCACCCACTCTTAATTCCTGTCGTTCTTTTCTAAACCGCTACAGTTACCTACTTACTACGATGGCTCGACGACTCAAAGTAAATACTAGCTTCCGTCACAAGAGTTCTCCACTCTTACCTATTCTGCGCCACCTCCTGTCAGTCAGCTCTTTGGAGAGCTTCTAGGTCTACATACTTCATCCTTCCAGCGATCCTTAGGTGGCAAGATTGTTGGCTGGTCACGTGGGGAGGATGGGAGCATTGGGCAGTGAAGAGAGTGTACATATAAATACCGTATTATGAAGTATGTACAGAAATCGCTAAAGAAAAAGAAATTGCATTTGCGATAAGTCCGCATTTGTAATCTTACCAATAATTGAGGATTGCTGCTTATTGTTTATGTTGTTTTTAATATTTCATTTTTACTTAAGCTAATATATGATAGGTATATATGTATTTATATGTATGTTTATATAAATTTATTTGTATGTTTGTATTATTTATTTGTTATGTATGTATGTAAGTTTATTATATTTGTTATTTAGGTAAACATTATGTTTACATCCACAAACTGTTCTCTGCTTGACCCAAAGGTTATCTGTTAGATAATGCTTTTAGCATTAAGTCCGTCTGTTGTATTTTTGCAATAAAGTTAAATAAATAAATAAATAATTTCACTAGTCCTTTAAAAGGTGCATAAAGTTATTATTTATTCACAAATTCGTAGAAACAACTTAATAAAACTCAGTTATAACTGTTACAGCGAACTGCAAGTTTGCTTAGCTCAACCATGCAGTGTTTAATTCACAGCGGATCCTTTCAGATCGTAGATAGCACAGAGATACAACTCTATAGCTAGCATGTAGAGCAGACTCTCTCTACGGCGAATACTTACAGCCGTGCTGCGTTTAGACTCACTTTTGACTAGACAATGCTACTTGTAACTAATGACAAGTACCAAACTACTTTGCGTAATTTAACGCACGTGTGTTGAAGTAACGCCTGAATCTATTAATTATGTACTAATGAGGTACAGTTTCAATACGTGCAAATGGCCTCCTAACCTACGATACTGCAGATCGGGCGACGTAAAAACTTGGAAAGCGGACCGTGAATCCCAAGGAACCAGCTGAAGACGCAACCGGGAGAGCACTAAAATGATTTAAAAAAATGTATTCTCCCTAAATTTTTTTTATGGGCTTAGACAAAGAAACATACACGGGACTCTTATGACGTAGGGAGAACTCTACTAATTAACAAAGTTAAAATCTCGTTTTACTTTTTGTAAGAAACCCTAAAAGCTACCGGTTTCATAATTACTGTATAACAGAATGTATTTGTAAGATTTACTTTGCTTATATAAACTTTTATCTAGTATTTGGAATGTTCGTTTTATTAAGCGACTCCCTGCGGACGTGGCCGTAAATTAATTTGTTATAGGTTAAAGGTTATAGATTATAGTACATATATGCCACAGCCGAGTGAAACTGTAGGAAATAGCTAGTTTTTATTAAAGATCCGTTATTGTACTGAATTATGCTTACACAAGAACATTCCTTAATTTAAGCTTTCAACTTAACTCGTCTTTGCAAACTATTCAAGTAGACTTGCACATCTAAACGCACCTGGGGTTTTGTCTCGTCACTCAGTGCCACTCAATAATGCATGTGCAGGCGGCCTACGCTCTGTTTTCATGATGCTCGGAAAAAATGCGGCGTTGCGACGAAATGTCGGGTTTTCGGGGCTTGCGGACAGCCTTTACAAATGTATGCAGCACATTGAATGGAAGGTTATTGACGCTATCCTTGTTAATGTTTTTCACGTGAATTTCAATCCTTTTTTGCCCTCGGCAGTTAGGCAGATATTTTTAGGAGTCATTGCGTCAAGCGGCCTGTTTTGGTTTGGTCGCCACTTTCTGAGCTCCTCTGTCGGAAGGCATATTAAGCGGTTGATACTGACTGTTATCACTTGATGAAATCTGAAGGTTGAGTCAGATACCTTTAGGCAGGCTAACAAATCTGACATTTCTGACCACTAATAGATAAGTACCATTTTCCTATTGTTCTGGTTTCCCCGTAAAAAGGGTAACAGAAATCCGACTGATTTGACCAAACCTATGATAATAATCCTTGCTTTGGTCAATCAAGCGTTCATTGGACTTTAGCGTAAGAAGCTGAGGTTGCAACTGGGAAACACGCTCGGATGAAAAAATGATGATAAAATTCTTATGATACTCATTCCTTTGAGGCTTAGGGCTCACTGAAATTTTGTCTCTTCCCTGTGCGAAATCTGATCTCATTCTAATTAAATCCTACTGCAAACAACGTTATTCTAAAAATACTATTAGAAATACTATTCATTTCGTTGATCTTGCAAACTATTAAGACGATAAGGGCCGTACACGTGATACACGTAGGCATTCATTGCGAGTTAAACAATAGAGGAGACACCGTTACGCGTGTTCGATGCGGTTCGACTGCCTGATTTTGTGTTGTAGCCGATGTATGAAATAGTAGATATGGTAAAATATTAGGATTAAAATCAGCCTTGCAATTTTTTTTCGTCGTGGAAATTGTCGCGCGCTCTTAGGCCACTATTAGACTGTCTTAGAAATATGATCACAGATATATGAGTTATTTTTAACCGACTGCAAAAAAAATGAGGAGGTTCTCAATTAGTCGGTATGTTTTATGTTTTTTTTATTTTTTATGTATGTTACCGTATTACAGGAAGAAGGCTGGACCTATTTGAAAAAAAAAATATTTATTCGAGGGGATATACTTTCCGATTGGTCCCATATTTAGCAAGTCAGGATCTGATGATGGGAACATGGAGAAATCGAGGGAACTCTTCAAGTTTTGTATTGGGCATGGGTATTTTTTTATATATTCCAAGTTAGTAAGGTGGGACGTAGATGAGACGATGCTGGAAAATTTAACCCACTTTCAAAAATGCAACGTATTTACAACTTTTTGATTGTAATATATCTTGCTCGATTACTCGAAGACCACTGAATCGATTTGTAAAATTCTTTTTTTGTTAGAAAGGGTAAACTTTCTAGATGATTTCATAGTCATCAGATCAGGATCTGATGACGGAATCATGGAGTTATCGAGGGAACTCTTCAAATTTTATTGCGATTTGGGTATTTTTTGATATATTCCATGTCAGTAAGGTGACATGACGCTGATGACGTTTACCCGACTTTCCAAAATGATCGTGTTTACAACTTTTTAGTTGTAAGGTATTGAGTATTCAAAACTAAAAAGTGAAAAATAATTGTTTTTGCCAAAAAAACCAAACCGACTTCATTTCCTCAAATAAAAAGGATGAAATAGTTAATACATTGTTGTTTAAATATGCTTCGTATCAAACATTTTAATAAATGTGAAGTCGGTGCCGATTATTTTAATTAAATATGCTAATTAACGAGCCAGCAGCTATTCAACGAATTTGTAAAATTGGCACCAACTTCAAATTTGTTAAAATGTTTGATATGAAGCATATTTAAACAACAATGTATTAATTATTTCATCCTTTTTAGTTGAGGAAATGAAGTCGGTTTGGTTTTTTTGGCAAAAACAATTATTATATGAAAAAAAATGTGGCGGTATTATAATATCTATGTGATTCATATTGTCTTTGATTATAGTCTACTTGACAACTAGCGTAAATGTAGGGTCATATTAGTATTTATCTACAAAGAACTTCATATATCTCATTCGGTAAAATATAGGGCTACGCCCCCTTGACTGATTGTTTCTTTTGAGTATGTCATTTACAACTAGGTAAGATAGATAATCGTCCACACTCAAAAGTTGAAACATGACTACTTAATTTTTCATCACCTCCACGAATTCGTAGCTCCATGTACATATTTATAAGTCAATACTTGTTAACACCATTGCAACACAAACAATAGCCACTTGTTATTTATAACCCTTTAAACTTCATTACTTACTTTATCTACAATCTGACACAAATGTGACGTGAAGGAGACTGTTAATTAACATAACTATTACCCATTTACTAATGCTATTATTTCACAGCTTGTTCTTTTCTTATAAATGTAGTTGTGTCAATGGCAGGTTAATTACTAATACACTCGGATCATGATTTTATTTTATTTAATACTAGCAGTCCAAGTCCATAGCCTATGTCACTCAAGGTGAATATAGCATTCCAATGATTATGATACTAAAGTACAAAAACAAGAGTCTTCGTTGATGGAGGATTCCAACAGTTATTCAAAAAATTTCAAATGTTATTTATCAATTTGAAAATCTAGCATAGCTAACAAAATCAATGAGCAAAATTGGTTTTTACAGGCCAGCAATTTGGCTAGAATCCCCGTACAAAAACAAGAGTCTTCAATGATGGAGGATTCCAACAGTCATTCAAAAAATTATAAATGTCATTTACCAATTTGAAAATCTAGCAGAGCTTACAAAATCAATGAGCAAAATTGGTTTTTACAGGCCAGCAATTTGGCTAGAATCCCCGCCACATATACCATGACAAGAAGACGTAGTAAAATAAAAATTAACCGCTAAAGTACAAGATTAAAGCTGTAACCGACGCTATGATCCAATTTGGCAAGTCCTGTGAGTATAATGTAGGATGTAAAAACGGACTTTTAAAAGAGTGTGCCAGTTCACCATGCGATTAGGGTGACCAGGTTCTGAGGTTGGGCCAGACCACAATATGGTAGGAGTGAAAAGTAAAAAAACAAATGTCACTGTCATGTCAACCAACATGAATGACACTAATGACAACCAAAACCAACATGACAATGACATTCATGACTACCAAAACCAACATGACAATGACATTTGATTTTTTTACCGAACGAAGCAAAGGTATAGACCGCAAAGGCCGTAGCAACGCCATTAATTCGTCATTAAAATATAATATTTTATTTAAAATAATTGGCTGATTCTAAAAATCTGAGATTTGTTTCTGGTATCAAGGAACCTTATTCCTACCGACAGAAAAAAATTCAAGCATTTTAAAAATTTTCACTCCTACCCTTAGGTACTTCATTTTTAGACGTGTTGAATAGAAAAGAGGCCTCTATTTCGTTGGTTCTGGATCTCTTAACTTCTTTGTATTAAGTCTTGAAAGTTGGATGTTTTTGCTTGAGTTAGTATTATTTTCTTGAATGTGACGGCCAACCCAGACGCGAGTTAAAAATACTTTCCCCATTTTGTGATGAGAAAAAAATGTTAAACTTGCATCAGGGTCACGTAACCGTGCACAAAAGTGTTCAAAGCCATAAAAAAAGCAAAAAAAAAAAAAATACCTGTCCAAGATTTTTTTTTAACATGACATGTGTGGAGTGATGTGCAAATGGTTAGTTCCACATCTTCTCAAAACATGTCGACTCTGCGATTTGATACAGAGAATCCTGACCAAGGTTTCAATCAGCTATTTTAAATGTGTAAACTTTGTTCATTTACGCAGGCTTTTTAGTAAAAGTAAAAAGAGTAAGAGCTTTTAGTAAAATAATTCCGTAGTAATAAAAAAGCGTGGTCACCCTACACTGCACACTTGAAGTCTGGCAAGCGCGTATCAGATCGTAGGTCCGAGTCTTGTGAAATACGATAACCCAATTTAAAGTATTTGTACATGACTTTTGAGATAACTGCCTGTTTTGATAGATACTGGGGGCTTAGCCAAAGTCACAATCCCGAAACGTTAAACAAACTACGACTAGAACAAATTGTAGGGGATTGACATATGATTGACCACGTGACTTACCGCAGCTAATGTCAATCCCATTACATTTTGTTCTTGTCGACAATCGTCAACGTTTTGAAATTGTGACTTTGGCTAAGTCCCCCTTGCTCTTTTATAATAATAGGTTGCTAACGAGAGAAGTGGAGAAGAAAAGGGAAATAACTGAAGAAAGAGTCATTCTATGTTCTTGCCTTACTCACTTAAGAATCAAGGCAAGTTTAAACGGGGTCAGTGACTGACACCGAATTTGTGATAAGTCAATGCTGACCCGAAAAAATAACAGTGGATTTTGATTTGAAGTCAGCACCGACTTGTACGCGAATATTTGAAGTCAGTAGCATTGACGCCGATACTGACTTGTGCTCTGACCTCTGACCCTGCATAAACCAGACTATTTCTGTCGGCAAAAATCTTTTCATTCTTAGATGCCACAAGCGTTTTATAGGCTACGGTCCATGCTTCATTGGCTATCTTGATAATAGATTTTTGCAATAAAGATTAATTCAGTAATTTTAAAGTATAAAAGACAATAACATATCATCATGGTCGATTGACCATGACACCTACACGAAATGAATGAATGAATTATAAATTTAAGAGCTTGAGTCTTGTGGGTGGAGTTTGGAGTTCTTTGCATTCTTGTCTATCATAGTCATAAGCTAGTTCATTTTTTTATGGATTATTGTAATGACATTATTTTAATGACGAATGCTTTCTCCTTTAGTCTAGTCTATAAGATTTAAAAGGTGTTAATTCAACATAATGTGATTAAAATTATGTGACTTAGCTCATTCGATCCGGAATAATGTCTAGATCATTGTGTAAAAAAATGGAATTAGTCCATAATAAATTTCAAAAGTTATAAACAATTAAACACCTTCAAAAAATAGTGTTTGTTTTTTTGCTTATTGTTCGTAAATTATAAATATTTTCAAAATTTGAAAAAAGATTCTTAAAGAGGAGGAAATTTAGTAAAAAAAAGTTCCAACTCCCGAAACTGTACCTCCATTATTTATAATTTTAATTTAACGCTGAAAATAGCCCTCCGCGCGCAATTGTTAGGTTGCGCGCGCGGCCTCGAAAGCGAGTACGTCACTTAAAAAAATTTTTTTTAAATACTTAAAGTTGATTGAAAAATCTAAAAAAATTACAACATAATCTAAACACTTTAAAGAATTAATTCTCGTTGAAATTTTTCATAAAAACAAATTTTCTAATATGCTAGACGATTGTTAATTAACAAAATTTTTACAAACTTTCTTCATCGTTCTAAATTTAATAAATGTTTAAATAATTACCGTAAAATTATTTCGCTTCGTGGAGCTCTTCTTATATACATACAAAACAAGATTGCGTCATCAAAGTTTTAAAAATTTAAATACTTCGTTTATAATATTTTTTTTAAGTTAACAAAAAAAGAAAAAATACAATAATGTTGTAAAGAAAAATTTTTTCTTTATTTATTATTATATTTTCGTTTTTATGTCAATAAAAAAAAAATTATTAATTAAAAAAAAATTTTTTTACTCCATTTGTTTATAAAATTTTTATAAACAAATTGACTATTTTCATACTTATGAAAATTTTTTTTTGTTATTTTATAGAGAACTGTCAATTATGATTTTTACAAAAAAAAATTTTTGTTAATAATTATTTTCTATTGTTTATAATCGTTCTTTTTTAAATATCGGATGTTTAAATTATTAGTTAAGAATTTTTTTTTTCTAAAAATCATAATTGACTTGAAGATCAATAACCGAATTTGCATTATTTACAGAGTTAGAAGCCGCAAAAGTTCGAAAAATCCGAAAAAATCTTCAATTTTTATAAACAAATGCCCAAAACAATAAATAAATAATAGATAAAAAATATATGACTGACATCATCTGAAAGATAATTTCATCGTCTACAAAAATGACCTGAATGTTAATTGACGTTTCTTTAATAGTTTAAAAGTTATATTAGCTTTAAAGTCAACAAATGGATCAGCTGTTGCAATTTTTGTAGCACGTATATTTTCAAAATTACATAAAAAATAGAATAAAATTTTTTCGGTATTTTTATGCATGAGGTCATTTTTGTAATTATTGTTACGTTCAGGAAAAAAATAAAACAAAGTTGAAAAATTGTTTATAACAAATTGTAAAGTTAATAAACAATGCCATTGTTAATGAAAAAAAAAATTTTTTTGTTATTTTGTGGAGAAAAGTCAATTATGATTTTTAGAAAAAAAAAAAAAATTTCTTCACTAATAATTTAAACATCCGATATTTAAAAAAAACGATTATAAACAATAGAAAATAATTATAAAGAAAAATTTTTTTTTGTAAAAATCATAATTGACAGTTCTCTATAAAATAACAAAAACAAATTTTCCAAAAATATGAAAATAGTCAATTTGTTTATAAAAATTTTATAAACAAATGGAGTAAAAAAATTTTTTTTTAATTAATAATTTATTTTTTATTTACATAAAAACGAAAATATAATAATAAATAAAGAAAAAAATTTTCTTTACAACATTATTGAATTTTTTCTTTTTTTGTTAACTTAAAAAAATTATTATAAACGAAGTATTTATATTTTTTAAACTTTGATGACGCAATCTTGTTTTGTATGTATATAAGAAGAGCTCCACGAAGTGAAATAATCATACGGTAATTATTTAAACATTTATTAAATTTAGAACGATAAAGAAAGTTTGTAAAAATTTTGTTAATTAACAATCGTCTAGCATATTAGAAAATTTGTTTTTATGAAAAATTTCAACGAGAATTAATTCTTTAAAGTGTTTAGATTGTGTTGTAATTTTTTTAGATTTTTCAATCAACTTTAAGTATTTAAAAAAAAATTTTTAAGTGACGTACTCGCTTTCGAGGCCGCGCGTGCAACCTAACAATTGCGCGCGGAGGGCTATTTTCAGCGTTAAATTAAAATGATAAATAATGGAGGTACAGTTTCGGGAGTTGGAACATTTTTTTACTAAATTTCCTTCTCTTTAAGAATCTTTTTTCAAATTTCGAAAATATTTATAATTTACGAACAATAAGCAAAAAAACAAACACTATTTTTTGAAGGTGTTTAATTGTTTATAACTTTTGAAATTTATTATGGACTAATTCCATTTTTTTACACAATGATCTAGACATTATTCCGGATCGAATGAGCTAAGTCACATAATTTTAATCACATTATGTTGAATTAACACCTTTTAAATCTTATAGACTAGACTACTTTATTTGATTCATTTAATTATGCTTTGGTATACCTAGACCTCTTTTTCATTTCCGTCAATGACGTTTTTCATTTATTGTGTCGTATTAAAAATCGTGACATGTTTCTTCTTCTATTCTTTACTACTTTTAAAAGGGGTTCTCGTATCTCCTACTCTATAAATAAATAAATTAAATCCCGTATAAGACTAACAAACTTCCCCATTATATTATTATGCCTAGTAGCAGCATTATTGATTATGAAAGGACTATAGCCCGAAGGGCCGATAAAACTTACACTACTGTAATTCGAAAGAGAATTTCGCGATAAACCGTAGTCTGTCTCCGATAAAAGTTGGACTATTATTTCTAGTATCTGTAGCTTCGGGCTCCACAAAGGGGTCTCGGTAGCCCTGATTATCTATCGGCTAGTATGAATTATGTATTTGAGTTGTAGGAAAAATTTGCCATAAGATACCGTTTGATTTATATAGCAAGTTCAACTGCCTTTATCCTTTTGATCTTGTAGGCTGTTTCGATTTTATAAATGACTAGGTAACTGTGGTATGCGATTTCATGTTTAAATATATACTTTACTAGCGACCTGCCCCGGCTTCGCATGGGTAATAAAAGCTTCAAGTAGTTTTGAAGATTTAAGCATACAAAGGGACATATGGACAGAGAAAGCAACTTTGTTTTATACTATGTAGTTATGTAGCTACAAATCACACATATTGAGTTAGCCCCAAAGTTTAGGACTTGTGTTAGGATACTTACAACGATACTATATTTTGTAACAAATACGTATTAAGATAAAAATCCAAGACCCAGGGCAATCATATAAAGATATATTTTCACCTTGAACTGACCGGAGATTAAACTAAAGATTGCGTTTTCCGATTCGCAACTTTTATCAGAGATGGAACGCTTGTTAAGAAGTTATTAAGTAATGAGCATTCAAAAAAAAAAAATATTGAAGATTTCAAAACCTGTAAACAAGAATGAATGGAACTCAATTATCAATTTTATCAAACACCTAGCTGTTTCTCGCGGTGTCGCTCGTCCGTAGTGTATTTATTTATATACATACATAGTAAGGAGGGTTATAGGCAATAATACGAGTATATACCTACTATCGCCTATAACCTTTCCTATCATTATTGAACGGTCTCGGTTCAAGATTTGTCAGGAAAAATAAAAGATTTAACTAATTTTTAATATTATTGTCCGTCGTCGTTGGTCGTCCGAAATCAAGTCTAGTCGCTATTGTTTCTTCTGTCTGTCTGTCATATGTCTAGTTTTAATTTGTCCAAAGAGTCCAAGTTAGTAAAAAGGCTGGAGGCAGCAACAATTATGCAGAATGCATTTTTTAAATCCGATCAAAAGTAACCCTGCAGGTTTATTATTTGGTATATGTAATTTTGATTCGGAATAACTTAGGATAGCTAAGCAGATCCAGATAAATTTTCAACACTGACAAGATTTTAATTAGTAACAGATACCAATAAGCCATTTTAGCTGTTTTTCACAACGCAGACGAATTCGCGAATAACGTCTAATAATGATAAATTCAAAATATCAAATACTTATCCACCTTTTTCTTGGCGCTCCTCTTAGTGATTGTTCTATGCAGCAGTAAAAATAAAACAAGATTTCAGTGATAAATACCTATGTTATACAAATAGATATTTACAAACAAGTGTGTTAATTGAACAACTACAAAAATCAACACAAATCCCAAAGCTGTAACAAAGGCAACAATAAATAAACAAAAATAAACCTTAACTATCACCACACAAGGCCATAAATTGCTGAATGACAGTAAAAGGTATGTAAAAACAGTAATTGAACAGTTAGTGATAATTCACGTTGCAAAAGCCTGTAATTGGACATTAGGGTGTCCACACGCAATCGCTTTTCAGCCTAATGACGTCATTGTTGTGTCCATCTTGATAAGTATAGATAGGAACGTTTTAAACGTTTCGCGTGTTCGGAATAATTGTATTTGCGGTATTTGCGGAAATATTTGTCTTTAAAAAAAAATTTTTTAAGAATCACACAGTTTAAGCTAGCCCCGAAGTTGGTCTCAAACTTGTGTTTTGGAATACTAACTTAACGTTTCAAAATTTTATAAAGCTCGTTATAGATAAATATCTAAAAACCTGGACAATCACGAAAAGGCTGTTATTTTAACTTGTCATGTTTATTTAACTTGAAAATTTATTCTAATAATGTTGGTGGTGCCAAAGTAATAGGCGTTCTAACAAACAAACAATATTTTTAGTATTTAAGGTCCACTTATCTACTTTTTCTGCTCCACTTCTTCCGGTTTTCGGCATCCTTAGTGGTGAGTCTATTTTCACGCAAATCCCAACCAAAAAAAAAGCCTACAAATAAATTATTTACTTTTACTCTAATTCAATTTGAAAACCATGCCGCAGCACTGTGTAAATTATTCAAAATTAAATCCACACAAACAATTTCCAGAATGACTTTGTCCGTAAAATCGGCTAAGTAGCGTCAGCACAAAAGTGTCTAGGCGTGAGATTGTGCCTCGGAGCAATTAATAAGTTTGGAGACAGCCGCGCCGGACGTCCGCTACGCAGACTAAGTAAGTATCCACTGCAAAATAGGACTTTTATTCAAATTGGGACTTTTTGTTGCAATTTTGGAGACAAAAGCGTCTGGAGTGTTATGATTTTTACGAAAATCCATTTCCTACAAATAATTTAACTTATTCTTAAATTGGAGCTATTTAAGTGAATGCTTGAGGTAACACAATGTCTTATTTAGTACAACACTTAAAAATACTGGCAGTTTATAAAATAAACCTGATTGTTTACAAAAATAACGTTAAACTGGCCGTTTTTGAAAAAAAGAAATACAAAAATTCCCAATCATAAAAACAAATGTCTCAATTCAAATCTAAAAAAGAATGTCAATTTCAAACTTGGTTATAAAAAATAAGAATGTTACAATTTAAACCGAAAAAAGAATTAGAATTTCTCTACTAACGCTACTGGCGGAAAGTGACACGTATGTAAACATCGGCTGCCCGCGGCTGTCGTGAACAACTTCGAACTGACCTCCGCTCTTTACTTGGACACTGGTATTCAAATACACCTACAATACACGTTGTAGGGACAACTTTAACTTTTTGATACAATTTCAAACAACATTTCGGCACTTCTGTGATACTATTTAGTGACTTGATTTTTTTGACTTAAGTATTTAGATTGGAAGAAATGAAGTTCCTTATTGGACACAAAAGTTGCTCTTTAAGTGAAAATGTCTATTGCGGCGTTGTGAATTGTTTTTGGGATACGTAAAAAATGTTAAACTCGCGTCAGGACACGTGACCTGATCCAAGATTCGTAAGACGGAGGGAGAGTAGACCGCGGCGTAGGAGAAAAGTAATTTATAAACTCTCTTTTCAACGCGCGGCGAAAATGTATACCTGCTTTTTATTTTTTTTTATTTTTTGTAGGTTATGTTTAACAAGTGGTAAAGTTGACGTCAAAAGATATCATGTGACAGCCGAATCTTTTTAAATCTGAAATATTTAATTCTCTCTGATATCTGAAATATAGAATTTATTGATATCTCGATCGACTCTACAATAAGATTATTAGAATGTTGATTAAAATATCAGTTTATTGATAGAAATAATATAAGTTGGTAATAAACCCTGGATGGATCCTTGGCTCCCAGTCTATAAAAAACAGGTAAGCGCTGATGCTTTGAAGTGGCAGTGGTCAGGGCACATAGCGCCACAAACCTATGGCCGATAAGGTAGAATGGGGCTCAAATGATGACCACACATCGATAAGCGCAGCGTCGGACACCCACCGTACAAATGGTCAAATGACCTGTAGAAGGTCGATGCAGGCCGCTTACAACCGGTCGTTCTGGAAATTCTTGGAAGAGACCTATGTCCGGTAGTGTTCTGCGGCTGAAAGGATAATGATGAAGCGCTGATGATATGGAAGTCTCACATGTAAAATAATATATTACTTAATGATAAATATATCACAACATTATTATGAGGCAATCGCATTAGAAGCGCCAACTGATGTATCACAAATACGAAACCACACATTTTTGAGTGTGTGCAATGTGTCTTGTTATTAGGGTTCCCTATACAACACAAAATTGAAATCTGCATACAAATCAAATTTTACCAAAAGTCTTTGTTTATCTAGAAACATAGATAATAGAACAGCATAGCCCTTAGAATATAAATATTCCTAGAATATGATTTAGTCCCTTTACATCACTCTACTTTCCTCAGAGAAGTAAGAAAAATAAACTGCATAGAAAAACTCACTTTTGACTCTTACACTCAACTTCAGAAGGCTTAATTTCCATAATTTCCTTTACTTATTTATTCACTCAGATGATGTCAGTAGATACGGTCATGTTCCTATCCAGTCTGGTTTTCAGTAAAAAGGGTTACGAAGGTCAGAGGAAAGTCGCTCCATTGTGTAACCAGTCCGTCAAATCAGGACCAAGATTTAAAAAACGTACACTGGATACATACATATAATCACGTCTTTATCCCATACGGGGTAGACAGAGCCTAGAGCCATAAGACCTTAGACCACGTTTAGCATAATGGTAGTTGAAACAGGAAATCAATAGTGATGGTATGCTAGCCGCATCGCCTATGTCATGATTTCCCCATTCGGCGATTCCCTCAGACGACTTTTACGGCTTGCGCGGGAAGAGAAGCAGCTGGTACATTCTATGTTTTTCTTTTTCTCCCAGACCAGCATGTACGTACACTGGATTCTTAAACTTAAGATAAAAATGCAACTAGGAACTACGCTCGGGTAAATAAAAATAATATCACTAGATACGGAACACTCATTAAAATTATTCTACTGTCATACTCAACTATTTTTCGTTTCTCCCCAGGAAGATATACGTCAAGTCGTGCGCACGCGTCGAACCAATTTTTAACCTGGCTCCTAATTAATGGGACGTCTCAGAGCGTGAGATTTGATTGAGTTTTATTTTTGAACGGTTAAAATTACAGTCGGGATCTTAGTTAAATAATGATAAGTTTAAAATCACTCGGCAAGTTTGAAAAGTAGTCTTACCAAAAATTTTAAGTGTGAAATTAAATCCCATTTAACAAAAGACTAAAACGTGCCTCCGTTTCTACGTCTTTAGCTCTGAAACTAACTAGCAAACAGATTTTAAATATTAATTTTAGCATACGATCCAAGGTTTTAGGGAGAAAAAAAGAAACACAAAATAGGGGGAATACCGCTAGTATTTTATAATCAACGTTTCAATAGCACCGTTGACTACAAAACTTCTTTATTTATTTTAGAAAATACTCATAGCACTTGCGGTTTTTCAAAGCACATTGTAGATTTTTTATAATACCTAAAACTTCTTTACAAAGAATAATGAAATTTTCTCATGGCACATCGGTAAAAAGAAAAAAAAAAGGTATATCTCATTGATACTAGATTCAGTTCGCGTAATCTGTACAGGTGCACGAACACGCCACTGGATTTGAATCTTAATACCTTTAAAATGTAGAGATTACAACAACATGATGACTATACCCATGGATGAGGCTAGCGCTTTATGTATATTATGATAGACACAATAATAATATATATAACACCTTATTTATTTACTTATTTATTAATACTTTTAACTAATTATAATAAAATCGACGCTATATTGTATGAGATATCAAATTTATTGTCATTGACCATTTGACTCATGTCAAACAAAAGAAAAAAGAAAATATTTCTCTTGACATTGTGTTTTTTCTTAAGGGTTTAGTGTATGTATGTTCGTAAATATTAATTTTCGTAAAATGTACTTAGTATAGATAGATAGATATACTTTTAATTGTACCATTAGCATACAAATTAGACATGTTGATACAAATACAAACAATGTGTGTGTGTGTGTAAAGGCGGACTGATCGCTAATGTAATTTCTTATAGTTGCATTAGAATCCCAAATCACAAATGTAAAATCTGCTTCATTGGTTCACGAAAAACTCTTACATCATTCAGTGTAGTAAATGCAGGGTCTATCGAACTTTGAGGCAGCTAAATCCGTGTGATTATGTTTATTTATTTTTAAAATTTATATATTTAGAGGAGTTACCATATTTTTATAGTCAATCTCTACCGCAAATATTAATGCGTACTTCTTTACTATATCATTGTTTCATTTCGTCGAAACTTGTTATAAAATTGCAAAAATGTTTTTAGAAGATATTTTATTGTTTAAACCTTATTGTATAGTTATGTCACGTTAGTTTTTCCCACAGATTTATTTGTTATGACCTACCTACCATTTTGTGATATTAATGGATGTTGAGTCTTAGATTACGGAGTACTATACAAGTGCAGCTAGTGTAATAGTCTTCCCGCGGCCCAGATGTCCCATAACCCCATACTTTGACATATAAACGCATGAGAGACACTGTTTTCTTTTTAAATCCGATAACTTATTAAATAAAGCACTAAATCGGTTTATAGTAGGATCGTTAATTAAATTGTTGATTTCAATCCTTGTAGCGCCAATTATTGGCCAGAAATGGAACTAAATATTATGACCACATGGTCTTAGCTGGCCTTCTAGCCAGCTCATAAAATATAATATGTCATTACCATATTAATTCTAATAAATATAAATTCATAATTACTAAATTTAAATTAGACACATAACCATATACAAATGATATAACATAGATCAAACTTAATGTAAACTTAAAGATAACCTCTTCAACTCCAATACAATTTTACAAGTTAAACGATTGAATACTCTGAATTAATCTAACCCTTCAGATGCCTGAGAAACTTAACGGAGCCATCGAGTGATCTTAAATCGCTTAGAAGCCCCCATATTGAGTTATCCTACGGTTAACGCGCGTAATAATATATGGCAAGGGGTACTTTAGACCCTACAGTAGTTTGGAGATTGCTAAAGGGTTATTGCTATTTGGTACGGTTGGGAAGTCAATTTTAAACTGTAGATTAAATTATTTTCTTTACTTACATAAATATTGTATATAAGTTACCATTCTCTTCCTATTTTGATTTAAGAGATCTTATGAATATCTATCAAAAACATATATATTTTCTAGAAATTAATTACATAATGACTTTTAATTAACCATTTGATCTTAAATAATTCGGCCAAATGCGACTAGTTCAAAAAGTAGGTTTTGATTTCCATTTGAAATAGCAAATTTTTAGAAAATTCAGTCATTTCTTTTGACGAAATTAACGTATAATTTTACAGTCGAAAGAGACCATACTAATATTTGTTATAAATTTCACTTTTTTTTTTTTTTTTTTAATATCTTTTACGGCCATGGAATCTAGTCCTTTAAGGCCTTTCTTGAATTTATTAATCTTCTTCAGTCCTACTTAAGTCAGTCGAGTCAAAAATTCAAGTCAATAGTCAAGTCCATATAAATTTCAACTTAATACGTGTCTCAGAAACAAAAAAAAAAACAGACAGACGGTCTGTCAAACTGTTTTTGATAAAGTAATCTTATAAGACTCCCGTTTTTGCTTTTTAAGGTATTGAACCCTAAAACTGAAAAAAGAAACCTAGGCTTCTGAGATACTAACATCTTATAAGTCTTAGGTTAATGGGGAGACTTTTGCCCAGCAGTGGGACATAAACAGCTAAAAAAAGTCTAACTAGTTATGTCAGCTCCAAGCATTCCTAGCTCTATCACAATGTGTTGAGAGCGCAGGGCTACGTGGGTGAGCCTCGCTGACACAGCAAACTGGATGTTATGTCTGAGCCTGGCGTCGCGCATTCGTAGAGATAAGAATTAGTTCTTAGATTTATTATTAAGATCATTTTTGTAACTGTTTTAATTCAGTCTTCAATAAATTCTCGTCTTGAACAGACTCCTTTGTCTTTTTTTAAAAAACATTCGGGTTAGTCCTCCACACTTAACTGGCGCAGCCCGTGTAGGATCCGATATATTCTGCTGCCGACCTGAGCGTCTACGCACCCGAAATTTGGTGAAGTGCTACTAGTCGGTATCGCGGATTCGGATATAACCGAACCAAATAAATTTGTTAACGGCGGACACCGAAAGTTTTCCGGTCTACAAGAGCAGCTATACTGGAAGGCATGGGATCGAGCGGACTGTAAGTGGACATTTTTACTTTCCTGTCTTTTCCCAGCTATTTCCCGTGGATTTTCTTGTGGTCTTTATTTCGTAACTTTAAAACTTAAATCGTTGAAAGTTATTTGATTTCTTCAAAAAAAGGCAAACTATAATAAACCAAATATGCCATATCAGTCACAAAATAATATTAACGCTGGCTCTAATGGATTTAAATTCGGTACACCAAACCAAGGATATTTTAGGCCTAATTTTTCACAGCCTCAAGGTAACTTTAAGTTCGGTATTCCTCATCAGCAAAATGTAAGATTCGGCGTTCCGAATCAACAAGGTTTTAAGTTCGGCATACCCAATCAACAAGGTTTTAAGTTCGGTATACCCAATCAACAAGGCTTTAGACCCCAATTTAATAATGCACAATCCCGACCATACTATAATACACCAAATCAGCAATTTAAGTTTGGTATACCACCTCAAAGCCAAATGCAACGGAATCCACCTAATTTCCAGGATACTGACGTCTCTATGCGTACTAGCCGCCCTGTGAAACAAAACATGATTACACACGTACCCGAGACTGAGAGTAGTAACTTATTTTATTCTAGCAGTAATAGTGAACCCCAAGACCAAGAGTACCAGCCTAATTATGATAATTACTATACTGACGAAAACGGACAGACCGAAAATTATAATTTTTATATTGATAATGCAGAATGCGCGCAATATGAATCAGAAGTTCAGGAAGAGACCGCAAATTTTTCTATACTAGCCTCGACGAGCAATGATTTATTTAAATTGCAATAGTATAAATAGATTACCGCATATTTATATACCCGAAATCGACGCTAATTTAATGATAGATATAGGAAGCACAAGAAGTTTCATTAGCCCCGCTATAGCTGATAGATATTTTCAGGCATATAAATATAACGAACCATTTGAGGTTATAAGTACTCATGCACGTAGCTCACATAATGAAGTAATTTATATACCTCTGTTAAAATCATTTAAAAGCACGTGTAAGCATAAATTTTGTATATACGACGTCGATAGGCGATACGACGGTTTAATCGGTTCGGATCTACTTAAAATATTAAATGCAACAATTGATATGAAAAATCAAATACACGGACCACCGTCCATTGGCTTGGCTCAACTCACTTAAAGAACCAGGAAGTAAATTGACTAGATGGAAATTACGCCTTTCAGAATTTGACTTGGCATTATATACAAAAACGGAAAACAAAATAGTAACGCAGACGCATTATCACGAATAAAATTAAACGTACTTACCAATAAAAATGACGACTCCTCCATGCAGGTTAATCTCGATGACACTGAAAGATCTAACAGTTCGGTAATAGTATTGGATACTTCGGCTTCGGAAACGTCTGATACACCCTTACCTGAAGATGTCCCAATGACTTGCCCAGCTCGTTCTCCCTCGTCGAGTACAATCACTGCACCCTCGATATCTGAAACTATTCACTCTGCTGAAGATATCGATACCAGTGGTATTCCAATTTTAGATGAAGCCATAGATACAAAGCCAAACCAAATTCTAGTCTTTACCTGGAACAGAAATCAAACATTAGTAAAAGATCTATCACGAGATAAACAAAAGGTATTTGAAATACACTTACCTGTAGATAATCCAGATTTAGTAAAGAAATTTCTCCTAGAATATATAAAACCTAAAATTAAATATTTCTTTTATTTTGAGGATCAAAGACACCGCACTCAATTCACTGATGCTGTTATCAAACTATTTAAAAAAGACACAGTTAAATGTTATGAATGCAATAAAAGAGTAATATATATAGAAGACGAAGATGAACAGCGTGCCGTTACACTTAAATATCACTGCGGTAAAACGAGCCACCGCGGCATTAGAGAAACCATAATGAAATTAAAGCGTAATTATTACTGGCAAAATATGGATCTAACAGTTTCCACAATAATAAATTCCTGTGAGACATGTAAAACACAAAAATATGACCGTAAACCTTTAAAACCCCAGCTGCAACTTACTCAAACACAGACTAAACCGTTTAGTGAAATTTTCATGGATTTATTCTCTATAGAAGGCAAATACTTTCTTACTATCATAGATGCTTTCAGTAAATTAGGCCAAGCTTTTGAAATATCTAATCGCTCTACACCTGAAGTTGTTCGTGCATTGATAAAATTCTTCTCATTTTACGGCGTACCTAACCGAATAAGTGCCGACCCCGGGACAGAATTCAATAATAATTTATTAAAAGAGACACTGCAGTTTTACAAAATAGATTTACATATAGGCACCCCGCATAACCCGAATTCTATGGGCCTAATAGAACGTTTTCATTCAACTATTATAGAGATCTATCGTATTGCAAAATATGAACATAAAATAACAGACGCAGCTAGTGTAATGACATACGCAGTTATGTCTTATAATCAATCAATCACTCTGCAACTGGCCTTACGCCATTCGAAGTTGTCTTCGGACATACCGATTCTAATAGTACGTTTGAAGTAGACTTTAACAAACAATTTACACAACAATTGATAAGCGACCATATGAAGCGTACAAAATACCTATACAAATACCTAACAGATAAATTAATAAAAGATAAAGCAAAGGTTATACAAAAACGTGGCGGAGAAACCTCTTTTGATATACAAGAAGGGGATACTATATATGTAAAAGGCGTAAATACAAGACGAAGCAAGGATAAACCGCGCTTCCAAAAGGCACAAGTCTCTGGCGAAATCAACAGAAATACTTGTCCTGCTACTATTAAAAATCGTGACACGAAAGTACCTATTAAGGACATTAAACGACCTTCACAGGTACCTCCTCGCATTCATGGCGCTGATCGTGAGGATCCACAGCCTTCAACTTCAAAGGATCGATAAAAATCCTGGAGTGATGCTGATGAAACAAGGTCAAGCTAGCATAAGTTATGATAAGTGGACTATTATTAAGGTTTTAAATTTAAGTATTATACAAGAGGAATTAGAGTTAAATATAAATAGATATAGGAATTTAAATCAACATGTAAAAGAATACTTTCGTAAGAAAACCCCAAATTTCCAATTATTGAATGTAAAGCTCCAAACAGATTATGTTATGAACTCTACTACTAACAAATTAAGACAACTAGCCCCATCAATTAGAATAAAACGTGGAATCCTAAATCCTCTCGGATCTATTATAAAACTTATTACTGGTAACCTAGACCATGACGATGCTATCAGGTACGAAAAGATGATTAGTTCTCTACAGACACGTCAGGACACACAAATGAAAAGAATGACTCTAGTATCTGAAATGTCTCAGAGTCTGGTAAAAATAACAAATTCCACAAATAGTAATTTTATTCAAATAGATAAAGAATTGTGGGAAATAAGGAAAATCATAAATAAAACAATAGACGGTAACATAATACATAATTTTATTATTGTATATAACCTATTTCTACACAATTTCCAATTATTGTATAGCCATTTAAATGAGATAGAAACCTGTATAGCGTTCAGTAAGTTAAGAACATTGCATCAGTCCCTTGTGAACTCGGATGAGTTAATGAAATTGTTACTAGAGATAGAAAAATATAACAAACTCGTTTACCCAGTAAGCTTTGATAATTTAGTTAATATTGAACAGTGTATAGAGTTAAAAGCCTATTCTAAAGGAAATCAAATAACGTTTATTTTAGACACACCTTTAATTAAAGACGAAATTTATATATATTATAAAGTTATTCCTATACCCATTACCGATTCCTATAACCAAACGAAAATTATAATTCCTAAATATCCTTACCTCATAGTAAAAGGTTCCATAATGGTCTCGCTCTCCCGGCCATGCTTCGAGCTTCACGAGGCAACGTACCTGTGCTACGAAGATAAGTCTCGGCTACCCATAGCAGATACTTGTATACAAGCGCTAATGAAATTTTCTAAAAATATAAGCTCTTGTTATCCTATATCAGTGGAACTTAATGAAGTTAAAATAGAGCCAGTAGAGAAACAGAGATGGATTCTCTATAGTAAAGCTGAAAACTTACTTACCAAAATCTGTAACGGTGAGATAACTAAAGATAATATAAAAGGTACTTACCTTCTCACTCTCGACGATCGCTGTGATGTCGAAATAGGTGAAACCACACTGAAATCTCATCATTTTTTCACAAGTAGAGTAGAGTCTACAAAACTACCGATAATCAACCTCCCAGAAGTTGCCGCCACCGAGCTACAATTCCAACGAGAACCCATTAATTTGGATACCAGTGATTTGACGAATCTTCAGAATTTAAACAATTTAGTGAAAATCAGTGAAAGTGAAGTGAAAGATAGCTATGAAAAAGATAATAGTGTAAACGGTGTTAATGTCGCTATTATAGCGTTATATATAATCTTATTTTTGTCTATTTCCATTTTTATAACTTATGAGTGTATGAAATTTAACTGTTTGTATCGAAATAATCAGAGCGATCAAATTAATAATCCCTCTGATAATTTCGAAGCTATGGTGGGAGGAGTTATGTCAGCTCCAAGCATTCCTAGCTCTATCACAATGTGTTGAGAGCGCAGGGCTACGTGGGTGAGCCTCGCTGACACAGCAAACTGGATGTTATGTCTGAGCCTGGCGTCGCGCATTCGTAGAGATAAGAATTAGTTCTTAGATTTATTATTAAGATCATTTTTGTAACTGTTTTAATTCAGTCTTCAATAAATTCTCGTCTTGAACAGACTCCTTTGTCTTTTTTTAAAAAACATTCGGGTTAGTCCTCCACACTTAACTAACTTGTAAATATTTGGTAAAAATGTGAATTTGCTATCTGTACCTGAACTACAATAGCGCCTTCGAGCCAAAACTATATTCTACAACTTGTCGAAACATGTCGACCGTGTTACCGAATAATGATTAAGATAGTTTGTAAATTTTCTGTTAAATATCAATTTGTGGCAACACAAGCTAGCGAGCCATATGTCATTCTGACACCTATGTCAGAAAGGACAATATAATTTTCCCGGGCTTTTCAGATCACTACCTGTCAGAGTTTAAGATATACTTCACTTGTTTCTCATATCTTAATTATATTATTACTTTGTACTAACAACGATTCAATGTTGTGCTACACTGTTTACAAGTTCAAATAAACTCTATCTCCTACTATCCTGGTGTTTGTACTGTGAATATCCCCAAAGTGGTGACGCCGACATTCGCGAAATATAAACCAGTTCCTTCTGACCAATTTTCACTAAAGTGACGCCTTCTGTGCTCCCAATTGTTCTGTGGTCCAACATTTACCACTACAAGAAACCAGACAATCACGAAACTTGCGTGACACCAACAACAACAAGAAGTGACCAGGAGGTTCAACACCGGCCATTGCAACATCCACGAGAATTCATTTGCTGGCGAGCCGTACTCACGACTACGTCTGCATAATAGACAACGTTTTCACACCGAATGGTCAAGTCACGTCTACGCCAAGCACGAAGACTTCTTCATGCTCCCGACACAAGATACAAGGATATCCTGAAGTTCAATATCAGCACCCAACAAGAACTTTGATAAGTAGACGCTGCATGCACTTTTTCATTATACAATAATCTTATGGAATGTCCAACGGCCTCCTTACTAACTAGTGTATATGTTCTGCCCCTATTCTTTAAGGAAATCCCCATTAATTTTGTTTTTTGTTGTATGTATAAAAAGCACAAGCGCTTATTCTGCAATACAGCATAATCATCATATGCATGGGGTGTATTTGCTGACCGCACGTCGAAAATATTAGCTTTAATAAGATTATAGAACAATCTCATGTGTATCTGATATGCAATGTTTACAAGCCCTTTCTAGCTTCGTATCAAAAGTTATTCCTGTAAATTATTTTGCCTAATTATTATTTTAATGTGTATCCGTAACTTCTTATAAATTAGTAATTGAAATTTTTACTATTCAACTAGTTATTATCTTTATTTTAATTTAAATTAACACATAAAGTATAGCGAAGATTGCTATAAAAAAAAAAAAATAATATTTGTTTATTATATTACAAATATTAATAAATAATATTTGTTTGTGATACAGGCCTTTATTTCTTTTTCTGTTTGTGTAATTAACTGGTGGTGGTGATTTAAAAGCTTTGTATTACTGCTATTGCGGGGATATTGACTTAATGCTAACTAAGTTCTAATTTACTAGTTACTTACTTCACTTACACTTACTAACACCTAACATTTAAACAGGCACAAATACTTTTTCTTTTTTTTTTTTCTATCTATATAAATTAAATATGGCAGAGTCTGCACAGCTTGAAGAGAAGATTCTCACTTTACAAAACCAACTGGAGGTATTACAAAAACAACTGCAGACCACTGTAAACGAAAATGTTTTACTTAAAAGCAAAATAGATAACACCGACCACAACATTCCAACCACATCCTTCAACGAGGTAGGAAAATCAGTTTCACCCCCAACAGCACCTAGTGTATTTAAGGTAACTGCAAAACTACCACCATTCTGGCCAGACAAACCAGCTGTATGGTTTGCACAGGCAGAAGCCCAATTTGTAGTATCGGGCATCACTGGTCAGACAACCAAGTATAGCTATATAGTAACACAATTAGATTCTCGTTATGCTGCCGAGGTAGAAGATATTATAGTCAAACCTCCTCCTAAGGATTGCTGCTATGACGTACTAAAGGCAGAACTGATCCGTCGACTTAGTATCTCCGAGGAGCAACGGGTTCGCCAACTAATTAATGATGCAGAGATGGGTGATCGCAAACCCTCCCAATTCCTGCGATATTTAAAATCCCTAGCGAGCTCAACATTTGGTGATGAAAACTTAATTCGTCAGCTTTGGATGCGCCGCCTCCCTCAACACCTGCAAGCGATCTTGGCTGCCCAAGCGGATTTGCCATTGGATAAGGTAGCTGATTTGGCAGACCGCATAATGGACGTCTCTCCTTCTACAATGAACCCCTCCTCCATTTCGGCTTTTTCAGCTATCCCTTCCACTGATGCACTGTCCACCTTGTCTATGCGTATGGACCAACTGACTACTGATGTTGCAGCTCTTAGGCAAGAACGATTCAGATCACGCTCAGCAAGTAGAGGCCGCTCTTCAACAAACTCAAACCTATGCTGGTACCCAATTTGAGTCGGATTTATTTCGTCGGCTAATGGACACGTTCGCTATTAAACGCACCAGAACAACACCTTACCACCCTGCGGCAAACGGAATGATCGAGCGTGTCCATCGCCAACTGAAAGCAGCTTTGATGTGCCACCAAAATGAATCCTGGGTTAGGTCTCTCCCACTTGTTCTTCTTGGCATGCGTTCAGCGTATAAGGAAGATTTAAAGGCCACAGCCGCAGAAATGCTGTATGGTGAGCCACTTCGCCTTCCAGGAGAATTCATAACATCCTCCAAGGAAACATTACATAATGGCGATCCAGCTGACTTTGTGATACAACTCCGACAAAAGATGTCATCTTTGCGACCCATTCCAGCCTCTCGTCACGCCAGTCCTGCTCAATTCATATTTAGAGACCTCGATTCAGCAACCCACGTTTTCATCAGGGACGATTCCGTACGGCGAGCCTTGCAACCTCCTTACACGGGTCCATATAAGATAGTAGGGCGCGCAAATGATAAGAAGACAATAACCGTAGAAGTAAAAGGTCGAAATGCAACGATTAGTATAGATCGTGTCAAACCAGCTTACACAGAATCTGACTTAAACAGTGACTCCACGGTTCATAAACAGGGCAAAGATTCAATCGATACGCTGAAAACACCTGATGCACAACAAACACAAGATCCATCTGTAGGCCCGCCAACATCTAGGGACTCTCAAAACGACCCTACTAATTCCAACATACCTTACACAACACGCTCAGGTCGTAAGGTTCGTTTTGCACGTCCTTTCGATGTATGATCTTTTCTCCGTAGGGGGGTGGTGTGGCAACACAAGCTAGCGAGCCATATGTCATTCTGACACCTATGTCAGAAAGGACAATATAATTTTCCCGGGCTTTTCAGATCACTACCTGTCAGAGTTTAAGATATACTTCACTTGTTTCTCATATCTTAATTATATTATTACTTTGTACTAACAACGATTCAATGTTGTGCTACACTGTTTACAAGTTCAAATAAACTCTATCTCCTACTATCCTGGTGTTTGTACTGTGAATATCCCCAAAAATTAATACAAGTAATCTTCCATGCTGGTCTGGAAGAAAAAGAAAAACATAGAATGTTCAGCCAGCTGCTTCTCTTCCTGCGCAAGCCGTAAAAGTCGTCTGAGGGAATCGCCGAATAGGGAAATCATGACATAGGCGATGCGGCTTGCAACCCATCACTATTGATTTCCTGTTTCAACTACCATTATGCTAAAAGTGGCCTAAGGTCTTATGGCCCTAGGCTCTGTCTACCCCGCATGGGATAAAGACGTAATTATATGTATGTATGTATGTACAAGTAATTTAAAAGGTTAGAGAGGTGTCGTGGAAGAACCATGGCTCCAAACTGAATTCCTAATTATCTGAGAAACTAAGACGATATAGTCTCACATGTGCCCCTAGTATGAGTTTTTCTTAACGCAGACGCTAGCGACTGCTTTAGCGATTTAGTATGGCAAACCTGTACAGCGCCTCTGGCGGATAGTAAGGCAACTAAGAAATTCCATACAAAATCCTAACGCAGTCGCTAGCGTTTGCGTTAAGAAAAACTCATACTACATACACTGCACAACAGAGGACCAAAGTGCTATTTTTGAGAAGTATGACGTATTGATGAAGTACTAACGTTCATTTTCGAATTATTTTTATTAGACCTAACCCATAACTCGATCAAAAATCATTATACTCACCGATTTTTAGTGAATCATTTCAAAAATAGCACTCCTGAGAAAAGCGACAAGGAGATAATGGCTAAAATTCTAATTTTATTATATACTAGCTGACCCGGCGAACTTCGTACCGCCTTAGCGTAAATTTGATTTTCTTAAAAAATTTTCCGTAAGAACCTTGTACAGAGTATTAGAAAACTACAAAAAAAAACAGCCAAATCGGTCAAGCCGTTTTCATGCTATGTCGTGACAATGGAAAACGGGTTTCATTCTTATATATAAATAGACAAGTTATTCCTACATATATTTTGCATTTGCTTGAAGATACGAAGGTCGTGGATTCAATTACACAAGAAGCATACTTTGTTGTTTCCAGTTTTGTTAAGAAATTGCAGGCTTGAATCACCCGATTTTACAAACATAAAGATGATACTGTGCTTCGGAAGGCACGTTAAGCCGTTGGTCCCGGCTGCCATCTGGTGCTTTTTAAACTTAAAAGGCTGAGAGATAGTTTGAACACATTATTACAAGACCATCATCTTGTAATGTGTGTTCAAACTATCTTTACATACATTTTTTTACGAAATATTGCCAAAATACAGATGGATTCAGTAAGTATATATAGAATCAAAATATGTGTATCAGTTTATTATAAATATACTAGCGACTCGCCCCGGCTTCACGTAGGCATTAAAACTTTCCTCTTGAATCACTTTATCAAAAAAACCGCATCAAAATCCGTTGCGTAGTTTTTAAGATTTTAGAATACAAAAGGCACATAGGGATGTAGTGATGTATTCAGTAGACAAATTTTAGTATTTTTTTTTCTATATGTACGGTATTATAAAATATGTATGTAATTCATTAATTGCCGACAATCATATATTCTGTTTGGTCCAATGGTTGACTGGTATATGGTAGAGAATGCCATATGGCATTAAGGTGATACCTCGGTAAACACTAGAGCCACCATCATTTAGAAATCATTATTCACTAAAAACACAAGTTATCAAAAATCCGGAATAAGGATCTTTAAAGGATGGTAGCGCTAGTGTTCACCGAGGTATCGTCTTAAGTCCACCATTTGTACACTTTATTTTTAATTTGCACAATAAAGTTTTAAATAAATAAACGTTCTAAGCTAAGGCTGCATTCAACGAATCTACAATTCTCATCATGCGTATGTCCAGAGACAAAGGGTGTCACAAAAATCCACATTTATTACACAATATTACAGGGATGGTCAAGGCATAACCCCAAAAAAATCCAAAAAACGCGAGGCTTTATGGAATGGTTTCATGAATAAAAATGCGGCAATAAGTCTTAATACCAGTCGAAATAGGACCGTATGCGTTTCTGTGGAGCGTATTAGGTGTAAGGGGATGCGCTCACCTGTACTGAAAGCGAAAAGTTTGAAAATATTTAGTAGTTTTACTTTTAGTAAGGTTTCAGTAGATATACATTAATTCATTCATCATTGTATATTTGTAAATCGTAGATAAAGATAAAAAAGTACATATTGTACTTCACTAGTACAGTGGTGTGATATGATGAGTGGTCACTTGTAATTATTGGTAAGTATTATGTTTTAGGGATAGCTCTATAAATCCATCATTAGACCTGCCTTCTACACGGTCACAGAGAAAGGAAAAATTTTGTAGCGCTCGAGAAATATGAAATTTACTTTCTCTGTGATCGTGTATAAGAAGAAGGGGCAAACCCAAAAAATGAAATGAACATAGAAGAAAGAGTGGGGGATGTTACTTTCTCTCCTACGCCGCGCAAGCGGTTTACTCTCCCTCCGTCTTAGAAATTTTCGATCAGGTCAACCGTCTTGACGCGATTTCAACATTCTTTACCCATCCCAAAAAATGCACAACGCCACTAATTAAGTTTTAACTTCAACTCTATATATACTCGTAACTAGCAGAATTTGAGCTACAAAACATTCGTAAATACCTAAAAGGTAAAAGACTTTCACTCTTGACTCCTGCCATAATTAAATTCATTTATTTATTGCATTTCACACTGTACAATAACAGCCACAACAAACCCATTTAAAACTTCGTATCTTATTTTAAAATGAGCGACCCATCCCGTCTTCGCATGGGCATATAAACCTTCCTCTTGAATCACTCCATCTATTAAAAAAAACTACATTAAAATCCGTTGCGTAGTTTTAAAGATTTAAGCATACAAAGGGACATAGGGACAGAGAAAGCGACTTTGTTTTATACTATGTAGTGATGTTTCAATTTCAAAATGGCCGCCCTGTTTATCCACTTAGTATAAAATCCAACAAGACATCTTTCGTTTAACAAAAGACGTTCCCAAAACCATTTAAATTAGCCTCTGACATGGCCAGACAAAACGCAGTTTAGGCAAATTACACACAATCTCCATACGAAATTAAAGGTCCAGTGTGCGCCGGCCCTTTCTCTAAGCGCTTCTGATCGCATGAATATTGCATGAGTTGCATCTTACGTAGTGTGCATCATTTGGTTGGTATGACCGGGTAGGCATGTGTTGGAATGTCAATCAATATTATTTACATGCCTTTGTCTGGGAAGCTTTTGGCTTGAGAATAGACCACTATTTCAATTACCTTGGGTATCATAAAAGGCGACTAACAATAAGGTCCTACACTGAAAAAAATACTTACTTATACACAACCAAACTTCGGTCTATCTATAGCACAAAAAAAAAAGACTACAGTACTCTTTGCAGTATGTTACCAAACCTTTTATCTTTCTTTTTTTGTAAATTACTTTTGTTAAATCAAGATAGCTTTATTAGTATCTTGACAAATTTTGGTTATTTCTCAAATAACCGAAGTAGTTAGGTAAAACATTTTTTTTCAGTATATATTGACTGGTTTTTTTACAAAAGCGACTGCCATCGGATCTCCCTAAGCTATTTTATAAGAAAACTAGCTTTTGCCCGCGGCTTCGCCCGCGTGAACTTCCCTCGGGATCTTTTTCCCGGGATAAAAAGTATCCTATGTCCTTCTCCTGGCTCTAAACTACCTCCCTGACAATTTTCAGCTAAATCGGTTCAGCCGTTTTTGAGTTATAAGTGGAGTAACTTACACGACTTTCTTTTATATATATAGATAATAATCCGGATGCATTAATATGGCCACTGTTAGATTTCTTAGACTGCCAAAAAGCACTTGACACATCATTAAGACCGCCAATCGGGACTAACAGCTTAACGTAGGATAGAATAGAATAGACATTTATTAAGACATTTATCATCACACATATAAATCAGCAAATGACAAAGATAACAAACAAAAATACATGAAAAATGTGTTAAATATCTCAATAAGTGGTGGTTCAGTATAACATGCAAGGATGGACGTACTTGCCGAAGCACGGAGTAGCTCAAGATTGAATGACCATTTGTGACCAAGACAAGCCTTTTTTGCTGTCTCGTGATAATCACGATTGTTATTAACACGCAAATCTTTACCCATTTGCTTTGAGAGTTGAAGAAAAAGTATTCTTTCTACATTTGACCCCGGGTCTTCAACTTTATCCATGCCAAATTTCATCAAAGTCAGTCCACCGATTAAACTGTAAAAGCGTTATAGATAGACAGACTTTCGTATGTATATTAAGGTGATACCTCGGTGAACACTGCCACCGTCATTTAAAAATCATTATTCACTGAAAACACAAGTTATCAAAAATCCGTGTTATGTAATTAAGGTTCTAGATCTGAAGTTAATTTAAAACATGTTAAATTATTAAATTATCGATCCCTATAGTTACAGATTGCAATATTGCATTAAACGGTCACTTTTAGCAGTTTTGCAATTTGTAACTATATGGAAGTATAATTTAATATGATTAAAATTAACTTCAGATCCAGAACCTTAATTACATAACACGGATTTTTGATAACTTGTGTTCTCAGTGAATAATGATTTCGAAATGACGGTGGCGCTAGTGTTCACCGAGGTATCACCTTAACAGTATGGAAGTATGGATATGGCAGGACAAGAAATTGTCGAGGTTAAAAGTTCTATTTATATTTCTTCAACGTCCAGCTGTCTGTCAGTCCGTGCATGATTTTATCGGTTACTCACTGGGTCAGTTAGTCATTGTTCTAGCCAATTAACATATCGGACTTGTGGTAATTGATTCTGGCTATTGTCTTTGGGTATTTCCATATATACAGTCCGGTTGTATTCAAATTTTTATGTTTTAAAATGCCTACGTATGATTCATTTGTTGTTTTTTTGTGGCTAAACTTTCATAAATATATAATACTAGCGACCCGCCCCGGCTCGCATGGGCATAAAAACCTTCCTCTTGAATCACTCTATCTATTAAAAGAAACCGCATCAAAATCCGTTGCCTAGTTTTAAAAATTTAAGCATACAAAGAGAAATAAGGACAGAGAAAGCGACTTTGTTTTATACTATGTATAGTGATAGTGATGTGCATTAATTAACCTATTATTATCGAAGCAATTGTCCAAAGATTGGACCGGACTTCGATACAATCGACTCAAAATAGTGGCCCATAGCCGGGAGGGGTTCCGTTTGCTGACCTCCAAACTTCAGTTCGAAGATGGCACCCCGTGATGATGAATTTTCCAAAGAATTTGGAATTCGCTCGCGGTCTATAGGCATTTTTTTTTTAATTTATGCAATTGTCTCTAAAAAAATAATAAACAAAAAAAAAGTCCTATTTTTGAAATGTATGAATTACGCAAACCTGGTGAGTTGAATTCGTCTCATCGGTTATGTCGAATCGAAATCATTCAGAAACGTGGTGAGTCATACATTTCTTTATTTGTTTGATTGAATACTCCGAAACTGCGGTCTGTAGTGAAAAAAAAAAATCTTTCAATAGTCCTCTTCTTAGCGTGCGTTATGGGCTATTATCACAGAACTAATATTTATTCGAAGCTTTATTATATATACACCACGGGGTGAGTGAAACCATATAGCTATAGTGAAAATACAGTCTGGTTCAGAAAAAATAAACCACCCCTTTATTACTTTTTATAGCGGCCAAGTTGTCAGGTTTATCTGCACCCAACTGTACTATAAAGATACATCTATCAAACCATGAAATGACCGCATAGTATTGAGTAGATAAAGCATATTTGTAAAACACATTTAACTCGAAACTTCCATTATCCATCCCCACACTGTTATAATAAACCGACCTAATAATACCAAATATTCCGTAAATTGAGTACAACCAGCCATTATGGACCGTTCAATCGTCTAAAAATAATATAAATAAGGCTCTACCTACGTTGGTTCCCGACCGCAGTCCCTATTGGTCCCAATCGGATTGAATATTGATGTACCAGATGGCAGCACATTCGACAGATAATTAATTTCTCAATCGGGAAGTGACCCAATGTATTTACATATTATGTTTTGCTCCAATGGTTTCGGCATTTAATGTTTCAGCGCTTTATTTGCTGTTTGTTTTATTTTTCTTGCGGTGTATATCTTTTTTTTTTCAATTTATTTTTGACGGGGTTTTTTGAGAGGGGGGTGGGGGGGGGAGATACACACAAGTACTGTTCAGCATACCTACATACAAAACTTATACTGTCACCTGACTGTAATGATGTCACTGACATATAAAAATATCAATTAAGCCGATTCGGCTTATACTTTGACAGAGTAGAAGGCAGTGTATGGCTACCCTTCCGGTACGGAGATCTTGTTGCTCGAATAGGCTTTATCAGATGTTTGGGGCACCCATAACAGATGCACCATAATTTGGCAGTACCCTCACTGTGTCTTATAACCTTATCTAATAGGTTATGCAACTAACACTCAATAAAGATATGAACTCTTTTTATTATCTTCTCTTAGAGGAGTAAAAACTGTGTCCCTGCCACAGGCATGGACATAATTTCGCGCAAGTGATACGAAAATTGCTTTGTGGTCCCTCCAGTTAAAACACGAAATAACAAAAAAAACTTGTCAGAAATTTATTAAAAAGTATCTATATCTAATTTGGAATAAAGTTACAATCAATAACTTTCACCCCACAAACTAACGCATACCCCAAAAATATCCTCAGAAATTTGACTTATTGAAATCATTATTGGTCCATATAAACCGGCATGTTTATGTAGGTCCAGCTCGTATTTAGTTTGAACCTCGTAAATTTGACCTTCTCAAAGTTTGCGTGTAATATTAACGTGCGAACTAAAGGTCATTTCCATAAAGGAACTAATAGCAACAACTATATATGGCTCTGATTTTGAGTACAACCAATACTCTTGGATTAAAATGCTGATTGTTTTTGTGGCCATCAAAAGAGCAGGACAGGTCTACAGAAATTCGTGTTGCTGTCTTACGTCTGTAAAATTACAGCGTGGTTTTTGAGCTTTAGAAAATAAATATTTAACATTCTGCAGCTTGATCTAAGATCTGCAGTTGAAAGCAGTTTTTGGTATCCTAAAACACGGAAAGCACGTCGCACCTTCAAGACCTTTTTTGTACTAACAGTAGTTACTTTCAATGTAAGATCAAGAATGAAAGATTCGGGTCGGCCTCGAAAAAAATACTGCGACTAAATCGCAGACATCTTGAAGAAAGAGGAAGGATAAGAAGTAGCTACCCGAATCGGTGAGCGCGTATGGCGAGACTGATTTGTGTAACCTAAAGCAATCTCTAGTCTCTGCCCCTGCGGAAGGCGGTCTTGATGATTATGTAACGTATCTAACATAAAAGTCCTTTCACAAAGTTGAAATTTTTCTCTTAGATTTGTCGGCAAAATTGAGAATCAATATGACCACAAGTGCGGGCTTAACTACACAACCTGACAATCCTTTAGTTTCTCTGTAAAAAGACCTACGAAAGTCAGTAGGCTGTCACTCTATTGCATTGTACCTCTAATAACCCGTATGTAATGTTACTAGGACCATGATTGGCATGCTCTTAGTTATTATCTGAGAATATAATTATCACGCTGGTATATCATCTTTTTCCTGCTAGGTTTGATGGTAAAGGTTATTATGCTGCTACCACACTTGGCTTTTTATTTGCCTATTTGCCTATTTGACCATGCAAGCACGGTATATTTGCCAAAACTTATGCGTTATTTGCCTATTCGGCAAATAGCAAATGTGTATGAATATTTGGTATTTGATATTTAATGCTAATTTTATATAAATTTCAAATTAAGAGTCAAATCACGATAGATAGCAAAAAGGACCAATGACATTACTGACCTGCCTGCCTGTTTCTCCAATAAACATTGAATCGACGAAAAGGGAACGAAGCTATAAAACGACTCCCAAACTAGAAAAGCATTACAAACTAAGTCAATCCAGTATCGAGCCGGTACCAGCTCGTTTAGTAAAGATTTACGTCCCAGATAGATCTCCATTGGAACCCTTTTTAGGCGTTTTATATCCCTAATTCCATACCCTCGGAGTAGAAATGTAACAAGTCCGCGAAAGCATGCGAGTAGAAAAGCCTTTCTCGAATTGAATGACGATTTCCAATCCAGCAATTCTATTCGGCCAATCAGCAAGAGAATGTCGTCTTTAATATTCAGTGTTAGAGTTTATATTCATTTGTACGGATTTGTTGGTACAGTTGCGTCGAAAGTTAGATGTTTGCATTCGCCATTTTTTCCCCCTCGTAGGCTTCAAATAATAGTTATATGGTAAAACGTTTGTCTAGTTACGCTTACAAATCGTGTTTTTAAATATAAATAATAATAAAAAATAAAATTGTTTAAAGTAGGTATATGCTTTTTTTATATTATATGCGTCAAAGCAGCATATCTGGGAAAGTAATCAAGAAGAGGACCAGTCAGCCGCCCAGACATCGCTGGAGCGATGCTGTGCAGGCTGACTTGCGTGAGATGGGCGCTGTAAACTGGCGAAACATCACGCAGAATAGAAAACTGTGGCGCTCTCTCGTTTCGGAGGCCAAGATCCACTTCGAGTCACTGAGCCAGCGGAGTAAGTAAGATTTTAGAATAGCTTAGTCATCTGGGGGTCTAAAAACGCCACTTTAGCAATTCTGCAAATCGAATTCATATTATGAATTTCTCAGCAATCCTGTAGCAATTCCTCTATTTTTTGTAAAATGGCCAACTAAACTATGCAATTCCTCTTTAAAAAAATTGAAATCAATAGAAATTGCTAAAGAATTGCTAAGGAATTCGTAATATGAATTCGATTCGCAGAATTGCTAAAGTGGCGTTTTTAGACCCACTGGACATAACAGTAGATGGCAGTTGTGCTACTCAGTCAAATACCAACATGCAGATTGACACCAATTTTTGCTACAATGATAAGTACGTTTTGGTGAAAAAAGTAGCCTATGTCTTATTTTTGTTATCTATACTTACATATACTCCCGTCTCCCGTAGAGTAGGCAGTGACTAGAGATTTCCATTGGCTACGATCCTTACATATCTCTCTCGCTTCCTCCACACTGACTTTCGTCATACACAGTCGCCAATTTTAGGTACTCCTAATGTCTCAATTTTTCAAAAGATCTGCGATTTGGTCACAGTATGTTTTTCGAGGCCGATCCTGACCCACTCTCCCGACCAACACTTTTCTTACATAAGTATAAATTGCTTCCGCAAATACAAAAACTTTAATTTAATCTTTTAAAACTCATATTTTTTCCGATACTTGCTATTATTAAATCCCTTATCTAAAATCTTAAAGATACCCTTTTAATCTTTGCCCAAAATCTAACACAGCCTTACCCGTACCCATGCCACACCTCACACCCAATCTGACGGACATCAATCTCTCGAGCCGCATCAATCTTGGTCTAGTAATTATCAGGTCTAATTGGCGTCATCGTTCAGTACATTGACCGTATATTCTATAGATACAAAATAGCTTTAAAAATGAAGCAAATTACAGTTTGATAATAAATATATGTAGTAAAAGAAATGAGAGTATAAAATAAATATAAACATAATTATTTTTTTACATTTTGTCTAATTACCATTATATACATAATGTATTACCGAAAAATACGTGAGTACTTTCATTATTGTGTAAATTATTAATCGTGACGGTAGAGTTACCCACGATAAATTTAAGTTTGCGCTTAAATTCATTTGCGAATTCAGCATATTTTTGAAATAAATATTATTCATTATATATTAATGTATTCCTTTAATGGATTTTATATGGAAGCCAGCATCTATAGAATATGTAGTTCATGTGTCATTAGGTGGTGGCGCCTATTCGTCAATGACTGTAGATGTTGGGACGTAGTGAGGGTAATTCAATTCGTTTTCTAGCCATAATATCATAAACTTTTGGTAAATACTATTATTGTGTTAAATTCATAGAATGAAAATGAAAAATTAAGAAAATTAAACCGAAAATTTAAAATTTTAGTTTGTTTTCGATTATATCATTTTAACAGTCAGAGCGAGCAGCTATTAACATAAGGGAGATTTTTTAAAATCCAAACTAAAAATATTTATTTCTATTAGTAAAACATAGGATTAACCAACTCCAAATGATAACAGTGCTAATCACAAGTTGAAACAAACAACACTGCAACACAATACCGTAAACGCGTTTTTTATTATTTTATTTCAAGCAATAAATTCGGCATACGATATTGCAATAACCAATTGAATCCCAATTTAATTGCCCCTCAAAAGCAGAAATATTGCCGGCAAAACTAAATAATTCAGCGTGCGGCAATAAATTGAAGAAACGAACGCATCAACCAATCCGCGCTCATGCTGCATCGCATTTTGATTGGACGAAATGGAGATACCGAAGTGGAAAACTGAAATTACAATACAATTTGCTCCTTTAAAACTACTGTAGTTTTAAAGGAGCAAATTGTATTGTATTATTTATATTTTCCTGGTCTTTGCACAGTTTTTATATGACTTAGCGAGCAAACAAATCTACCTTAAAGAAAGCGTTTATGGTAACTTACGAAACACCTGCAAAATTTTAAAGGCTTAAGAATAGGCCACCCTCTTTCTTTCTTGGAGGTATGATACCTTCAAGAATATCTGTAATAATAGAAGAAACAAATCTTTTCAAGCTCTTCTTAAATTCTTTCTCTTCTACTTCTGTAGATAAATTAGGATAAAATGTATTTAGTAAGAGTTATATAGGCTGAAGAATAGGCCACCCTCTTTCTTTCTTGGAGGTATCATGAAAAGCGACTAAAAGGGCGGAGGTCTCAAATTACTTGATTTTCTGTTAAAGAAAATAGTTAATGAATTTTCAGTTTCCCAACGCAAGATTTACAGCACATTACATTTGTAAGACACCTTTGTGTTTTGTCCGACTGGTTGCGGATTCCTCCATTTTATGAAGTACCAATAAAGATTTTTTAAAAAAATTGTAAAGCGACCGCAATTTTGTAATTCTATAAGGAGATTAAATGACAGGTAGGCCTGTCGTTCATAAAATAATGGTGAATCTTTCCCTAGTACTTCAGACAGGAGAAACAAAAAGACATCGCGCAACTCTACAGATTCTTACAAGACAGTTTATTCCAATGGAGTTTGGGATTTATAACAAAAATAAATGATTCCTAAACTAAGATCTAACCCCATTTATTCAACACATGACTTGTTTAAGTCAACAGTTGTCATAGCTGTACAAATAAAACTTATCAAAAAGACGGTCATATTAAAATATGCCAAGCAAGTATTCCCACGGGCATAAATTAAAAAAAATACAGAATTGACTACTTACTTCCTACTTGCTTCAGCATTACTACTCGTGTTGAATTTTTGTCTCCTCTACTAGTTTTTTCTACATACAAACTCCCTTGCCTCCTTCTTACAAACATTACATTTTCCCATCTTTTGTTGTTGTGCTGGCTAAAGGTCGTCCAGCGTATGCTATGTATCTCTTTGATGTGTGTCATATGTGCATGTATGTGTGTGTATGTGTGTGTGTTTTACCTTCAGTCCCAACTGATACTGTCAATGTGAAGGTAACTCTGATAGTCATCTGTATTAAGCCACACATAAAAAATAACAGATTTTTTTTTTAAAAACACTGTCTCATATTTAGTGGTCATCTTAAGGTGATATCTCGGGGAACACTAGCGCCACTGTCATTTAAAAATCTTTACTCACTGAAAACACAAGTTCGAGTTTTTTAAGATCCAGAACCTTAATTACAGCAGAGGGATTTTTGATAACTTGTGTTTTCAGTGAGTAATGATTTTTAAATGACGGTGGGGCTAGTGTTCACCTTAAGTTAATTTTAACGAATGAAATATACCTAAATAAGTATAGGTGATAATTTTGAATACTCTTTATTTCGTACCATAGCAGAGCGAGAAACCTCCAAGAAAAGGATTAAGACTTAAAAAAATATTTATGCTGTGGAACAGATTAAAGTGTCATGCCGGCCGGCGAAGTGGCGTAACGGACGTTTTTAGAAAAATGAACACATTTTTATTTTTAAACGATATATTCATGGAAGTAGAGATTACTTTTTTAGCAAATTGTATTTAAAATAAAATAGACTTGTAAGTAAAGTAGTATGTAAACAAGTATACAGCAGAACAGGCTTCGCGGTATCTTTGTTTTGTCAAGTCAAATCTTATGTTCAGAGATTTTTTGTTTGTTCTTACTTAACAAGTAAATAATAGGTATCACAGATTAGATATAGAATAGCAGTAACATAAAACTTTTAAATTATAAAATAATAACAATAATTAAAACTAACTTATATAAAAGAAAATTATTATGTTTGTATTTTATCTTTGTAAATATGTTTTGCACAAACCTCTAAGAATCTTTCTGTATAATCATATGCGATGCACTGTTAATTTGAGTTTATAGTAAATAATAATCAACGCATTGCACTCCGGGAGTGCCAGGGCAGAAGTGAAAACAGGACCATGCATACATTTTCGCCGCGCGATAGAAAGTGTGGGATATTTATTTCTCTCCTACGTCGCGCTGGTGGTCTTCTCTCCCTCCGTCTTACGAATTTTGGATCAGGTCACGTGTCCTGACGCGAGTTTTAAATTTTTTACCCATCCCAAAAAGTGCACAAAGCCGATTAAGAAGTTTTTCACTTCAAACATTTCTACCTATTTATCCCCTAACATGTCTATCATAGGTACGTTAAAAGTTCAGAAGCAAGTTTAAAAAAAAAACGAAATTTTATATCATTACTGAACTTATACACTTTTACCGCTGAACCCAAACCGTCACATGGTATTTTCACTCACGTCAAATAACACTGTCTTACTTTTTGATAAACAAAATTACTTTATAATGAGACACTCGTTTTTTTTAGATAAATTTGTATAAGCTTGACTGATTATTGTCTAATATCTTTATAAATGCGACCGCGGTAGGTGGCAGCGTTCATTTGGAAAATTGGTTGAAGAATAATTAAGTTTTTTGTTACATATTCAATGGATGTTGTTGACGTATCATTTTAAAAGATTGACTACTTAGTTACTATGAGTTATACAGGAGTGAAAGTGATGTGTGTAAAATTGAAAACGAAAGATATATACGGTGATCAAAATACTGACTTTGTTTTTTGACATCTTATATTTTTTATAGTCTGTATATAAATATAAATAATGCAGAAACATATTAATACCAATATGAGCGCGAATTTTGTTTGTTGTATGGAGAGCAACCTTTGGGCATTTCACCTACCTGAAAAACCATTATTTTTTAGATCATCGTAACATATGTATATTATTTATATCAATATAAATAGATAGGCTATTCATAAGTACTTTATCCCTTTTTTTTTTTTTTTTTTTTTTTTCGCAGGGGAATGCTTTTACGCACGGAGTGTGGGACTCCTGGGCCGCTAGTCGGCCCAGACTACCCACTAAACCCCTGCGGGTGCCATCGGCCGCTTTGCATGGAGGCGCCTCGGATCTAACTAGCACAAGACGCCTCAGCGACTGGCCGGTTTCTCTTAATTCAGAAACCGGACTCTCCTCTCTCAGAGGCCCTCCGACACCTGGAGGACCTCTGCCACCGGGTGGGACTAAATCCCACCGTTTATGGGGGCGCTTCCAGGCGCGCCAGGTAGCGCCTGCGTCGCACCCCCCCTCTCCGCCTCCGGATCGGGTCCGCGAGAGGATCGTCCTCGCGGTCCCTTTCCTCGGCCTCCCTCTGCGACATAACGGTCTCGCAGAAGGAGGCCATTGCCGTCCAAGCTCTGTCGCTCTCGAGCATCGCGTTGACGACACTCGGGAGCGACAGGTCCACCCCGCCAAGCGCGGCGGCCAGCTCCTGGCGCTGCCGGATCCACCTAGGACACCGCTCCAGGACATGTTGAGCGGTGTCCTGAGCCCCGCCACAGTCGTGGCATTTGGGCTCGGCCTCCCTCTGGGCCACGCGGTGCAGGTACTCACCGAAGCAACCGTGCCCGGTGAGCACCTGCGTCATGCGGAAGGTGAGAGGTTTGCGCCATCTCAGCATCCACCTCTCCAGGACCGGGCGCAGGGCCTCCGCTGTGCGTACACCGTACGCTGCCTGCGCCAGGTCCACCTCCCACCTCCGCACAAGTTCCGTTTGCCCTCGCAGGCGCACCCGCCGTACAACCTCCACCGGGGGGCGCTCGCCGATTTCCCTCCTTCTAGCCACAAAGTGGTACACTTCGGCGAGCACCTCCGCCACCAATTCCCACGGCGGGTCGCCCGCGAGGGCCGTGGCCGCAGAAAAGGCCACAGTACGGTACCCCCGTATCACCCTCACCGCGATCACCTTCTGCGCCTGTCTTAGGAGGCGTTTGTTCGTCGCGGTGAGGGCGTCCACCCAGATGGGGGCACCGTACATCGCCATGCTCCGGCAGACGCCAGAGTAAAGCCGCCTCACTGCTTCGCTCGGCCCACCCAGATTGGGGAGGAGTCGGCCGAGCGAAGCAGCCGTTCTGATGATCTTCGGCCCCAGTTCCCGAAAGTGGGGGCCGAAAGACCATCGTCCGTCGAGGATGAGGCCCAGATACTTCATCTGGGTGCTCACCCTCAACTCCACCTGACCCACCCGGAGGCGCGCTCCAGGAGGGGGACCTCGCGTACGGGCCCCGCGGAAAAGGAGGACTTCGGTCTTGTCCAAGCGGACCCGAAGCCAAAAGCTTGGGCTTGCCCAAGCCTTTTTATGCGGTCGACCAATAGGGCAAGGCCCGTTTCGGCCAACCGCGCCGCCTCACCGAAATTCGCACCCCGGGACGTGAAGAGAGTGTCATCCGCATAGCAGATGACACCCGTCCCGGGGGGAAGCCGGCACCGCAGGACCCAGTCGTAAGCGATGTCCCACAGGATAGGGCCGAGTATCGACCCCTGCGGGACACCGCACCCGACGCTCCGCCGAACCATTCGTCCCCCCCTGTCCTCAAACAGGACGACGCGCTCCTCCAGGTACGCCCCCAACAGCATCCGCAGATACGGGGGCAAAGTACTTTATACCTAACCTAACAAAAGCTAGCTTAGCTTAAGGAAAATCTGTCTTTTATAAGCCCTTACCATTAAACCGGCCTATAAAGAACGTAATCGCACCTAAAAGGCACTAAAAAGGTCGATCCACTGAATACCTGGTACTAAATCGTCGAAAACAAAAGAAATATAGACAGTAAATTGGACCGCGAAGCAATATACGTCTATTAGGCGTCTACTTGAAAGGCAGTAAATCGTAGCGCCCCAAAACACTCCGTTTTTATAGGTTATAGCCGTTTCTGCGTCTATGAGTTCAGTGCATGTAGGCTTGGGGAAGGGAATTAAATAGTACACACATAGTAACAGGCTTAAAAAAAACCGACCGCCTACGACAAAAAAAGATCATTAAGGATTTCCATGTGGCGTCAGATAAAGTGACACTGACAGAAATTGGGAAGGCGCGTACTAAACACGAAATAATAATACAATGACAATAAATTTCTTAGCTAGTTTTAGGCATAATATGTTTTGTTCTTTTTCTTTTATTGATTTTAATGAAAAAAATTCGACAAAAGTTATTTTAAAATGTACTTCTTTCTCTTCTTAGCATAATTGTGTTCACTCTCGTCATGTGCCTTACATAGCTTTCCAATCTGTTTTCAATGCGGTGGTTCTGGGCCAGGTCTACCGTCTTCATGGACAAGGGAACATCTAGTCGTGGCTTCGTCTTAGTGATTGGGGTCGCCATAGGGACTTTTTGGCTTCATCTCTCATCATATCTGCGATATAGGTATATATCCGGCCATAAAATTTTAATTTTCAAGGTATAAATGAATTTAAAGCTAGGATACGTGTTCCATCCTCCACTTCTTCTACTTCTTTTGGTGCCACTTCATTACTGAAGTTAACTGTCAGCTCTACAAGTATCTACCGTCACAGCTTGGCTTCTGTTAACACCCACCACGCTTTGAATAATCAAAGACACCATGTTAGGTAATATAGCAAATTACTATGCAGATCTTGAAGCTAACTGATAATTCTTATTTACTTTATGAACTATGCCATCACCACGCCTGTCAAACAGAGACTAGTCCCCCCTCCCACTGTTACTGACGGTGTGCTTTGTAGATTTCTTGTCCCAAATGGGCACCTAAATTATTGCCAGTAAATTAGTGGACGTTACAATCACTAGACCAGGCCCCAGGACTACAAATTCGATATTTCCTTGCCCGCTGCATTAGATAAATTTTTAAATAGTCCGGAACCCTCAGTCAAGGGTCCTACTGGACTCTGACCAACGGCATCCCTGCATCACCCCTGCCCATTTTATTAAAATTTAATTTTATTATAAGGAATAGTTTATATTTATTTACTGACTACTAAAAGAGGGTTTTAGAGGAAAATTTCACAGTCTTTGCATACCTACGTTGTCAAATATTTTAATTGCATTAGCGTTTGTATATTCATTTGTTTAGGCATATCTTTTAAAGACTATTAGTATTATATTGGAAAGAAAAATAATTATTTTAAATTTGACGATGTTAGTCCAATTAAGGGCACTGTTTAGTTTCCATAACACTTGCTTAAGTAGTTTTTGATATCCTACTAATAATATAAACGCGAAAGTTTGTAAGACATTTATCAAATAATACAAATTTCACAGTTACAAATTAATCAGTCATCTTCGGATAGTTGCCCGAAGCATAGGCCTAGGTACAGTCGGCTGCAGAGAAATCTGACCCCCATGCCACAAGTATCACTATTGAAAGGGGGTCATATTTCTCTGCAGCTGACTGTACGAGTACACAGATTTTACACTTCGCTAGTGCCGGCCGGCGCAGTTATGCTTTGTTTCTCTTGGAACAAGGATCTAGTTTGAAGTTTTGCTCCATGGATGTGGCATTGACAGTTTTCAAAACCACCCAGGCCTCTGATGTGATCACCAGATCTCAGCCGGGACCAAAGAATATCCTTTTTTTAAAACCCGAATTGGCAAAATTTTGAGCGAAATAAGTTTTTATTGGAAATTATATGTTACAATATATAATTCGAACGAAGGAATATTTTTAACGGCAAGATGCAAGGAAAATGGGGAAAACGAAGACCAAGAAGAGGTTACAAAGAACTAATAAAGAAAAAAAAGGGTCCTCTTGTTTATGAAATGGAAAAGGATAACGAAAGATATTTTGCACCGACAAGACAGTTTTTAAATTTTAAATAGATAAGACGTGATGAAAAGTAGTTTTATCTTTTTCGCAATTTTGGTTTTGTACCTTTACGGATTATATTTGTCGTATGCGGCCAGAAAAGTAGGCAAAATTGATCTTTTGTACATTGGACGACCGCCGAAGAAAAAGCAGACCAAAGAAGAGATGACGCCCTTCCAAAAATTTGTTGAGGCTTTGATAGAGACCATTGAAAAAGACGTATTTGCCCAGCAGTACATAATACTTACTGCGATGGCTCAACGACCCAAAGTGGATCTTAGTCTCCGACACAAGTATTGCAACTTCTTGCCAGTCGACTTTTAGGGGGACCTCAGGTGTGAGTTTCTAGTCATTGACTGAAGACTCAATACTGAATGGATAAAATATTTAAAAAATAGAATCACATCTCTGTTTTCTTCTTAGCTCCAAGTCACAGTCAGAGCATTTGTAGTTGGTCGGATAGATGGTTCGGTGCTCATAATTTACAACGCATGCGCGACCTCTGAGAAATCCACTGATACATCTAGGTTTTGAATACTTTATTAATAACTGATGCTCGCGAGTCTACCTGTGTGAATTAGTAGGTACTCTTATCTACCTTTGTGGTTCTCTGTGGTCCATCACTTAATATTCCGAAAAGAAAGATGTGTTTCGGAAGCCACCTGCTTTCACCAGTATTTACATTAACTGCCTCCGTGGTCCAGTGGTTAAGGCGTTTGCCTGTAGACCCGAGGGTCGAGGGTTCGATTCCCACGGGAAGCATACTTTGTTTAGTTGTTTCCAGTTTGGTTGAGACATTCAGGCTTGAATCACCTGATTGTCTGACAAAAAAGATGATTCCGTGCTTCGGAAGGCACGTTAAGCCGTTGGTCCCGGCTGCCATCTGGTATTCGTTAAAGGAATCACGTCAGAGGCCGAGAGGCGGTTCTGAAGAACTCTGACACCAGGGTGTGTATGGTTGATTGACCATGACACCTACACGAAATGAATGAATGAACATTAACGTCAAGCAGGCTGCCGCTCATAAAAATAATGCCGAAATATACCTATCTATACTGTATTTAGAAACGAAAAATTAAGACAATGCATTTTAATCAGCCAAGATGCATCTCGAAAACTGCTAAGATGTTTATAATGACAATTGAAACAACTTAGCTCGTGGTTTACTTAGTGCGGTCTTAAAAATTATGAACTTACGGCCCGTCACTGTTAATAAAGTTCACGCAGTAATAAACTAGACCAACAACTATCATATCACCAACTTCTGCATCCATTGCTGAGACATAAAGAAATGAACAATAGCAAAATAGAACTAAACCCGAAATGAACGCGGAATTGTTTATATAATCACAACACGAATGATCTTTCAGAAAACAGTACAGGGTTATAGGATTATGTCATACGTAAGCCGCAAAAGCATGATATTTTCAAACCTTAACTCGTGTATATAGAGTTTATGTTCGCTGTGACTTACATTTTGCAGTACATAGCGCGCCAAACGATAAGATATGATATAAGACAAATGCGACGACTTAATAAAGACGGTGCCTTGTATAATAAAGCGCACTGTCTTAACTTATGGGCGTAATAATGTGGGAAATGAAACGTTATAGACACAAAGTTGTGGTAATATGGGCAGTTAATGTTTTGATAAGGCAAGTACTTTTGTGTTGTGCGTCTTTTTCTAGCGTGATCTCTTTCTATTACTGCAGGATCTTAATATAGTTGCACGGGCACTTCATTCAGTTGTTTTCAGTTTGGTTAGGGCATCGCAGATGCGAATCATTTAATTGTCGAATAAGTTGATTTCGTTCTTCTTCAGATGTCACGTTAAGCCGTTGGTCTCATTTTATCGTTTACTAGCTTTTGCCAGCGGCTACGTCCGCGTGAACTTCCCTCCGGAACAGTGCTTATTCCCGGGATGAAAGGTACCCTTTGTTTTTCTCCTGGTTCAAAGCTACCTCCCTACCAGTTTTCAGCCAAATCAATGCAACCGTTCTTGTGTTATAAATAGTGTTACTAACACGACTTTCTTTTATATACATATATAGATTTATTGTTATAGATTTGTATTGTAAGGTACTTAATCTTAGTACTAGTTTAGTATTTTTCTTGTTACAGGTACATGAACAATGAAACTACACTTCTTATTCCTTATATATAAGGTACAAATTTAAAATGTTTAAAAAAAAATAAGAAATTTTCGTATTCACTAAGCGGTTTTCTTACATCACCGACGGCCCATAACTCACACTCGAGAAGTGCCCACCCATGAAATATAAAATCCAAATATTAGCCTAGACGCACCCAAGCACTAGAGTACAGTTCCCAAAAGCTGCCCAGATAAAAAACAAGATATTCTTAAAACACAATAGTCAAATCCATTTTCAACTCTATTTCAACACGAATAAGGGTTCATGGAAATTCCATCCACCATATTTCACCAACCGATTTCTAAATTTAAACTCCACTCTCGGGCATTCCGATTCGGTTTTGAAAAGGCAAGTGCCCCTTCAAATTTACGGCCAACTCGATTCTCGAATGCATTCGATTATCGATTGTAATCCGTACGTGGTAAGATGCAATTCGATTGAATCGGCGTGATGTTTAGTGAATTCTCGCTTTTCGTGCTCGCTTATGGGTCTAATTTGATCGTTGACGGCTATAGTTTAAGCTAATGCTGGATTTTAGAGCTGTGGCATTATAAGGAAACGAATTGCTGGTGAAAGTATCGATTTACTTGTGAATGCAATTGTATGAAATATTTATTGATGTTACGAAAGGATTTATCGACTTTCACTTTAACATCTAGCCATGTAGTGCTTGGTTTTAGAACAGATCACTCAATTCTCACCCAGAAATGTCGTGAGGCGAAACTTTGTGATTTAACTTCAGGAATTTGCATCACATGAATTATGAACTATTTTCAATATCTTATACCATCTAATTCTAAGTAAAACTTGCGTAAGTTTCAATACTTCCATTATAGATTTAAAAAAAATTGGCTGGCGCGCGATTCCGAATTCTATGACTTCCATAATCACTACATAGTATAAAACAAATTCGCTTTCTCTGTCCCTATATCCCCATGTATGCTTAAATCTTTAAAACTACGCAAAGGATTTTGATGAGGTTTTTTTTTAACAAATATAATGATTCAAGAGGAAGCTTTTTATGCCCATGCAAAGCCAGTGCGGGTCGCTAGTAATGTTATAAATGCGAAGGTCTACCACTTGATTTGTCCATTACGTTTTTACGACACATCATTATCATTTCGCGTAAGTGTCACGGTCGGTCGACCATACGCACTTTGTTTATAAACCGCTGGATTTTGATTAAATTGGTATAATTATTGTTAAAAACCGTGGGTCAAACATGAGCTACTTTTTGGCGCCATATAACCGATTACTACGTGGGCGGAGCCGCGGGCAACAGTTAGTAACTAAATAAAGTGTGAGAGAACATGTCATTAAATTTAAAATTTAAAAAAACCCACGACACATTTTCTTTTTTGTGGTGACGGTCGACTGTTTTCCCCCCCTTATATTATTTGCAGACAGGTATTTTCCCCACTTACACCCCCAGAGCTTTGTAACACTCAACCGAGATGCGCTTTCATTTGGGACCCCACTCAAGTATATTTGCAGACATTCGGTTGTTCTTCCCCACTTTCACCCCCACAACTTCTAAACGGCTCAACCGATTTTCATCAAACATGTCTAAGAACACTCGCCCGGAAGTCAAATTTTTCGTATTAAAGGTTTATACCTTTAATACAAAAAAAACTAAATTGAAATTGCTTAATCCGTTCGGGAGCTATGATGCCAGAGACAGACAGACAGCCACGTCAAACTTATAACCCCCTCTTTTTGCGTCGGGGGTTAAAAAATATGTCATAGTATCATACATCAGGTTTATAGATCGTGCCAATGCATTACTATAAAATCGCTTGCCAACAAAGCCTAGCCACTTGCAATATGTAGGTTACGGATGAGTGTATGAAACACATACATGTAAGGCACGCGAGCCGAGCACGCGAGAGCGGTGCGGGCTAGCTACGACGAATTTCGAATTGTCGACGAGCTAAGTGGCGTTATTAATCGTCAGCCAATCAAAATAAGTTCTGTTTTTGAAATTTGTGACATTTACAATCTATGGCATGCATGGTTATTATTCGATCTAGTATGACTTTCGTCTAAAGAAAGGGCAAATTAAAAAAAAAATTGAATTTTCGAATTTTGAGACACTCACAGATTTTGATAATTAAGCTTTACGTCAATTCATATCTTACAGAGAATTAGTGTACGTTTTTATAAAAAAGTCATTTATGTTTATAAATTTAATAACTGAAGCAAACTTTTAGTTTGATTTCACACTTATATTTTAATGTTAAATGTGACTTACATGTAAGTACCTCTATAGCTTAAATATTAACGATGGGAAGTATATCGAAACTTTATCGATACTAAACTCTGTGTTAGAGTTATTTACGAGTATACGTAAAACGTGTGTTAAATTTTAACAATATTACGATTGGCGGATTTTACAACCCAGCACTTAAATGTTAGCAACTTTATGCTTTTTATAATCAAGATATAGATTCTGGGGTTTAACTGCGCTTTAAACATTTTTCAAATTTTATTACAATACAAATAAATTTAAAAAAAAAAGGAAACATTAATTTATATAAATTTATAAAATATATTTTATAATAATACTTATTATTTAAAAGTAAGCCAACTGCCTTTTTGTTTTTAATTTCCTATCGCGGGTCTGCTGGAAGAAATTTCTATAGAAACAAGTACTAATTTTAAGTTTCCTATGTTTGTATTTGAGTGTACATGAATTAAATAAATAAATAAATAAAATATAATATTTTTCGTCGTAGCGAGCCCTCACGCCCGCTAAGTAAGCAAGTAGACATAATGAAAGTTGCTTTGCACATATTTCCCTTGCTATTATCTAGTCGACACTACGATAGTCTTTCTACAATCAACTTTGTCAAATTAATTATTTTTTACTTATAATATGGTGATATTAATTAAATTTATTGTGTAGTCTGGCTCAAAAATAGACCAGTGACGCTTTACAATGATGATGAGGAATCTAAATAAAGTCTTAGTAAGAGAAAGTATAGCTATCTTTTATCTGTGGTTATAGTGACAGAGAGCTTAAATGATTAGACATATATAATAAGGTCAAATTCACGTGTAATTCAGCGCCAAAAAATATTTAAACTTGTCATGGGACATTACTTAATAAATAATAATAAATATATAAGGACAAATCACACAGATTGAGCTAGCCCCAAAGTAAGTTCGAGACTTGTGTCATGGGATACTAACTCAACGATACTATATTTTATGACAAATACATATATAGATAAACATCCAAGACCAGGTCAATCAGAAAAAGATCATTTTTCATCTTGACCTGACCGGGGATCGAACCCGGGACCTCCTGAGTAGCGGTCAGGCGTGTTAACCATTACGCCACGGAGGTTGTCACTTAACGGTCCTATCTCACATTCATTACATAACAGATTAATATCTAAAACATAGAACAATTTGAAATGGATATTTTCCAACTTGCCCTGACTGACTGACAAACCAAAAACCTCCAGTTTTGCGAACAAGGGGACTAGCAATGTTACTGGAGGAACTAGCAAGTCATTCCGGCATGGAAGTCGTCAGTACCTATAGCTTTTTGTTTGAGGTTTAAGAATATCTTCTCCTTTTGGTGTCTTTATCGAAGTTTCGCAACTTGGCAACTTTCAATGCGACCTTCACTTTTGAGACAGCCGCTCGGGATAGGGATCAGGTACTTCTATTGTATTATTAGCGTAGGTTTTTGGAGCAAGAACTTCTCCTTCGTCCAGGAATCCTGCAAATAAAAGTTATTATAAGGTAATATTTCAAAAGCCGAGAGATATTATCCGAATATGTTACGTCGGTAGGTGTATGGAAACATTATTCAAATATCGCACTATCTATCAACGTCGGCGGACTATTAGGGTGGATGTCCCGTCCGTTGCAGGTGTCGTGTTGACGTATTGAATACGATATGTGTTATTTGCCTCTGTTTTTCCAGTTTCCATTCGTTTCCATTGAAGTTACTGTTTTGGGCGTAATATAGCGTTCTATTTTTAAATTTCTCCTTCAGATTCATAAATGATTTGGTTTTCGAACGATTTATTCTTTTTATGTATTTTTCGGATTTTCGAATTCTTGGTTGACAGCAATGTAAATCATTAATCTTTTGGCTTTGCCAAAGAAGTTCGAATCGATCACAATTTTTTTTTTATCTATGGGCTTTGCCATAGTCGGGTAAATAACATTTTCTCTTTCAATTTACACAGGTAGGTATCTTAATTTTTTTCAAGGAGTCAAACGAAAAATATAATATATTTAATATAAGAAAAAAGCAGAACTTATTTCCTAGCCTTTAGATATTATTTATTATGCCACAACCGAGCCTCCATCCTTATATCGTACGTATTGAACGTATCAATATACATTAATTTTAAGACAAAAGCACAAGCCTTAAGGTTACAGCAGAGGGATTTTTGATAACTTGTGTTTTCAGTGAGTAATGATTTTTAAATGACGGTGGCGCTAGTGTTCACCGAGGTATCACCTTAACAGACTATTGCGTTTTATTAGATTACTTTAAATCTTTGGTCTCCGCCTATTTCTTATACCTAACCTACGGAAGGAGGCATGATTATAATATTCATATATGTGGATCTAATGCTCCTTTAAAAATTATCTATTTAAAAAAAGAAGCCTATTTTCAAAAACACATCCATCACAAATAATTTCTTTCGTGCCTTTGAAATACCGAACGACGTACCATAAGCTCGAACATTCTGAAAGGCTCAATTTGCTTACGTATGCTGTCAAGCTAGGCGCGGCGATGCCCTAGCAAAAGAATTTATTACGAAATCGATAAATCACTTTTCTACTCCTCTGTACAGACGGAATAAGTAACTTTAAATTGATTTTGTATTGATTTGTTTATTCAAATTTTTTTGAATTCACAATTTAACACAAAATATATATATTTTCCTTTTGCTTACATACAGAAAACAAATCATAAAAAACTCAAATCGGTCCAGGCGTCTTCGAGTCATCCGGTAACATACTTAAAAAATGGGTTTCTAAATTCCGTGGATTACTTACTCAAATCGGTTGTATTATCGAGAATATTTTCAGCAAAATAGAGTACAGTAGTCTTCGCCCACCCCTGCGGGAAACAGGCGTGATGATATATATGTAAGTATGTAGGCTTATACATGCGCAAAAAGTCATATATAAGAGCTTCATTCACAGGTATTTACGTACATTTATTAACATATTTTATCCGGATAAAGTTGTAAAATTGATACGCAATTTTGCTTTTATTTCTTACAGTATAGCAAAATAAGAGCGAAATTTTATTTTGCAATGAAACGGTAATGTATGCGAGAGTACAATAACCGGTAAATACGATGTATGAAGCGGCCACTTGTCAATTTGTTCGATTCATGCATAAATGTATGAGGTACAGGCGGAGGAAAAAGTGTAGCGAAACGCGAGACTGGTGCAGAGACTAAGCTCTCTTATGTTCTGTTCTCGTACGAAAGTAGAGACAAAACGACGTCCTTTAAAAAAATATTATACAATTTTAACTTTTAATCAATACATATAATAAGACACTAAAATGCGAGTGTCTGTACATTTAATATTTATCAAAAAAACTGATTGAGTGAGATTAAAAAGGAGTAACAGAAACCAAAAAAAGAGTTTTTGGAATTTTTGTCTGTCTGTATGTATGCATGTATGTCTGTCTGGTACGTTATAACTTCGAAAATACTCAACGGATTTAAACGCGGTTTTCACAGTTGGATTACATATGATTAGGAGCGTTGTCAAAACTTTGTTTCGTCAAAATCGGTTAAGGGAAAAAGAAGTTATGGTCGATTGAAAATTTACTTCAAACACTGCTTCAAAACTTTTAATGCGTTTACTTACGTTTAATTTAATTTAGATAAGGCTAGGATTTCTACTTTTTATTATCCATATCAATAAAGACGAAAACACGCACTGCACCTATTAATTTTAATAAAATAACACATTGAATTTGATCGTAAATTTAGTAACATAAAATCTCAATAGATGGCGCGAATTTGCGTACCTATAGACAAATCCCATTTGAAATTTCGCCAATCTCTAGCAACGTATGTTGGCCTATCGGTAGAGGTCGTAGATCATATTTTTAAGTCGAGGGTTCGAATCCTGCTATACATGACTTTTTTTTTACTTACTTTCTTTTACTTGCTTTTTTTTACTTACTTTTTTTTATTTACTTTTTTTTTTCGTTTTGTATTAATTTTTAAGAATTTTTTAATACTTTAGTAAAGAAATGTTTCAAGAAAGTACCTGGATCGAATCCTGTCACAAACAATAATTTTATGATTTCGTGTTTTATTTGTTTTCTAGAATTATTTTCTTACTTTTTTTTATAATTTTGAAAAGAAACAAATAAATTCATTTGCAAATTTATTTCAGGATAAACGATATCGCAACCCCTTACAAATCATATCTAATAGTTTGTCATTGACGACATTGAAAAAGAAGATTAATCAAATGGTTGACTGGTAGAGAACGCTCTTAGCGTTAAGTCCGTTAATATATAAGTACTAGCTGTTCCCCGCGGCTCCGCCCCGCGTGGGAATCGGTTATATCGCGCCCAAAAGTTTATGTTTGACCTCAGGTCGTTAACTACATCCCTACCAAATTTCATCACAATCGGTCCAGCAGTTTAGCCGTGAAGAGGTTACAGACAGACAGACTTTCGCATTTATAGTATTAGTATGGATTTGAATTTTGTACTTATCTATCTATCTTTACATATAATAGGACAGTAAAAATTGAATGTCTGTACATTAAATATTTTTCTAAAAAACTGATACGGGGCGATTAAAGAAAGACGTGTAACAGAAACCAAAAAAAACAATTTTTGAAATTTTTGTCTGTCTGTCTTTCTGTATGTCTGGTACGTTATAACTTCAAAACTACTCAACAGATTCGAACGCGGTTTTCACAGGTGGATTACATATACGTTCAACAGTTTTGTCAAAACTTTGTTTCGTCAAAATCGGTTAAGGGAAAAAGAAGTTATGGTCAATTGAAGTTTACTTCTAGCACTGTTTCAAAACTTTTACAGAGTTGAATCCGGTATTTAATATAGATAAAGCTACAATTTCTACTTTGTTTTATCGATATCAATGAAGACAAAAACACACTGCAGTCTCTATTAAATTTAAAAAAATTAACACATTGAATGTGTGTGGGCGTATAATTTAGTTATATAAAATATCAATAGATGGCGCTGAAGTTAATTTAATTATTTTTTTCTCATATGGTATTATAGCAGATTGAAATTTTTCCAGCAATTAATTCTAATTATTTCAAAAAAATTTTGGTTGTTTATTTAGTTCTATTGGTTGGTTTGTTTATCGGTCGTTTGTTGTATTGTATTGTAAGCTATTTGAATTGATTAGTTGGTTGGTTTGGCTTTGGTTTAAAAAATAATCAAACCAGCAGCCTGGTCAGTTCAGTTGTTGTTCGACGGAACATACGGTCGTGTCGTAAGGTCTAATTTAACTAACATAACACTATTTATTGAGTTAGGTTCTAATGACCCTGTAATAGGCTGCGTCTACTCTTTTAGAGACAAATATGTGATAGTATGAATGTTAATATTTTCAGTTTGATATCGTAGCAATGTAATGGCTTTATAAAATTGGCACGGGAATAGGATACTACTTATAGATTTAACTATAGGTCTGGATAGTTGTAGTTTCCACAGGTTAAGCGAAAAGCGAACTACACGCGGGCGGAGCCGCGGGCAACAGCTAGTTATTTAAATAAATCATTATCATCATTTCTTGTAGGTGACACGGTCAATCGACCATGCACGCTCATTTAAATAAATAATAATTCATATTACTAAAACCATTATCAATGTTTATGGAGACTAAGCTCTCTCAGGTTGTTTTCTCTTAAACAAAAATAGAGACAAAACGAAACACTAACAATTTTAATATAGTATACTTTATCTACTTTAATATTAATACTATTTTAAAATTTAAATATTTTCTTTTTGGAAATTTATAAAAAATAACATAACGCTTGGAGGTAAGTAATTCTGTAGAACGAGGTGTAAAAATGTTACATTTCACAGATTTTACGCAGGTAGGTATTTTTTTTTTAAATACCTGGAATGAATTGTGGAAATGAGTAATGGTTCAATAAATCAAGGAATCTGAAAGGGAAAAAGATTATTTTATATTTTATGTCTATTATATGTAGTTTATAGTTATTAACTACATATGATTGACATAAAATGAGAAATGAATCTTAAGAATATTTGACTTTTGTCATCTTAACAGCCGCAAGAAGCTAGTAAGCGACGTTTCCCCAACTAAATACTATAATTTATTCTATGGCTATTCAGTTAAAGTGAAAACTTACCTATAATCTATAATTTTCTTTTTTAACATAATTAAAAAGACGAGTGTAATATAGTGACAAACAGGGCAACGAACGTATTGTAATGGTTCACTTATGTTCATTATTTGTCTTTTTTCACTGCAAACACATGCCTGACGAAGTTTCTAGTATTTACTACAAAAAACATAGATTTTAAAAAAAAATTGCGTCGCGGCGCTCGATTCCTAGTTCTATGACAAAGAGAACAAGCGTCTGCGACCCCAAGAAAGGGTTGTATAAAAATAAAACGCACGACAGGTGGAATTAACGGTCGTATCATCTGCCTTCAACATGGCGGGTTCAATAGCACAAATTATCGTACTGGCCACTTAGTTTTTAGGGTTCAGTACACAAAATGATAAACGTTTTCACAAAAGGAAATATAACAGCTGACAATAGCGGGAGATACACGAGACACTGGCAAACCTAAAAAGCCCAATGTGGGTTTAAAATATACTGAAGAAGGTCTTTGGTAAGCTTTTGGGCCATAAAATTAAATTTTAAATTAAAAAAAACCCACGACACATTACGTATTTTCCCCACTTATACCCCCAGAGCTTTTTAACAACTCAATCGATTTTCATTAAACATATTATTTTGTGATGTGCACTTGATTCACTTTCATTTGAGACCCCACTCGAGTATATTTGCGGACATTCGGTTATTCTTCTCCATTTTCAGCCCCACAACTCCTAAACGGCTCAACCGATTTTGATCAAACATGTCTAAGAACACTCTGTAACACAATAAGTCAGCTTTAATACAAAAAAAAACTAAATTGAAATTGCTTCATCCGTTCGGGAGCTATGATTCCAGAGACAGACAGACAGACAGACAGACAGACAGACAGACCGACAGACAGACAGACCGACAGACAGACAGACAGACCGACAGACAGACAGACCGCCAGACAGACAGACAGACCGACAGACAGACAGACACGTCAAACTTATAACACCCCTCTTTTTGCGTCGGGGGTTAATGATGAACGTTTTTACAAAAGGAAATATAACAGCTGACAATGGCGGGATACACTCGAGACACTAACTAACCTAAAGCCCAATGTGAGTGTAAAATATATTAGGCCCTTGGAAAGTTTTTGGGCCAAAAGACAGTTATAGGCACAGGCCCCTAAAAGTTACAGTGAGTACATATACGCCCTGAAGGCATTTTTACAAATTCTGCAATCAAAATCACAATTTGTCATAAGATACACTGCAATAAGAAGTCATGGTGTGCAATTTGAGGACATCGTTTTTGGACAGGACTGATTATGCTTCATTCAAGACCGTATCGAAAGTTGTACTGTTGTTGATTGTACGTAATTCAAGTTGCTGACGGCTGAGGTGTAAAACGTCGAAAATGTGGAAGTAAAGCCCTTTGGCTTTTTTAAGTTTGTTGATTCGTGTTCATGGGGTAATACAAAATTAAAGGGTGCCCTTTAATTCGCTTAATTTCTTTGTTGCAACACTCCTCTACTTTTGTACTCCAGACAATTCGCCGAAAAATATTGGCCAAACATTGACATAAAATATAAAATAATATTTCGCCTAATTGATAGTTTAGTTGTAAATTTAGAATCTCTAATTATAGATGTTTAACATTATTAGACTTTTATTTCTTTAGACGTAATGACAACCTCGTATAATTATGTTTTAGGCAATTATTGATTAATATTTAATTGAAAGTAATGTAGTTTAAGATTTTTAATTATGTATATAATTATTTTCTATAAATGAATAAATACTAACCTATTATTGATTTGCATAATAATTTCTTCTTTAAATATATATAACTTCTATAATATTTATAAGTCATCGATTCAACTTAGAGCAACCCGAGTCCACGTGGCTCAACTTTGTCCTAAACTAACGTGTTATATCCTACCCACGGAACCAGAACTCAACGCATCTCAATATTTTTCAAACTTTACCTTAATATTTATGTTTGATAAAAAAAATTAGTCCATTATCATAAAGCTTTATTTCTAAACTCACATTATTCTAAAGACAAAAATTTAAGCGACTGGTAGAATGTAAATGTTAAAAATTACAGATTGGACTAAACGTTTTATGGGTTAGTACTAATTATTTTTTATTATTTAATAATTGCGTTATAAATATTTTACCAACATGTCAGCGACCGCCAAGTAGGTAGCTAAGGTTCTGTACTTACACAATGTGTTCGTACTAGAGCCTTTTAGCCTTAAAATAAATAAAAAAAATAGCCCAGCTTTTGCCAAGGCACATAAAATCTAAATAAAAATCAATTTTTTTAAACTAAATGACTACTTCTCGAAGTGTTTTCAGAAAACCAGAAATTTTAACATTTGTTCAACAAAACTCCTCGTAAACTGCTACAAATAACCGCTTTTGAACATTTGAAACTTAATTATCAGAGCTTAATCAATTTTAAATAATCTTATGATTAGCAAACCAAATCTAATTGACGAAATCTTTGACAGGCAATGAATTTAGGTAAGTCATTGATAAAGAAAACACGGAGATGTGTTAATAATTAATTGAAAAATGGCGAATATTGTTAAATTATTTTATCTGGTCTATTAGTGACAGATTATAACCACCCTAAGGTTGGCTGGAAGAAATTGCATTAGAGATAAGTCCGCCTTTGTACGCATTGTTTGTATTTGTATCAACATGTATAATTTGTATGATAATGGTACAATAAAGAGTATATCCATCTGTCTATAAAATAATTAAAATTATGAATCTCCTTATTTTCACTGTCACATTGTTGTATTATAAAGAAGAAGAAAATCTTAAGTCGGTTTAGGATATTATTCATTCTTACATGCTTTAATAATCGAATACAATTTTTCAAATTTTTATCTGGACTATTTTGATATGAGTGATCCTAAAATGCTTGTGGTTTAGATTTAAATTTTATAACTTTAAAAATAATGAAAAGAATAATGTGTTATACAGCAAAATTGTAACATACCTAACTACTTAGTCTTAAATTTCAAATGTCACGTAATACATTTTATTTTACTAATGCGTTTTAAACAGCGATTTATGTAATTTAAATAGGTACATAAATTTACTAGTACTTACCAAATTACTTTGCGTGCTTCCGCCATCAGTTAAATAATTTTCAAAATTATACCTATCTACTTTATTCTTTGACCTGAGACGTAAAGTTATTCATTACTTAATCATGTCGATCATAGTATTTGATTGATGATCGTGAAAGGGTTCAGCTAATAAATACTCGGTTGGTGGTAATATGTTTATGATAATTAAGAAGCTGAGGGGTTTGTTGGTGTTAATACTGCAGGGCTAACCTTAATTATAAGGGTGCTAATAGTCTGGTGAGGTAGTTGTATCAAATCGTATATTTTGAGGTCATATTTGATACCTAGAGGACAAAGATCAGCTTTAAAATTACTAAGTAAATACTTACCAAATTACTTTACGCCACCAGTTAGTTCATGCAAATTACTTTGTGCTACCACGTGGTCCCATTGCCTGAGAAAAAGATTTAGTTTTTTTAATAGATTCACGTGTTACTTTGCGGAAGTCAAAGTTACAAGTACTTACCAAATTACTAAATTACCGGCAGTTTGCATGAACTAACTGGTAAATTTGGTAATTACTTTTTACTTTGATTTCCGCAAAATGACAATTAAATCCATAAAATATTTTAAAATTTATAATATTGATGTTGATTTGATATCTTGGTTGAACACCGACCGACTAGATGATCAGATGATCAGAAGAACCAGTTTATTGTTTCATCTGGTAGAAGGTCGCAGGAAATCGCCGAATGCAGGCCACTTCCAACCGATCATTCTGGAAATCCTCGGGGGAGACCTAGGTCCAGCAGTGGGCAGACTGCTGCTGAAATAATGATTGGTAAATTTAGGAAAGAAGGCTAGTGGTAGATAGGTAAAAAATTTACTCAAATTGCGTCCATAAATAGTGGCACGTATTGTGACCGCCTGATTAATACGAGGTCGTGGTATATCGATCATTTGTAACAGGGCTGTGGTTGCCGCTAATTTATTGGCAAACAAACCGAATCGCAATTACTAGTGTACCTATTTTTTATTAGAAAAAAAAAGACGCATCAACACCCGATGCGTAGTTTTAAAGATTTAGTCATACAAAGGGATATAGGGACAGTGAAAGCGACTTTGTTTTATACTATGTAGTGATAGTGACTAACTGACCCGACGAACTCCGTACCGCCAGAACGAACTTTTGTCACTGTTCAAACCTTTCCTGAATTTCCACAATTTTAAGAATAAAATTTTAACCAGACTAATGAACAGCAGTTGACTTTTAGTATAGATAAGCAAATAAAAAAAATTTCAAAGAATAGTCCTTAAAAAGACTGGCTGGTGTCAGGAGAGCAGGGTAAAGTGGTGATTTCGACTAATAACCTTTTTGATTGCGGGGCCGCGCAGTCTAAGAATCATCTTAAGACATGTCAAAACTGCCCTGACTCCTGTACAGTTGAGAATCTGAGAACGGCAAACGATAGAGCAATCAACGTAGTCACATACTGTTCAAACATGATTCCAAAGTAGCCGTTTTGACTTGATAAGATGAAGAGTCATATACTGGTGGAATAATGATTTAAAAGTCAAGCCGTTTTGACTTGATAAGAAGAAGTTATCAGCATACTTTGGCAAGAGCTCGACAGCCTAGCGGAACTGGGATTGGGCGGGATTTGTCACCATTAGAGGCATTTCTATCTTGACCTCCCCCGTGCTTCTGATGGCATGTTCAGTCGTTGGTATCGACTGTTATTGCTAGATAGCAGAGCAAGTTAAACCCTTGCCGCCCAGGCGGTACCCGGGTACCGTATAACAAAAGTTATTTTTATTTTGTATGTATTTAATCAAGGTCAGGCGGCAGTCGCTCTATTGAAAACTAGTACCACCAAGTGTAGCACCATGATTAAAAGCGTACTATGAGCTATAAAGCGGAAGTTGAAGATGCAACTTGGAAACACGCTCGGATCAAGAATGTAGAGTTCAAGATCGTGTACATAAATAAATACACAGTTATTTCCCAGAAATAAACCAAATAAATATGATTTATAATAATAAGACCTACAGACGAAATCCCACAAAATGAATTACATAGCACAATTTACAGAACTGTCAAGCGTGTTCATCAATCAAACAGACAGACAGACAGAAGGACCGATAGCATCTATAGTTATTAATTATAATGAGTCATATTGTACTTGTTTTTCTGATTGTGCTTAAGGAAAACAATTTAAAATATAGAATGATGCACTAATAATATCTCAGAAAATCGGAATCTAAAGCTCTTAGTACTTATAAATCACATAAATTAAAAAAAAATCCGCGCGCTATTTTACTATTGTATTATAAATCCGAAGGGTAATAAGGGGGATGTCGTCTCGCTTACTCATTCGTTTTTTGGATAGTTTTTAGAAATTAGTAGGATACTTGAACTGAGTTTCTTCCGTCTTAGTCTTCTTAGCAGTGGTCGTTCCGAAATGCCGGTAGTTTCGTAAAAATAAACCTAACTCATAGTATATTTTGAATGTTCAAAATTGCTAGAACTTGGTGGACTATATGATAAAAATATATATTTCGTTTTTAAATTATTTGGTAAAACACAAAGATATTCTTGATTCTATGTCTAAGTTAAAATTTCAAATTGTTTCATTTTCTAAAATCAAAATTCCTCTATGCCAAAGTTTTTAAGGAGCGAATCTTTTTAAATTAAAATGATTCCGTGACAGCTGATTAAGATTGATTCACAGAGTATTAATTAAAAAACTAATGGAGCTAAAAGGTAAAAGATGACCCTCGTCCGGTTTAAGTCACGAACCATTTTTGTTCGAGGAAAAAGAATCACGAAATAATGAGTAATACGAGATTCATTAAGCGACTTTCAAATTTAAAATGAAATGTGTGAGCGCGCGAATGTGGTTTTTAAAGATAAAACATTATATATTTTAAAATTAAATCCTAATATTCAAATCCCAATTTGCAAACATTTTCGGTGTCAGTTTTGTTTTAATAACCAACAATCAAAAAGAAGGTTCTTAATTCAGTTGTATCATAACTCGATAACATAACGTACCTTAAATTTGGTTCTATTAAAATTTGATCAAAATCAATACAGTTGTTTTTTTTTTGGTTAAGTCAAACAAAACCTATATCATTCGCGCGCGGTCTCTATGACGCGAGGCAATTTTTTTAATCTATGTTATTAAGTGTATATATTACGCCAAAATCTTAATCTCAAAGAATACCGATCGAAATTCCTCACAAATAGATCACTAGAACGGTTACCACTCATTGTCGGTAATGGCGGTAAAGTGCCGTGATTACAGTTGCTTTACCTGAGTTATTGTGGTGAACTATGCTCCGCCGAGGTCAGGCTAGCTCATGATGTCGACCTCGAAACAGCTAGATTTACTGTTTCGAAGAAATGATGTTCTGACACTCAGATATTTGCACTTGTGAGGTTGGAATTCTGTTGTAGGATCATTATTTTCGTATCATGTAAGTAAAACAAGACCGCGGTTGTTTTTTCTTTGATAGATTAATGTGAGTAGGTCTAGGGGTGTTATAAATATTCAAGCCTTTTTTATAGTTATTCTTAAATATGAGAAGAAAAGCCTTATATTCTTCTATATTATTTAATATCGATAAACTCATGGAGCTTTGTGTAAGTAGGGCAAAAGCCAAGGAATCTTAAGATTATCCATATTACTAATCTATACTAATATTATAAACAGAAAAGATTTAATTGTTTTTTTTTTGCATCTTCCTCTTCGTCCGAGCGCGTTTCCCGGTTACATCTTCAGCTTATCCTTCAGAGCCCAGGTCCGCTATTAATCATGATCCTGATTTGGCAGAACTGGTTATTACAATGGAGCGACTGCCATCTGACCTCCGTAACCCTTTTCACAGGAAAAGCAGACCCACAGGAACTTGACCGGGTGTGTTAGTGGCCAACACTGTCAGATTTTTCAGGCTGCCTAAAGGCATCTGACATAGCCTGACGACTAACATCTACCGATCCAACGGCTTAACGTGCTTTCCGAAGAACAGGGACCTCAAGACAGAAATGCCACTAATGGCGACCAATCCAAACATGGCCGCGCACTCGCCGTTGCCGTCGCTTGACGCGCATTTTCGTTACGAACACGCGCATCGAGCTCCCCTGTTGAGAGCTGTTTGTTTGCATTGTATAGGCTTCGAAACTATTGAACCGATTCGCAAAACTCTTTAACTTTTGAAAAGTCATAATCTCCAACATATAATATAATATTTAACGCGTTACACGCTAGCTGTTGTCTTTAATTCTTGCATCTCGGAAGAAAACTCTTATGTATAAAACTCGTCTGAAAATCCATTTACTCATCAAGCGAAGCGCTGAAATTTTTCAGTAATTTGGGGCGATCGTGACTCCGCAATTTTTTTGACGAAAAAATTTAATTTCGTTGAAGGCTTTAACGGTGTAATTATTATACGTTGTTTGTATAAGATGTCATGATGATGATTACGTTATATTAGCATGTTACTAAGCATGTTAGATATAATTTGGAGTTGACATATTTTACATCCATTTAAATTCTTTTATTTGTGCATGTATAAGTTTTTTATCAAAAACTACCTAATTATGGTACCTAACACTACACGTTTTGGGAAACTGTTAGTGTAGTGAGCAGTTGAATAAATAAATATATATATAAATATTTTAAAAAATCAGTTGTTGTTCGGCTAGTCTGGCTAAAACTCGATAATAGCTGTGTTATGTACATTTCCACTTCACATATATATTTAATTTGATTTCACCCCATGACGTAATAATACAGAATACAACTATGGTTAATGGTTGTAAGACGGATATAATAACCACTTCATTTGGCCGAACGCTAATAGACTTCTTCGCCGTCATAGAAGTAATCGTAATTTCTGTTAAAATGTATCTAAAATAATCATTCACGTAGAAAGTAATGACATATGTTGTCATGGTTCGTCAAACTATTTGCTACATTATCTGTATCTTGTCTATTAAAAATAAAACTTCAGTTCTCTTTTGAATCTCAACGCGGTAGTTTTATTAGAGGTTATGGGACCAGATAAACGCTTAATTCTCGCAGATAACTTGCAAATTAGTGCTGTATAAGTTTACGCAGACTGAGAATAAGCTGTGCTAGTGAAAATGAGTACGAACTACGTTGTGAATGTGCCTAAGTTGAAGGGCCGTGAGAACTATGCAGAGTGGGCTTTCGCGGCGGAGAATTTTCTTGTGCTGGAAGGAACTTCTGATTGCATCCTAGAAACCAAGCCAGAAGAAGCCGCAGCAGATGCGAAAACCAGGGCAAAATTGATCCTAACGATAGATCCGTCGCTTTATGTACATATCAAGGAAGTCAAGAGTACAAAGGAGTTATGGGACAAGCTCAAACAATTGTTCGATGACTCGGGATTTACTAGGCGAATCAGCTTGTTGAGAACTTTAATTTCGATCCGCCTGGAGAATTGTACATCAATGACATCGTATGTAACGCAGATTATAGAAACAAGCCAAAAGTTAAGTGGAACAGGCTTTAACATTAATGATGAGTGGGTCGGATCCTTGCTTTTAGCTGGATTATCAGAAAAATATTCCCCTATGATTATGGCGATTGAACATTCTGGGATCAAAATAACAGCAGACGCCATTAAAACCAAGTTAATGGACTTAGACGAAGACAGTGGCGACGTTAGCGGAGCATTTGGGAGTTTTCGAAAAAATAAGATTGGCAGCGCTAGTGGAACCAAAGACAACGGACATATGTCAAAGTCAAAATCAAAAGTAATAAAATGTTACAGATGTAAACAAACTGGCCACTATCGCAATCAGTGCACGAATTTTGATAAGGATACTACAAATACTAAAACATTTGAACGCAAACAAACGAATGCCTTCAGTGCCGTGTTTTTAAATGGCAATTTCTCAAAGAATGATTGGTATGTTGATTCGGGAGCGAGTGCTCACTTAACCGCGAATGAAAATTGGATAAAAAATGCCTCGACCGAACATTCTATCAAAGAAATTGTTGTCGCTAACAAAGAAAAGGTGGCTGTTAAGTGCTCAGGCGATGTGCAGATTGCTACATTGACAGATGACTGTGAATATGATGTGGTTGTTGAAGAAGTTTTGTGCGTTCCGAGCTTGACCACGAATCTCTTATCAGTAAATCAGTTAATAGCAAGAGGTAATAGAGTGAATTTCACTAGTAATGGCTGTCAAATATATAATAAAGCTGACAAGTTAGTTGCCACAGCTTGTTTGATAAATGGTGTCTACAAGTTAAAAATGCCTGAAAGGTTCTTGGCTGCAGTGATGACCTCAAGTGAAATGTGGCATCGTAGGTTAGGTCATCTCAATAGTAACTACCTGAATAAAATGCAGAATGCCGTGGAAGGGCTAACACTCGACAGAAGGGCTGATATTTCGAAGTCGTCGTGCATAGTGTGTTGCGAAGGCAAACAGAGTAGATTGCCTTTTCCGCAGGAAGGCAGCAGAAGTGATGATCTCCTGCAGTTAGTTCACAGTGATGTATGTGGGCCATTTCAAAATGTTTCTATTGGTGGCTCAAGGTATTATATTTTATTTGTGGATGACTATAGCCGCATGATATACATCTACTTTATTAAAAACAAAAGTGCAGCTCTTGACTGTTTCAAAAACTATAAGACAATAGTAGAGAATCAACTAAATAGGAAGATTAAGAAGTTGCGTACTGATAATGGAAAGGAATATTGCAGTAAAGAATTTGAGAAGTATCTTAGCAATTCAGGAATAATTCATCAGAAAAGCAACCCGTATACGCCAGAACAGAACGGACTGGCAGAACGCTGTAACCGTTCAATAGTAGAAAAGGCAAGATGCCTATTATTTGATGCTGGTCTGGATAACAGTTTTTGGGCTGAAGCCGCAAACACTGCTGTTTATCTTCAGAATAGGACCGTAGCATCAGCTTTAAATGGGAAAACTCCATATGAGTTGTGGACATCAAGAAAGCCAGATGTAAGCCATTTGAGAGTCTTCGGAAGTGTAATAATGATGCATATCCCAAAAGAAAAAAGGTTCAAATGGGATAAAAAGGCTGAGAAGGGTATACTAGTTGGCTATCCAGAGGATATAAAAGGCTATCGTATTTATATTCCTAGAACAAAAGTAATCACAACCAGCCGTGATGTGATCATTATTGAAAAACCTACATCAGTTGAGAGTCCAGTTCAGATTGAAGAACTACAATCACAGACTGAATCCTCTGAGGTGAAATTAGATTCAGTGGGGGACATATCAGATGACACTGAAAGTGAAGAGTTTCATGATGGTGATGAAACCTATGTTCCTGATGAAGAAGAGATCTCATCCTCTAGTGGTGAAAGTGCAGTGAGTGTAGTTAAGAACAGGGAGTTTGTGCGGCCCAGACGACAACCAGACAGGTATGGGTTTTCTAATGTTTGTTTTGAAAGTGATAGTGCAATAGATGTCAGTGAACTCTCATTACAAGATGCGTTAAATGGACCTGAAAAAGAACAGTGGTTAGAGGCAGTGCGAGATGAGTTACAATGTTTCGAGGACAATAACGCGTGGGAACTTTCAGATGTACCTGATAATAGTACTATAGTTCAATGTAGATGGGTATTGCGAAAAAAGTATGATAGTGAAAATAAAGTCAGATTTCGTGCCAGACTAGTTGCTAAAGGCTTTTCACAAAAACAAGGTGTAGATTATACAGAGACCTTCTCTCCTGTTGTTAGACACACAACTTTACGTTTATTGTTTTCACTATCAGTACAATTAGGGCTTGATGTAACACATTTAGACGTAAAAACTGCTTTCCTTAATGGTGACCTAGAGGAAACCATATACATGCAGAAACCAGATTGTTTTGATTCCCCAGGTAGCAAAAATAAAGTATTAAAACTTAAGAAAGCCATTTATGGTCTAAAGCAGGCCTCAAGAGCCTGGAATAAGAAATTAGATAGTTGTTTACTTGAATATGGTTATAAAAAATCAAAGCTTGAACCATGTATGTATACTAAAATGAATGAAAATTGTAAAACTATTATAACAATTTATGTAGACGATTTCTTCATATTTTCTAATGATAAAAAGGAATGTACTAATCTTAAGGAAATGTTGTCAAGTCAGTTTAAAATAAAAGACTTAGGACAAGTTAAACAATGTCTAGGGATGAATGTTAAATTTAATAAGCTGGAAGGTTCTGTCACCTTAAGTCAAGAACATTATATTGATAGTTTGTTGCAAAAATTTAATTTAACAGATTGCAAAACTTTTAGTACTCCAATGGAGCATAAATTGAATGTAAACATAAGTAAAAATGTAAATAATGAAGTACCTTTTCAACAGCTTATAGGTAGCCTAATGTATTTATCTGTCTTAACGAGACCAGACATAACTTATTCAGTTAGTTATTTAAGTCAATATAATAATTGTCATACAGATGAGCATTGGGGTTACGCAAAGAGAGTGTTGAAATATTTGAAAAAGACTAAATGTTATGGGATTAAATATTGTAGTAATGGTTATTCAAATATCGACGGTTTTGTGGATGCCGATTGGGCAAATAATACTATAGATAGGCGGTCTTATACCGGATTTTGTTTCTTATTGTCAAATGGTGTCATATCTTGGGAATGTAAGAAACAAAAGACTGTAGCTCTATCTAGTTGTGAAGCTGAGTATATGGGAATTTCTGAAGCTTGTAAAGAAGCAATTTATTTAAGGGCTTTGCAATTTGAAATAACTAATAAAATGTACACTTTAACATTATTTAATGACAATCAGAGTGCACAGAAGCTGTCGACAAATCCAGTATTTCACAAGAAGTCTAAACATATCGATGTGAAATATCATTTTACCCGAGAATGCGTTTCAAATAATATAGTGAATTTGCAATATTTGCCGACAACAGATATGCCCGCTGATTTGCTAACAAAAAGTCTATGTGCAAAGAAACATTATATGTTTATGGAAAAGTTAGGTGTTGTTAAATTATAAAATGTTTATATGATTATTTAAGATAGTGGGGGTGTTAAAATGTATCTAAAATAATCATTCACGTAGAAAGTAATGACATATGTTGTCATGGTTCGTCAAACTATTTGCTACATTATCTGTATCTTGTCTATTAAAAATAAAACTTCAGTTCTCTTTTGAATCTCAACGCGGTAGTTTTATTAGAATTTCAATGCTGGCAGCATTGACTTTGAGTGTTAGCAACAATAAAAAAAAACTATTCTTGTTCTGCTAGTCTTTCGCGCGCTTCTCAATTTTGTGGTGTATTTTAATATTTCGAGGTTCCGCTTTCGCTGAAGTGTTGTGTGTGTATTTCCAAAAGAACTAGACTCCTTACCCCTGGCTAGCAAGGAAAATAAACTGAAACAGCAGTCCTATGGTGAAATTGGTGAGACGACAAAAGACGCAAGCTGAAGGCCCGCGTGGTTTAAGGTACCGTCTTAAATCTTCTTACCATAATTGTGTTTGATCCGTTCGAGCCGGATTTTATTTTCAGTGTTAGTTGTGGGGTTTGATTTTCTGTATTGTTTTATTTCATTTCTCAAAATTTTCAATATTTCTTTCATATTTTTTAATTTCCAATATGGCCGAAGTAATTCGCCAAGATATTTTCGAACGAGAAGTAATTCTTGATGAATTACAACGCACATTGCAGTGCATCGATTCTGATGACATTCAATTTAAATCACGATCCAAAGATTTAACCGCTCAACAGAGGAGATTTCTCAAATTACAAACCAAAATCGAGAAATCTTTAATAAAATCCGATTCATTTGATAAAGAAGAGCAACTATCTATTCGCAACAATTTCAATGATTATTACTATGCAATAATGAGTCACCTCACTAAATTAAAGGAAGAGGATAGCGAAAAACGGAAAATGTCATGTAGTACTGCATACAATTCTGTTATTGAAACGCCTCCTACTAATAATTCATGTGCTAGTAGATTACCAACTTTACCTATGCCTAGTTTCTCGGGAGATATAACGAGCTGGTCTCCATTTTACAATTTGTTTCTTTCATTGGTTCATAACAAAAATACCTACACTAATACGGAGAAATTCCGATATTTGTTGCTTTCTTTAAAAGAAGAACCTTATAATCTAGTTAAATCTATCCCAATTACAGACGATAATTACCATGTTGCGTTAGATATTTTGATTTCACGTTACGACAATAAGCGTATTATTGCTACAAAACATCTTGAAAAAATATTGGATGTAAACAACTGTCCCGATAAGAATTTCCAAAGTTTAAGAAGTTTATTAAATATTTATCACGAGAACATTAAAGCATTGGAAGCTATGCAATTTCCCGTATCTCAATGGAATTTTATTTTAGTTACAATCATATTACGCAAAATTCCATCATCTATCCGTAGAAATTTCGAATTATCATTAACCAAACCATCCGATATTCCAGATATTGGTTACTTGATAAATTATTTAGAACGTGAACTGTCAGCAAACGAAGTCTCAACATGCTCGCAAAATAAAAATATTAATGTAGGTAACTCGCAATCCGCCGCGAGTCCGACGGCGGCAGCTCGGACGCGTAAGTCCAATGTGACGTTTGATACAAGACGTGCATTCGCGACAAACGTAAATTCAAACAATGAGTATAATTGCCTATGTTGTAGCGACAATCATACATTGTCGAATTGTGTTAAATTTCGTAATTTATCTCCGAGTGAGAGATATTCTTTCATACAAAATAAAAACATATGTTTTAATTGTTTACATGTTGGTCATGACGTAAGGGCATGTAGATCGAGTTTTTCTTGTAGGAATTGTTCTAAGCGACATCATACTTTAATTCATTTCGATACATCTACACGTAATAGTTTATCAGTAGTCAAGGTCACGGATGGGAGTTTCACGGACAAAGGTGCGAACGAGATAGCACTACAGTCGAATAGCCAGCCGGTGGCAGAGGCCGCATCTCTTCCCGTTGTTAATTATTCGTGTGATAAGGCGATTTCACCGACTACGCATAATAGGAATATGGTGTTATTGAGTACAGCGTTAGTTTATATACATGTAGGGTCTCAAAAACATATGATACGCTGTATGATTGATACTGGGAGCCAGGCTTCATTTCTCCAGACTTCTTGCGTAGATCGTCTGGGTTTGCGACGTAATCATTCCAATGTTCCGATCTTCGGGATTAGCTCGGAGGTCGTGTATCCGCAAGGCGTAGTTTCGTGTTGTATCACTCCTACACAGACTGATCAACCGTTAATTTCAGTTAATGCTTTAATTTTACCTAATTTAATGTCGTACATGCCCCAAGTCGAGTTACCGTTTCACGATTGGCCTCATATTAAAAATCTTAATTTAGCTGATCCCAAGTTTTATTTTCCACAACCAGTGGAAATGATTTTAGGTGCAGATATCCTATCTCAAGTGTTGCTCGGTCATGTCATAGCGGGCCCTCCGGGCGCCCCCATGGCCATCAATAGTATCTTTGGTTATTTATTAATGGGTAATGTTTCTTTCAACCAAAATACTCCTTCTATTCAAGTGTGTCTCAGTTCTCTTAGCTCATCTTACGATGACGTCATGAACTTGAGACGTTTCTGGGAATTAGAGTCTCTTTCGGAAAAGAGAGTTTTCAGCGCCGACGAAGCCTTGTGTGAGTCTATTTTCGTGCAAAAACACAAGCGCGACGAATCCGGTCGCTATGTTGTTCCCCTTCCATTCAAACCCAACTTACCCGACCTCGGCGAATCAAGAGGTATAGCGGTATCCAGATTTAAAAAATTAGAGTTTCGATTAGAACGTAATCCGCAGTTAAAGTTGGACTATCACGCATGCCTCCAGGAGTACCTAGATCTTGGGCACATGGAGCCTGTTGATATGTCTGTTTCTTCTTCTTCTCACACTTATTATCTTCCTCATCATTGTGTTGTTAAACCTTCGAGTACTTCCACACGTACACGTGTTGTCTACGACGGGGGGTGTAAAACTTCAAACGGGGTATCATTAAATGATATATTACTCACTGGTCCCAAATTACATCAAGACATAGTAGATGTTTTATTGAGATTTCGAGTTCATGCCATTTCTCTCGTTGCGGATATCAAACAAATGTATCGAAATATTTTGGTGCAGCCTTCTGATTGTGATCTTCAACGCATTGTGTGGCGTAAATCTCCCATGGAACCTCTGTGTGACTATAGGTTGAAAACAGTTACTTTTGGTGTCAGCTCTTCTCCTTATTTAGCTCTTCGTACAATTCAACAGCTGTCCGAAGACGAGAAGGATAACTTTCCCTTGGGTTCACGGGTCCTAAAAGACCAGATCTTCGTGGACGATGTGGTCACCGGAGCAAGTGACGTCACTCGTGCATTATTGTTGCAACGAGAATTAATTGGTATTTGTTCATCAGCTGGTTTCGAACTACGTAAGTGGCAGAGTAACTCATCAGAGTTGTTATCGAAATTGGAGCCCTCAGACGCTCAGGGCGAGCGGCCTGACAATATTTCTTTTGCTGTTATGGAGGATGATAAAAAAGTTAAGGCTTTGGGTCTTCAGTGGAATCCCAAGTTGGATATTTTTTCTTTCAGTATTTCAGTTTCAAAAGGTTTAATTACGAAGAGATCTATTCTTTCACAAATAGCCAAAATCTACGATCCAATGGGGATTTTATCAGTTATCATAATTTATGCAAAAATTCTTATTCAAATGTTGTGGATCTCGGGAGTTGACTGGGACGAGCCCCCTCCTACCGAGATTGTCGACTCGTGGTCTTCTTTTCTTGATGAATACCTTTATTAAAGGATTTTAAAATTCCACGTTTCATTTTCACGAAGGTCAGTTCAATCCAAATCCATGGATTTTCTGATGCTTCGGAGCGTGCTTATGCTGCGTGTGTATACGCACGGGTGACCGACACTAACAATCGTGTCAAAACTTTCTTATTGCTCGCGAAAACCCGAGTAGCCCCTCTTAAACCTATTCTTACTATACCACGCTTAGAATTATGTGCGGCTGTATTGTTGACACAGCTTATGGATAAAGTTTTACAGATTTACAGCCCATATTTCACATGTGAGCGGGTTTACGCGTGGACAGACTCTTCAATCGTTTTAGCGTTGGCTTCGTTCACCACCGCATGAATGGAAAATCTTCGTTTCAAATCGTACAAGTGAGATTTTATCCCGGTTTCCTGCTGATCATTGGAGACATGTGTCTTCATCTGATAATCCTGCAGATGCTCCCTCCAGGGGTATGCTTCCTTCAAAATTCTTACAAAATCTTGATATGTGGTTGCATGGACCCAAATGGTTGTGTCTTGAGGCTGACGCTTGGCCTGTTCAAAAATTAATACCTAAAGTTACAGAAGAAAAGCGTGATGTTTCTTTACCAATCGTACTTCAAACTGTCATCTCAGAGGGTCCAAACCTCGCAGACTTTATTTCGAGATATTCCACTTTAGGAAAACTAGTGAGAGTTACAGCATTAATTTTTCGTTTTTACAATAAATGTAGGAATAAGCAGAAATCATATTCACAAAACATAAGTGTGCCTGAATTCAAATACTGTTTAAATCGTCTTATTTATTTAGTTCAATATTCTAGTTTCGCAGAGGATATAACAAATATTTCACGGGGAAAACATCCCTCTGCAAAATTGCGTAGATTAAAACCCTTTCTCGATGGGAACGGTTACTTGCGTGTCGGCGGGCGGATTCATAATTCGTTTTTACCATTTGATTCTAAGCATCAATTGATTTTACCTAAAAAACATCATTTTACCGATTTACTTATTGACAATGCTCACATCACCCACTTACACGCAGGTCCACAGTCCATTCAATATATTTTATTACAAGATTATTGGATATTATCCAGTAGAGATGCAATACGTGTTCGTATACATAAATGTATTCGTTGTTTTCGTGCTAAACCCATTCATCCACAGCCCTCGATGGGTATCTTACCAGCCGCTAGAGTGCGCCCCGAGCGAGCTTTTCTAAAAACTTCCGTGGATTTCGCGGGCCCGTTCTATGTTCGGGCTAATAAGGTTCGTAATGCAAAAATAATTAAGTGTTATGTATCGGTGTTTGTATGTATGTCTGTAAAGGCCATACACCTCGAACTTGTTTCGGAGTTATCAACCGAGGGTTTTTTAGCTGCATTGCGGCGTTTTATTTCACGTAGAGGTCTATGTACTGACATTTATTCTGATTGTGGTCGAAATTTTATTGGATGCGATAATTATCTAAAAGAATTATATAACTTTCTACGTAATGATTCGGTGCAACGTACCCTTAATGAGAAAACGTTAGAGCAAGGCATCACGTGGCATTTCCAGCCAGCTTTCTCATCACATTTCGGAGGTCTGTTCGAATCAGGCGTTAAAAGTTTTAAGCATCATTTAAAGCGCGTTTTAGGAACTCAATCACAAACTTACGATGAGATGCACACATTATTGTGTCAAATTGAGGCAGTTTTAAACTCGCGCCCTCTTTGTATTTTGAGCGCAGATCCATCCGATCCGCTACCTTTAACTCCATCCCATTTCCTTGTAGGTGGACCTTTAACGACCCTTCCTGATGTTTCACTTTCGAATGATAATCCCATGCGTTTAACTAGATGGGGTAGGATTCAACAATGCATCCAAATATTTTGGAAACGTTGGAGTCATGAATACTTACATGAAATTCAACAGAGAAATAAATGGTTTCATGATAGCGGTCCTAAAATTAGTGAAGGTATGATTGTTGTGGTAATAGATGACAATTTACCACCTTTACAATGGAGATTAGCACGTGTCCATGCGGTCCATCCGGGACCAGATAACATTATTCGTGTAGTTATCTTACAGATGGGTAAAAGTTTCGTGAAACGTTCGGTTGTAAAGGTATGTCCTTTACCTTTAGAATAATTTTAATTATTTACAAGTTAGTTTTTACTTTCGTTGCAGTTGTTGCGAATTTAGTTAGTTAAGCTTACCTAAGTTAAGAGTTTTTAAATCAACTCACATTTCGTTTAGTTAAAAATTGTTATCCTCAGGGCGAGTTTTCCTATAAGATTTATTTCTTTTTAGTTTTTAAAGAATTGTATTCTTTCAAGGCGAGCGGTATGTTATGTACATTTCCACTTCACATATATATTTAATTTGATTTCACCCCATGACGTAATAATACAGAATACAACTATGGTTAATGGTTGTAAGACGGATATAATAACCACTTCATTTGGCCGAACGCTAATAGACTTCTTCGCCGTCATAGAAGTAATCGTAATTTCAATGCTGGCAGCATTGACTTTGAGTGTTAGCAACAATAAAAAAAAACTATTCTTGTTCTGCTAGTCTTTCGCGCGCTTCTCAATTTTGTGGTGTATTTTAATATTTCGAGGTTCCGCTTTCGCTGAAGTGTTGTGTGTGTATTTCCAAAAGAACTAGACTCCTTACCCCTGGCTAGCAAGGAAAATAAACTGAAACAGCAGTCCTATGGTGAAATTGGTGAGACGACAAAAGACGCAAGCTGAAGGCCCGCGTGGTTTAAGGTACCGTCTTAAATCTTCTTACCAAGCTGGACCGGTTCGGTTAATTTTGGTCTTGAGATATTTGTGGAAGTTTAGGGAACGTTTAAGCGGTGAAAAAAGTGCGTTCAGGCGATACAAAGTTCGCTGGATCAGCTAGTTAGATATATAAATGGTTTATGTTTAGGACTCAACAAAAAAACTTTTGGGATAGGTAAATACTTTCGGAAATCACACTCGCTCTTCCTTGTACCTCCGTTGGCAAGTAATATATCTTCGGCGAGTTTTTAAGGAGCAGTGAGTGGCGGCTCCAATTAACGTTAAACGTCAGTCTGACACACTAATGATATTTTAAATGAAAATATTCGCCGGTGTGGTGTGCTGAAATACGTTTCAGCAGCTAGAACACGTTACTAGCTGCACTGTTTATTGTACACAGCAGCGCCATGCCTGTAAACATACCTGTCCGCTACTCTAGAGGTCCCGGGTTCGATCCCCGGTTAGGTTAAGATGAAAAATGGTATTTTTCTGATTGGCCTGGGTCTTTCTTGGATGTTTATTTATATATGTATTGTTATAAAATATATTATCTGCTACGAAATCTAGCTACGAAATGGGACTAAGGGTACTGAGTTAGTATCCCATAACACAAGTCTCGAACTTACTTTGGGGCTAGCTTAATCTGTGTGATGTGTCCGTATTTATTGAAAAATAAAAAAATAAACTACTTAATAGAGTGACATTTTTTACCAAACCTACGTGAATCGCGTACTTTTCGGGATAAAAAGTATTCTGTAAATTCAACTGAGGTATCAAATTTTTTATAAAAAACGCCCTAGCCATTTGAGCGTGGAAAAAGTTACATACAAACTTTCGCCTTTATATTATTGGTGGGATTTTTTAATTTATTTGAACTTCATTGCACTAAAAACTGCATTAGGTGAACTATTATTTTTATCCATGTTATAAACAAATAAATCATTCTATTTCTATGCAAAAGTCAATAATTGCCTTCTATGGAATGAAATTTATGATGTTAATTATCGATGTAATCACACTAAATAAATAAAAATAAAATAAATGTTTATAATTGTATCAACAAATACATATAGAAATATGATGATGATAACTATAAAAATATTATTATACATAATAAATAGAAAAGAAAAAAAATATATAATAGCTTTATACATCATCTATTTTATAAGATGCTGGTATGAAACGATTTTTTTTCTGCATTAGAAAAGTAAGTATTCAGACTGCAATATTTTTTGCAGTCCAAAATCCAATCGTCAAGCACAATAAAGTAAGTTCACTATGAAGCTAATCTTATCTTTGTAATTGAGAAATATATTTAGAGAAGGTATAAAACTACCAGGGCTGCCAAATTTATTTCTGTAACATTTTTGTTTTTTGTTTCTTTTTTTTCTTTCAATGAGTAGTAATACAGCATTCTCAAAGAAGATAAACGTCAACAATTGGCTGGTCATCAAAAATTTCGTTAAATTTAGTTATGTGCCATAAAATTGATAATTAAACAATATTATCTGCCGAACAATAATTAAGTACTACTAATACTTACAGCAAAAAACTACTAAAAGCAGTTTTGGTTATCTATGCTTCACAAAGAACCATGTACGAAGTGCCTGATTCACTATCGCTTAAACCAGAACATAACTACGCAAGTTATACTGTTTAGCGGCAGAAATTGGACAGAATCAGATACCCTAGAAGCCGATTTGTATAAGTAAACGTTTAGGGTATCTATTAATAACAATATCAACATTTTTATCAGACAATTTAAAACAAACAAATTGTGACAACCCTATTTTTATTTTGACGCTACTTACCTACATGACATCCTATTGTCCTTTTTATTAATGAGACGTAAAGGTCTATTTTGTAAACGCTGCTCAAAAAAATCTTATTACAACTCCGATTCGAAATTAGCATATTGAACTTTATAGCTTTGCAATAAACGACATATTGGTATGAAAAATCTTGTGGTACTTGAAAAAAACTTGATCCGATTATGTTGTTTGAATTGTCAAGGACATATTATTTTGTTTTTATTGTTCAAAATCGTTGTGCTGTGAATTCGTAAGGGTTTCGGAAGTAGACCGTTGCAAATTCAACAATGTTAATCTGATATTGAAGCATTTTTTTTTGGGTTCCCAAGAGATCAAGATTAAATATAATGCTATTGATAATTTATTTAAGTATAATATATAGATTAAGTATTGCATTTAGAATGATTCAATCGAAAAATATTACAGGGTGTGCTCGAAGATTTTTAGCAATGCTCAAATTTTGTAAATTGACGTTCTGGAGAAAATGCTGCAGTGGAGTTTGCGGTGCCGCTTCTTCTCCACTTGCGCTTTGGAAGTGATGGTAAACTTTTTTGATTGACGTCAATAAGGGATAAGAATGTCCTATGTAATTTCTAGAGATTTTAAATTTACTTAACATGCATATTAAATAATTTATTTAAAAAAAATTAAGCGCATTACTCGTCTTAATCTCAAAGCTTCTCTCGAAACAGCTTTATATCACGGAGCACCAGGGCTTTATTTATTGCTATCCTTTATCCCTTATCCGTGGAAAAAGCGGACACCCTATTTATAGGCACGGTGTCCCGAAATTTACACGTCAGACTTGGGAACTTTATTTTCAGGCATTCCTGTTTTAATATGCCCAGTGGATTATATATGACGCTGTACTGTATTTCCGTGCTTTTTTATGAGGATTTTTTATTTAATTGTGAGCTTTTTTGTACGTCTTATCAGGTACATAGTGATACCAGCGAAGATTAAGATATTGTAGTTAGGAAGGTAGAATTTGAATTTAAAAATTTGAAATGAAGATTTGGTTCTATTTTGAATTTGTCAGTTTTTGTTCCAAATTGTAAAAAAATATCACGGGAATAGACTAAGGTACTGACTTTTAAGTAAGAGTGATTCAAGAGGAAGGTTTTTAGGTATAATATAACCCATAATAATGCACCCTTGCAAAGCCGAGGCTGGTCGTTGTTTGAATATTAGTATATAATGATATATCTCTATATTAAATTATTCAGATTATTCCTACATAAAACATTTTTTATTTTTTTAAATATTCACACATACATCAATTATATTCCTTCGAAAAATAGAACCATTTTTTGGCAGTCGGGTAAAATCTATGAATATGGCAAAGGAGAAAAAATGATTCGTGATGTAAAAAATATTTTTCTTACTAACGAGAAATCACAACTCCAAGTTGTAATTTAAATAATGAAACACAATAAAATTTTCACAAAAACAGTCCCCCAAATTCATAAATAAAATTTGTATCAAACCAAAAATTAACGACAAGTACAAATTAGACAATTTGTTTCTCGATACCGACCCAAAAGACAAATCGAGCGAATTAAAAAGCCAATCTAAGTTATCCCATACAATTACTGCCACTTACCACACCCCGCCGTTTAGGGGGGTAGGGATAATAAACCGGTGAGAGGTAAGTCGTGTTTTGTTAGACTCCGGGTTCCGTATGAATCCATACTGTGTAATAATATAAAAAGTCTTTGTCTGCCTATCTGTCTGTTACACTTTCACGGCTGAACCGCTGAACCGATTTTATTGTAAGTAGGTATAGATGTAGTTTAAGACCGGGGTCAAAATAGGCTATGACTATAGCCTATAACCTTCTCCAAGAATCAGGCTATCTTAAGCTTATCTTAAGTATGGGTCTAAAGTTATAGGAAGCACGTAGAACCTTTGGGCCATTTTTGTATTTACCCCATTTCTTACTCACCTACACTGGGATTTCTGAAAAATGACTGCATGAGCTTCAGAACATCACCTGGTGCGAAGTGCCTATAGTCCTCCAAGTCAGAGTAAAAAGAGGTCCATTCGATTACTGACCAGTGAGTCACAGCAATACAAAATGTGGCTCATGGACTCCTCTGCTTTTGTACATGCCCTACTCAATCATATTCAGAAAGATTTTTTTCCAATCTGGCCAATAATTCTTAGGTTATAAGGGTTCAAACAAACAAACTTAATTCAAAAAAGATAACGCTCCAGAAAAGTCAAGGGTCCTTTACGGAACCCTAACTGAAACAGAGGTGTGGACGTCACGTATCTTGCAAGCGGGCGTTCCTAGGGGATCACAGGGATGCAACGTGCACTTTGTAAGGGTGCCTTAGCAAATGAAGTGATCAAAGTCAGAAATGAAGGTAAGATTGAGAATGCAATCTGAAATTTCATTTTGATATTATATATTTAAGCTTTATTATAGGTGACTTTTTGAATTACACACTTACCAAACTTTTAAACACTAGATTAATAAAATTACGTAGATTACGCGAACGATTTCATATTCTATAGTAAAAAGTGAGAATTGCTTTTTATCCTAACTCACAAAATTGTGTCAGCTGATCACTTAGATTTATCTGAGTGATCGTATTTTTTTTTGTATTTCAACAACCTACCCAATTGTTCTATTTTGCATATTGATATAGATATTTTATTTTGTTTATTTCATTATTTTTTTTTCTCTAAGAGTTGCTATGATAGAAGTATACCTAACTAACATCGATAACTTTAAAACGTATAAATAGGCAAACTATTATTGAAATCTTTGAATCCTTAAATTTGTAAACCCTAAGTAAATTTTATTTTTATAATTAGTTATTATTATTAGAAAGTTATAAAATGATGACATTTGTTTTCCTATTATAAATACCGTCTCTCGAACAATAATTTCTGAACCAAGAGTTTTGCTATCTTCCTGTCAATATAGTAACTTAAATTGAAATTCATAGCAACAAAAGTGTAGTCTTCAATGGACAATGTTCACATTGTGTTAGTATTCAATTATAGTTGTATCAAAAAAATCTTTTATTTTTTTAACTGATTCGTCCAAACATCCAAATTTAAAATTCATCGAAAGTGAATTAAGCCAGTGAGAAAATAAAATTTGTTTGTAAGTTCATATTATATAATTCCAAGTATGTCGTTTATCACATTTTAATTTTGTTTATAATCATCGAGCTACAATTTCTTCTTTCTAGCGTGGTTTCCAGTTACAAGAGTACTTTCTAGATCATCTAATATAGTTTAACGCGATTTGTTGAAAGTCGTCATCATCATTAAGGCGCTATAGCCTTGTCAAGTAAAATTCTCCAGATCTTCCGATTATGGGCTTTATGTTGCCAGGTGCTGATACCAATGTTTCCAAGGTCTTACTCCACTCCGGCCAACCATATCAGCCTGAGTCTTCACCGACCTCTGTGACACTCTGGTTTACTCTCAAGTAAACGCTTGGGGAATCTGGCTTCGTCTATTCTATTCACGTGAACATCGTAGGCATTCGGTTTTGATGGACTTCATTACGTTGAAATTGGTGTCGTTTTGAAAATTGTTAATATATTTATATCCTCAATTCTAGTACACAGTAAATCACACACAAGAAAGAAAGTTTTCGTAATATAATAGCCAATTAATGAAATCAAATGACTTATAACTAATGACTTTAACTTGCTACTTGACTCGCCTATCTACTCGACCAGTTTAAACTAGACAAGGAGGTCCGAATCGATAACAGGTCACCGCATAAATTAACTTGTTGCAAACAGCGGTGCATCGTACTCAAAATCGATTTAGTAGCGTCAGCGCAGAACATGACAACTAATGAAATTAACCATTCGATCGCCATACCTACTTAATATTAGTTGTCAAGTCCCCAATCCTAAGAAAAATAATAATATATATTTTTTTTAGTTGGTGATAAGCGATGGTCGCAAAATGGGCCCTAAAAATGTCCAGGCAAAGGACAATTTAAAATAGGCCGACATTTAACTTTACTTGACTGGGAACCAAACCCAGAACCTCCGTATTTGCGGACTAACTTATTGACCAATACGCCAAAGAAGTCGTCAAAAAAACAAAAGATTTCTCTAGTACAAATAAATTCTTAATCCCTTTAAAAATAATAAAAACGTAATTCCTTTAAAAATACTTCATAGTTTTACGAAAACTGTAACTAGAGTTGGACGAAAAAGACTTTTTTCCCAACGTGACCCTTTATTTGTTAATACTCGCTTGTGAATATCCCGCGGTCAAAATGTTTTTTTTTTAAGCCAACGTTAGTTTTGGTTGGCGTTTTGTCGCTCGAATATGGAGTGAAAATCTTTTTGAAGCGCTCTACGGTGTTAGCAAAGTCATATCTATCTTCTCTTTGTTTTAAAACGTGTAAGTTAATAGATCTAGGTTTATGTTTGAAAAATGTTACTATCCAAATGAAAATCGAACCCAGAACCTACCTAACCTTGACCATTACGCCACGGGAGTCGCCTGGTATTTAATATGATTTTTATACAAAGCAACCAGCTCAGAGTGCGACCAGTAAAGCTCTAAGATGTAGAAGAGATTATTCATTTACACCGTATTGGTAAACTGCCTTCGTAGTCAAGTTGTTAAGGCGATTGCCTGTAGAGCCGGGGGTCTTGGGTTCGATTCCCACGGGAAGCATGCTTTGTTTAGTTGTTACCAGTTTGGTTAGGACATTGCAGGCTTGTATCATCTGACTGTTTGATAATAAAGATGATTCCGTGCTTCGGTAGTTTGTTGGTCTTGGCTGCCATCTGGTAGTCGTTAAAGATACCACATCAGAGACGGAGAGGTGGTTCTAAAGAACTCTGAAACCAGGGTGTGCATGGTCGATTGAACGTGTCATCTACACAAACAATCTGGTGTCAGAGATTTTTGAAACGAGGCCTCTGACGAGCTCCAAAGCCATAATATGGTTTTGCATCTTAGCAAGGTGACATTGGAATAATCTACCTATATCTATACTAATATATAATGCTGAAGCGTTTGTTTGTTTGAACGCTTATAACTTAAGAACTAATCGTCCATTTTGAAAAATAATTTCTGCATAGGTAGAAGGTTAAAGGCTATTCTACATACCCACTACAGGCGATTGAAACCGCGTAGATTAGCTAGTTATATTTATCAACACAAAGTATGAACTTATAAAATACTGAGACGATAATGAATTAGAAAGCACAATAACAAATGAGTCGCTGTCTGTCTGTCTGTACTCGGTATCAGTGCAAAGCGCATCGCCCGCAGGCACCTGACCTCTTGGTTCACTCGATATTTCTCAAGCAAGCGCGAAATTTAGATATCCCACTCAGAAATGTAATAAATTTAACTTAAATGCTAGTACTGATATTAATACAGTATTTGGGATTTTATTTGTAGCTATTTGTTTTTTCGACGGTGGTTTCTATTGAACGAATACGTAATGTTAGCTGTGAAGATTTCTGCAGGTTTTTTTTTTTGCCGGAAAACTGCTTTAATATTTTCGTTATAATTATATTACATTTATAATATAAGTCTGCTAGCGACCCGTCCCGGCTTCGCATCGGCATAAAAACCTTCCTCTTGAATCACTCTATCTATTAAAAAGAACCGCATCAAAATCCGTTGCGTAGTCTTAAAGATTTAAGTAGGGATATAGGAACAGAGAAAGCGACTTTGTTTTATACTATGTAGTGCTAACGATAATCTATATACGTACCTATGTACTCTCGGGTGTAGATAAATCTAACCCCTCTACCATACTTACTATAATGACTTGGGATAGGTTTATTTGCCTCCGAATGTACATTTTTTTCTGTTGCGTATGGTCCTGTAATCCTGTATACCCCATTTCTTCATGACCATCATGTTGAACGGCCTCCGTAGTTCAATGATTGCCTGTAGACCCTAGGGTCTTGGGTTCGATTCCTACGGGAAGCATAATTTATTTAGTTGTTTCCGAATTCTTTAGAACATTGCAGGCTTGAATCACCTGATTGTCTGATCGTAAAGATGATACCGCATAGTATGTTGTACACATATTGTTGTACACAAAATTCCGAAAAGCATTCCAAAATCCTAAACATCTTACCCCATAGTACAGTGAGCTGCAGAGAAATATGACCCCCTTTCAATTAAATAGTGATACTTGCTTGTGGCATGGGGGTCAGATTTCTCTGCAGCCGACTGTACCTATATAAAAGGTTTCAGTAGAGAACTAATTCTACCTACATGTGGTCCAAACTCTTACAGAATATTTTAATATTTTATTTATTTTGTTGTAAGTACGCAACGTAGAAGCTAAGACATTAAACAAGGGAATCCTATCATCAATTTAAAAGGAGCAAACAAATTAAGCCCCGTAAATATTAGTGGAGTCATTGACAAATTTCTTACTAGACCGCACATCGATTCATTTGATGATGATTACAGTCTGATTGGGAATTTAATTTAAATTTGATATTTTTAAACACATATTAGAAGAAAGTATATAGATAAAGGACCACCGATTGATTGCTGACAAATTTCGTAAAACTTTATATCACCAACATCAATACACACTACACTCACCTATGACACACACTGACTGGGATAAGTCCGTATTTTCTTGTTAACTTTGTGTAATAAACAAACCTGACCTTACGACCTGAGAAGGCTCAAGAGCAAGTGGCTGGTTGTGGCGGAACAGAGAGAGGTTTGAAAGGAGATGAGGGAGACCTTTGCCCAGCAGTGGGACAATATAGGTTAATTAAAAAACTTACATACAAACTAACGCTGACTCATTTGATCCTCTTCTGCTGTGTGCATACACTGTTGGATTTAATTAGTTTAAATTTGGAATTTCGAATGAAATTCTGCGATCAAAGATGTTTGAATCACGAGCGGTCTCTACATAATTTTTTTCTTAATCTATGTCCGCGATATATTGTCTGAAATCCGTGTGTGTCTAAAGTGTAAAAATAAAAATACATGCCTCTCGACGTAGACATCAATTAAATTACTATTCTTGTATTAGCCCAGGTGTTATATCGCCAAGCACTTGTAGTCTCTATCTCGATGTATGTCTATAAATGGGGCGATACTTTGGCATGTCAACGGATTCTAGTCTTGCGTCGACAAATTGGACAAACGCTAATGCTGTAAGCTTCGATTCGTCGCGTTAATTGTAGCTTTTAGAGCTTTTTGCTAAAAAATTGTTGATAACATTTTTAGATTTATTTTTAAGAAATAAGGGGAATAAAAATATTGATTCAGGATCTAGACCTTAGGACAGTTTTAAGCTTGAAATAAGAATTAAGTTTTGAGCTCTATCATCAGAACTTAAGACATAATTTGGCATGCAAGTAGCCTTAACAATTGCTAATGATAGACAAGTATGAAAGGAAGGAACTCAACCGACAAGAGCCTAGCTTTTAAATTTATGATAACGATAGCCATGGGCTACGCTCCTATTTCCTGTTTTTAGGTTACCTAGTTACATAGGTACCTGCTTAATTTTAGCTCATATTTCCAATAGTTTCGAGATTTCGTATATATATATTATTTACCCGTCCGTTGTAACTTGTAAGATATAAAAAATATTTGCAAATTTATATATGTTTTCATTAAAACACTTAAACAAAGTGTCCGGTATATAAAACTTCATAGTCCGGGAGCCTACTTACGTTTTATCGCAAGCAACAATTACTTATGCAGATGACGGTGCCCGCTCCGTCCTATAATGACGTCATTAACTTTGTCCCCATTTATTACTAAACGCAAGGCCAATATAATATTTAGAATATTTAAGTAAAAAGTTTAGTTCACAAGGATGTCAAATGAAATTTTCTTAAGGCTGCTATGTGTGTGTGGACTGTATTTTAAAAAGGCGCTTAATTGTGAGAAACGGATTTGTTTATTGTTTAGGTGGGAGATGAAGTTCGGACTAAAATGGCCGCCAGTGGACGTCCGTCGGCCGCGGCCTTAACACAATGTTTGGTGGTGTTGCCAGACTGCGGCCGTAACACTTCTGCATCGGAGTGTATTCCGGATTCCTCTGAAGCACAGAGAAGCTCAAAATAAAATATATTTATATAGCTATTAGACTAATTCAAAATATGCACCGAACGCCAGATGTCGCTTCATAGGGTTAGTGGACTTTTCGTCCGAATTCGTAAGACGAAGATAATTGTATTATCCCCTAACCAGCTTCATCTTGGGTAAGGGGACAATTCGCCGGAATTTGAACGGTGAAAACAATTGATATCGGGCGAGTTATAACTTGAAATTAACTATCGTTACGAACACGCATGCTTCCCTAAGCTATCCAACTCTTCAGAAACATTTGGTAGAACTAAAATAAATATCTGTGTGAACAACACTTTACATTTTAAGCAACATCGTAACGTCTTAAAATTGGCCGCGTTATAATGAAAGTTGCCAGTTTCTTCGCTAATAAAAATAAATGCTTAGCAAGATTTTATGGCAACACTGCTAAAGAGCTTTGGACGGAAAGGCCTAATTACGAATATTTAAAATTAGTGACCCAGAAAGCTGTGTGGCACCCAGATCTAGAATAATAGCTACTTCAAGACCTACTTATCAACTTCTGTTGCCTAATAGTTATCACACAGCAACACAAAAGGTCCCGAATCAATTACCGATCAGGCCAAGATGGAAAATGATCTTTTTCAGATTGAACTGAGTCTTGGATGTTTATTTATTTATCAATTAATTCCTAAAACTCTTAAAAATAATATATATCTAGTGTCGTTGAGTTAGTATCCCATAGATATCACTTACTTTGGGGCTAGCTCAATATATGAGAAATATCTCTGATTCAAAGCAGCAACGCTCCAACTATATGAGGCTAAGACGTAATGCGAAAGTGAGTTTATTTGTTTGTAACGCTTTCACGCCCTATTTACTGCACCAATATTTATTTTATATACACATACACATAGAAGTATTGAGAAGGACATAGGATATCTTTCATCCCGTGAAAAAGCACTGTTCCCGTGGGAAAAGCTAGTTGATAAATACATAAATAATAGACGTGCTCATGATGTGTTAAAAAAAGAACAAACCAAAACGGTATAGTGATAACATCAGAGGTTATCAGACACTATCTTCGAATCAGAGTGATTCATCAATGTAAGAATGATCAATCACATACGACGACAGCTTGCTATCGTAAAATTTTGTTTTATAGTACTAGCATGCCCGTTGCTTCACTCGAGGCATCCAAAAAAAGGAAGACTGACAAATTAATAAATAAAAAAAAATTATTATAAAGTAATTATAATGGGGACAAATCACACAGATTGAATTAGACACAAAGTTAGTTAGAGGCATGTGTTATTGGATACTAACACAACGATAATAAATTAAATAACAAACACATTTGTAGATAAAAATCCAAGACCGAAGCCAATCGGAAAAAGATTATTTTGTATTTTCCTTACTGGGGATCGAACCCGAGACCTCGTAAGTGGCGGTCAGGCATGTTACCATTACGCCACGAAAGTCGTCATAATGCAGTGTATCACACTGTCACATCTTCATGGTGATCAATCCTAGTCCTTTGCCATTTCAATTGGGATCGTCTCTTTTGCCTATTCCACCATATAAGATACTTACAATATGCCACAAATAGCAATTTTAGTGTTTTGCACTTGCTGTCCGTGGATTACCATTAAAAATAAAACACTGATGAATAAATTTTAATAATGCTTCGAAAATCAAATTTTTGCAATTCGAATATATATGGAATTCGAATTAAATTTAAGACAAGGGCTAGACATAATCAATTTACTTATTTTAATTGTGGAATGGAATATTCTGTAGCTGAAATTTTAAAATGTCATTGTCCATTATTTTCAAAATTCGAATCTTTACAATTCAAATACAGAATTAAATTCAACACAAAGGTTGGACATACCGAGCAACCGACTTAGTACATCAACTGACCGTCGAAGCTCAGGTCATTGTTTGCTGCAAACAATGAGGATACGACGGAACGTTGAGAATCTGCCTTTCGGATCGCCCATCTGTGTGGAGAGTATGGCCACTAAACGAGCGATGTATTTATTTATTTATTTACTAGCTGTTCCCCGCGGCTTCGCCCGGACTTGGTTATATCGCGCCCAAAAGTAGCCTATGTTTGACCTCAGGTCGTTAACTACATCCCTACCAAATTTCATCACAATCGGTCCAGCAGTTTAGTCGTGAAGAGGTGACAGACAGACAGACAGATAGACAGACAGACAGACAGACAGACAGACAGACTTTCGCATTTATAATATTAGTATGGATATGGATTTATTCACCTTACAACTATCATCACAGGAAGATCCCAATACAATAGCTGCGATACAAAAATATAAAAACAATAAAACAAATAAAGAATTACATTACTGTCTATAGCAAATAATGTATAATGCTACCTTTGTGAATTCACTCAGAGAACAGGAGAACAAGTCTACATCGTTCGCCATGAGGTTAAGGGTTCGTATAGCTCGCGTCATCGGCGCCTAATTTACCAGATATAAAAAAATAACAATCTGTTATACACTAAAAATGTATTTTTCAATAAAACAAAATCGACTAAGTGTATTTGCTCAACCACACAATTCTGGTTTGAAAGGAGCGAGATAGGCAATGAAATTGATGGGTTTTATTTCCAACAAATTCTAGGGTGCTAGTTGGCAGCGAGCTAGTAATACCCTCAAGCTATCACGAGCGTAAATAAGCTACCATGTCCACGAGCACATTCCTGCGGATCGTACATTTGACTCTCTATGTTATTGTCGTATAAACAATACCAAAATTGGCAAAAGAAATTGCATTTACAAATAAACTCCTTTTAATAATCATTAATTTGCCTAATTTATAATCTTTGATTTAAAATGACGCTAGCGCCACCTCTACGCGAACTCCTACGTGGAATAGACTTTATTTAAATAATGCATTAAATCATTCATAAATTGATGTGAGAGCTTAATACAATCTCAGTTTTCGTGGCCCCGAAGTTCAGCGAATATCTTACGACATTACTTATTCACGATTCAATACGCAATGGAGCCGAAGAGAAGCTGTAGACGTCAGGTTAGTTGGTATCATGACATCTGAAGATATAATTCCTAATCTTTATCTGTATTGGTTTTATAAATTATAAAGAGAAAAGATTTGGATTTTTGGATTTTTTCTGTGTATGTTTGTTTATATAATAATAATTATAATAATTATTAAACTCAAAAACTACTGTGTTGATTCAAAAATTATTTCACCATTGGAAAGCTGCATTCACCCTGAGTGACATAGGCTATGTATGTACCACAGGCGAAGCCGGGATGGACTGCTAATACTTAATAAAGCTGAAGAGTAGATTGATTGAATGCTTTCAACTGGAACAGCTTGACTGATTAGAGAAATTATTTTTAGATCTCTTCTTCTTGTCGAGTTACAATGGCCATTTTGGGTTAAAATTTACCCAATAAGTACTTGGCCAAATAATACTTACAATATGATACTTGGGAAAAGTTTAGGCTAGTTGGGCCGCATGTAATGCGACGGCAAATGCAGCGTAGCTTGGATTGGTCGCTGGTATTGCCATTTCCATCTTTAGATACACCATTGAGTTAGATTGTTGTTAATTGTTAGAATGACACTGGGTTTATAAAAATGTTCTCAGATTTTAACTTTTAATCTACTCGTTCTTCGATTGGCTAGTCCAGTTTCCGAAAACAATTTCGAGGAATACGCTTAGGAAACAGTTTGCGGTAATCAGATTTTTTATTAAGCGAGTATTTTTAGATATAATTAAATAAAAAACCCAATGACCTTCATATTCAAAAAAATCTACAAGGTCAACGTGTGACGTAAGCTGCTTGCTCATTTTTTTCTGTAATTTGGCATTTTATATTTATATTTGGGATTTTAAATCTTTGCTTTGCACAACTGTGAGAAGAAGTCAGTTAAATTGTCATAATGTATCATAGTTATATATTTTTATTTCAGTAAACATAACCTGACTACCTTGTATCAACGCGGAGTAACGTCATTACTCTATCTTCTTCGTCCAAGCGTCTTTCCCGGTTACATCTTCAGCTTACGCTTTAGAGTCCAGGGTACGCTTTTAATCATTACTCTATATATCTTTAAAATTAAATAAAAATTACATACAATTTTAATAATGTTTTTTTTCATTTCTCATACTCGGAAAGTAGTGTTTTCCTGATCTGAGTATAGGGTGTAAAACGCTTCATGGCCTCCCATGGGCCGAAAAAACCCATAGTAATCACTTTCTTCCTTAGGGCAGGAAAGAAATTTCAAAATTAGAACATAATTTTGCCTGTGAATATGGAAGGAAACCGGCAACAAAAAATTTCAACAACAAAAAAAATGTGAAAGTATAAACAGCCAGTGTTAATTTAAACAATATTTATTAGGGTCAGCACTCACTAAGAGCAAATCATTTTCTGATAACACTAAAATATTAAATTCATGAATATGGGCATACAGTGAAAAATAAACTCATGTACAAACGCGACGGTCCGGATCATCACGTTAAGAGGTTTATTTAATTTTTCATTTTAATTTTTTTATATAACTAAACCCGCTAAAACAGTTGATGGTAACCCCTCTGCAGTGCTATTGGTGTGCGCTGATCTTAAGCGGAACGGAGATGCCCCATGAAGCGCGCGGTATGTTCTATATTTAAAAATTAAAACTGAATTACCAACACAATATCATTTAAGAAGGCACTACTCATGTTTTTACTATTATTAATTTTAGAAAAAATTCTTTTTTACTTTCCTTATATTGCTTTACTTTCCTTTTACTTTCCTTACTATTTTTATTCATGAAAAGTAGAGTGTTTAACACGGGTAAAAGGAATAATTCCTGCTCGGACTACAGCCGCCCTCGCTACGCTCGGGCGTCTAAATGCCTCGCACAGGAATTATTCCTTTCCTCCCTTGTCTAACAATCAACTATTCTGAAATGGCCAATTAAAAAAAACAAATTTAAATCACAATCATATTGTTTCTTTGGACTAGCCAATTAAGTGTACCGTATATTCTTAAATGAACAAAGTTTCGTATCAAGAAAAAAGGTCGTGCTATGATAAGATGCAGTTCAGTATAATATAAGGGACTAAGGGCGTCGTAGAAGATCCTTATCAGTCCAAACAGACCGAGACCTTAGCCTTTCAAAAGGTATTTGACCCTACTATAAAAATACCCGAAATATATGCGAAATGGTTCTGTACTTTTCGAACATGTTGAAAACAATCTTGAAATCTATGAATTCACTAAACATTTCTTGTAGATGTCACGGTCAATCGACCATGCATACCCTGATGTCAGAATTCTTCGGAACCGCCTCTCGACCTCTGACGTGGTTCCTTTAACGACTACCGAAAGGTAGCTGGGACCAATCGCAGCAGGCAAAGTAATTTGTTAAGTACTTGAAACAATCAAATACATTTTATTCTAACTTGTGTATTGAATTTATTTATATGTTCACAAAAAATGTAATACAGATCTCTAAAAAAAAGTTTCAAGATGTGTTAAAATTAACAAGCTCTCTAACTAAGTGCTTCATTGTCATCAAATTGATTACGTTTTTAAAAAGGACCCTCATTAGACTCGGCCCGTAGCTTTTTATGACAGAATCATTAAAGCAATCCTTATTTGCGATTTTTTTTAATGAATTTTATAAAGAGTCAAATTAGAAAAACAACTTTCCCGGAGGCGAGCTCTTCAGAATGCGAAATATATTTCGTTTTTGCCTAATTATGTTAGAAGCCGGGTCACCTTAACCGAATTAAGTTTGTTTGTTTGACTATTTACGACGTAGATACGAAATTGTATTGTTCGTTGGAGTAAATTGGATTTGGTGGGACTTCAAAAGGCGAGAGAGTTTTGCTTGAGTTTTCTTAAAAACAGGGTCCAATAGTAATTATGCGCTTCAATTATTTCATATTAGATATTATAAAAATATTCAAATGAACAATTTACATTCAAAAATCTTAAAAATGAGAAAAATATTTTATTATTTATTTAAACTTTATTCTACAAAATACAGTTGTATAGCACAATAGGCGAACTTAATGCTTAAAGCATTATCTAACAGTCAACCTTTAGGTCAAGCAGAGATCGTAATGTGGGTTTAATATAATAGTAATATAAATTTACATAAACTTACATACATATACTTACATATATACCTAGATATATAAATACATAAATAACAATATACATATATATATATATATATATATATATATATGACAAAATATTTACGAGATAAAGCAGCAACTCAAAATGTACCCGTAATTATTACCTAATTACGGGTACATTTTGATTATGTGCAATTATGTGAAAAATCGATCAATACCCTTAAAAAATGTAATGGTTAAGTAAACCCTTCAATGTCAAACAAGTCTACTTTCATTACTTAAAACTTAGTCTCAGGTCCCAACTACCAACCATGTGGCGCTGGAGACACTACCAGCCCCTGTAGCCGGCCCACCTCCCCTCACCGCGGCGTCCCCGAGGGCGCTATAAATGGCCCGACTGGTGGTTGTTGGGCCTCTTTCGCATGACATCTTCCAGTTGAATACATTACTGCTGATCTTACTTCCGTCACCAACTTTGTGCTTGTACTCCACGACCCTAACTTCATTGTATAAATATCGAATTAAATATAAGTGTATATTTCTAACATCATCTTTTATTTATCTAATTCTATTGTATAATAATAACGTTATAACAATCAGCATTTAACACTACTGGTGTAGATCTAAATTATATTTTTACACTGCGGTTGATTTTAAAATACAAGCTAGCTTGTTCATAGCAGCGGTTTGTGTCATACATCAATTAGTTTTACACCTCAATAAAGGACAGTGTAATAGCCGCGGCTTTTGGCCACTACTCCGGTAAAATATGGCAGGTTGGTTTAGAATGTACAGTCGAGGAGAAAATTTGTAATAATCCATTTATTTATTCATTTAATGTCTTAGAAAAGTAAAAAAAATAAGTCAGTTACTATTCATAGATAGATAGATATACTCTTTATTGTACCTCTTTATTGAACAAACAAATCATACATGTTTAATATCATAATTGTATTGAAAATATTAATAGTTATACACAGTTAACAATAAATAATAAAAAATTGCCGTTTCATTTCCTCATCTTTGTACTGTTGTATTGTTTGTTTGTGTTGTAGCCTAATTAAGATAATTGACTTTCTCCAGTATTTTAAGCAGAAAAAATACTTGCATAAAGGTAGATCTAAGAAGAATATACCTTATCTGTTATTATTGTTATAGAAAAGCTAATGGTATAGTAACGAACGAAAAATAAAATTGTATCATTTTGTTTTTAGCTTTAGACGTTACCTAAAAATCAAGACTTGATACCTAAAAATCAAAGACCCTATCTTTCCTGAATTTTTCTTATTTGGGAAAAAAAAAAAAAAAAAAAGTATCCTTACGGTTATCTCTTCAATGTTAACAAAACAAAAATTCAGCTTAAACACTTTTATCGCCACTTTATACACCAAGATTTACAGACTCGTGCGCAGATTAATCAAATTACATTTAAACCCTTGTTAGTGCACGTCAAATTAATTCCAAATTTTACTACTCTACGTCTTTATTTGTGAGTCACAATTATTATCTACGTTTTATAGTTTTGGTTTCATGTTTATTTTTATAGCAGGTTTCGGTGTTTTAGGGTTATTGTGCTCTTTTTTGTGGTCCTTGTTAATTGGGGCTAGTTTATGCCTTTGTTGACAGTTTCTGTAATAGACTTAAAGACTTTTGTATTTATAACATTAGTATGGAAGTATGGATAACCAATATTATTCTTTCAAAATGAGAAAAAATTAAATAGTAATTATATTATGTTGAAACTCGAACAATAGTAGAAAGAAATAAACAAATACTCGAAAACTTTGTACTAATTTTGTTTGTTTGTATGTTAAAACTTTATTGTACCAAAAAATAGAAAGTAAAAACAAAACCATACAATTAAAAACAGAAGTACAATGGCGGACTTATCCCAGAAAGGGATCTCTTACATAATTAATTTTCATCTTTGATCCTGTACAATCCAATGATGTATTTATGTTATTGGTACAACAAAGTTATTCATTCATTCATTCGAAAATCATAACCCTTTTCAGGCAATCTAGTAATAACAAGTTAATTTTTTTGATTTTAAAAATATTTAAGCCAAGAAACAATATGACTATCAAGCTATTATAGAAATATCAACGAAGAATACACTGTATTAGTAACAAAATAAAGACAATTTGACAAAACAATTAAAATTTTACTCAATCAACATCATATAATTCTGTCATAATGAAAATCAATTCAGTGTCCAAAATTTTCCTCAAATATTTACGTCCACAGTTTATTCATTCATGACTATTATTTTTGTGAATGAATTATTCGCTATAGCCAAAGTTGATGTGTACTGTCCGTTTGCCGATAACATTAAACGAGTAAACAGTGTGGTCGTATTAAGTATTATTTTGTTCATTGACCGAAAAGCTTGTCCGTAGGTAGATATGGTGGTGCAAGTTTTAAGATGCAGCGGCTGTTACAATTTTTTTTAAAGTAATTTTTGGTACAATTTTTACATATTCTACAGGGAGTTGTGTATTAAGTAAAAAGATAAATCTAGCGGTTAAAAAATACATTTGCAAGAATAGATTTAAAAAAGTTGCCTGCGCGCGATTCCAAATTCTATTTTTGCAAGGGATTCCTCTGACAAGAACAATTCGAAATTTTAGATAGGTAAATTCAGTCCACAGTATGTGACTGTTCAGTTTCATTAAAATCAGTTCAGTAATAGAGGGTTTTCTACCAATAAAAAGAGAACATTTTACTCTAACTTAACTCTTTAGAATTTACTCATTAAACTTTATCTTATATTTTACGACAAGAAATTAAAACTAATCTAAATTAAAAGTAAAATTAGGTACTTATATGATTTAAAAACTATAACTTTAATATTTCATAAGTACACAACAATATATTTGTGATTGTATTCAACATGTATAATTTGTATGATAATGGTACAATAAAGAGTATATCTATCTATCTATCTTTTTTTTACTATACAGTACTACAGTACTTATACAATTGACGGATTTAATGCTAAGCATTCTCTACCAGTCAACCTTTGGGAGAAACAGAAAATCTGTGGGTTATTCCCAGATTACTCCAAAAATTGTTCCCGATCTGCTCCACGTAAAAAAATAATAATAATAACAGTTTTTTATTTAGTCCCAATCTGCTCCACGAATGTTCCCAAACTGCTCCATCCCATTTTTATTGATAACCCATTTATTAATTCTCAAACTACTCCATCAATTAGATATACTCTGGATTTTCAAGAATCTTGCCTCAATGTACAGTCAGGTGTAAAACTGGACTAGCAATTAACTGCGAAGAAATCTCGAAATAAATACATTTTGTATTAGTTTGTAATTTGTATATTTTACAACAATCAACATTTAAAATAAAACTAAAATAATGACAAAGGTACTAAAAAAATATCAAGCGGTGCAAAAAGTTACAGGGGAAAAAACTTAATAATAAACATATTTTCCACACTGGGGATCAGTGTTTTTAAAACAGCCATAATGCATTTTGTTTGAATAAATACTTTGAAGTGGTATTTATTTATTTTACTTTTCTAGTTATCGCTTTTATCCATTAACTTAATCCATCGCAACACATCGCAGTGGTTTGCGCTCCACGGTGGAATTTAAACGAGGTGGATTAAAAATTGACACAGTTTAATAATTTAGCGCTCAATTTGTAGGACGGCAGCGTTCAGCTGGATACGGTCTATTGATGACATAATTTATACTGTGTCCTCTGCTTTAATGTCTATAGTAAAACGTGCTCGCTGGTTTTTTAATCTGTTTGTTGGCAGAATTATGGAATCATTATTTTCAGTTTCAATGCAAAATGTACTTAATCTGCTGAATAATATATTTCAGATCCGTAAAATACATGTAACGGGTACAATTTGTAATTACTTAAAAGCTACCCTGATATAAATAAACAAACAAAGTTTATGGACGCCAATTTATGAATCACTACATAGTATAAAACAAAGTCGCTTTCTCTATCCCTATGTCCCTTTGTATGCTTAAACCTTTAAAACTCTGCAACGGATTTTGATGCGATTATTTTATTGATAGAGCGATTCGATAGGAAGATTTTTATGCCCATGCGAAGCTGGGGCGGGTCGCTAGTAAACTATATGTAAAAAAAAATTATTTTAAGGAACCAAACGATTACCGCACTAGGTATGTTGTTGGTTGACTAAAGCACAGAATTAATAAATTGCATCTACTAATGTCATCGAAATATAAGCTCTTAGTACGCATTGCCTAACGCACACAACAGACTCTTACACCCTCCCACCCGAAACAAATACCTCACCTCACAACCGCAGTCGGCAGCTCTATATAATTAACACACACATTGATATGCATACAAAGGTCATTGTTTGTTAGTGAGAGTAAGATATCGTGATATCTTTCATGCTGGTCTGGGAGAAAAAGAAAAACATAGAATCTACCAGCTGTTTCTCTTCCTGCGCAAGCCGTAAAAGTCGTCTGAGGGAATCGCCGAACGGGGAAATCATGACATAGGCGATGCGGCTAGCAACCCATCATTGATTTCCAGTTTCAACTACCATTATGCTAAACGTGGCCTAAGGTCTTGTGGCCCTAGGCTCTGTAAACCCCTAATGGGATAAAGACGTGATTATATGTATGTATGTATGTATGTAAGATATCGTTTCGACTGTAAAAATCGGTGTGCCTAAAATGTATCGAAACGGTAAGAAAAAGAACGAATTCGAGCTGTAATCGAAGTCATAACCCTAACAAGCCGTTTTGACTTCTGGAGAAGTCGGGCAGCGCATTTACAAACACAGGGTCACGTCCTATTTTCCGAGACTAATGTCGCACATACCCGGTAATGACTCGCCGTTTAGTTAGTTATGACCGGTTGCTCATTCGCTCCTTTAGATTCTACTAAGTTTTAGGATTTTTCAACGTGAGTTGTTACACTAGTTTACTAAGGCTGGGTTGCACTAACTTACTATAACAATAACTGTGTAGTCAAAGTACCGGATAGGTGAAAAATGGTTGCACCATTTTGACAATCGTCAAATACGTCATAACTTTTACGCTAACCGTAACCGCCCAAATTTGATCTGTTAGCGCTATTGTTATTGTCAATATCTGTCAGGCGGGTCGAATAACCTCCACGGACATCATTATACTTGTAACCCTGGTAACTAACTATGCTACAAAATACGACGGTGCAACCTATGTCGCTTCAACGGTTATAGTTAGCAGTAATGTTATTGTTACATTTGACTTTAACTGTTACGATAACTGGTAGTTTGGTGCAATCCCCCCTAAAAGTTACTAGTTTAATGAGTGTCTTCTTAGATTCTTACTGATTTATTTTTTTGTTCATCAACTACACTCGTTAACTTTATACACTCTCGCTGGTTATAAGTACTTCTTAAACCACCTATCGGATTAAAACAATAGGATATCACCTCATGGGATAACGATAAAATGATGATGAAATAAAATTTGATATCACCTATACCTATATACCTAAATATGATCAAATCTTGACACCTTTTATTCAAATTAGCGTTTGAACGCGACAATGGATAATAAACCATAAAAGAACCCATTGTCCTTTTTATATAATTAAGTAATTGCCCACAAACACATCCTATAAACGTAAAAGGTCACTCATGCTACAAAACATGGATAATACAGAAGTAAAGAAGATAATACTCTGTTATATTTAACATCTTTATTATCACAACCAAATTTTCAAGCGGGAATGGAAATGGAGCTTTGAGAATATTTTTTGTCTGATTTGTCCATCTAGTTGGTTTATTCCTATATTTGCGAAATCTTTTGGTGTCTTGACTTCACCTTGAAATCATATTAACTAAATAAATTAAAATTGAAATGTAGCGTATACAATACAAGATTATCTTGATAGAAAATGTCTGAAATGAGACTACAGATTTCTTTGATTAACTAGGTAAGACATCTGGAAAAATGGTTTTTTTTTTCACATTTCAATTTTAATTAGATTTTCTTTACAATAAATGTTAAATACTTCTATCCGTTATGTGACTTTCATAGGTTTTTGCATTGCAAGAATTGGCAAAATGGACACCTAAACCTTTATTATATTGATAGTACTCGTAACTTCCTTCATGTTTTGTTGTCTTTTCTTGGTTTCAAAATTTGGGATAATGACCATATGCACTTTGTAAGATTTACATATAACTTATTTTTTATATCTTCTCTATTTTGCACTCATACCCATCGCACTAAATAAATCAACCTGCTTTTTTTGTTCAAATTCTTTTTGTTATTTAATTATCTGTGACTCGAGCATTCTCGTAAATTACTGTGTTGGACGCTACAATTTTATTTTACATCTCCAAAATAACCAATACATCTTTAAAGCTATGGAAATAAATATCAAATTGCTGGGTATTTTATACACGACAGTTGTGTAGTGTGAATATGTAAATGCGATAAAATCTCTTATAACAATATTTTTAGATGCTTTTGTGCTTGTAATTGTTCGAATCATGTGCATATTTTAGAATTACTGTTTAGGTAAGAATTAAGTCAATGATATAAATTGATTTCCTTTTTCAATTCAATTTCAATTATACCTAAAATAGACACGGTTATAATATCGGATTTATTAAAGCACTAGCGACCCGCCCCAGCTTTGCATGGGCATTAAAATCGTCATCTTGAATCACTCTATCTGTTTAAAAAAACCGCACCAAAATCCGTTGCGTAGTTTAAAAAGATTTAAGCATACATAGGGACATAGGGACAGAAAAAGCGACTTTGTTTTACACTATGTAGTGATATGGCTTTATCATAATAACCCTATTTTTGCCCGTGGATCTTCATGATCAAATTAAGTAGTATAAGTATATAAAAAGAAAATTCAATATTACAAATCATAAGTACTCGTATTGGTTTTTAAGTTAAACGGCAGAAATAAATCCCATAGTCCCATTTCGTAGCTAGATTTCGTAGCTAGCTTCGAAATGGGAAATAAAATTCCCATTTCGAAGCTGGCGATAAGAATAAACTGAAATATACCTACATTAATAAAATCTACTAATAATTAAGTGCATGATAAGCGTAATAACAATATTAAGTAAACTTAGTATAATCCTACAGGCCCCTTAGTCCCATTTCGTAGCTAGATTTCGTTGAGTGAGCTGTGAAACCCCAGACAGATGGTTAAAATATATAATTATTCCTATAATTATAATCTTCACACACTTAACTGTCATCATAATAATTCATATCCCTATAATTCATTAAGCGTGACTATTATTTGACCGAATAAACATTATATTAAAAAGGAAATATGTACATTAATTATATCCAATTATGACAAAAGTGGGAATCGTGTGTATACAAAATGTAGAGAAAATATTGACTAGAGTGCGTCTAACGTCATTGTTGTTAAGAATTCAATCGAAGATAGAATGAAAATCGACATAGTATAGTGATTATACGAACTAAAAACGAAATTATATTCTCATAACTTTTCAATCAAGATAATAAAAGATAAAAAAAAATATATATTCGCAAAAAGTAAGAATAATCATCATTAGGTTCGCCTATTGTGCTATACAACTGTATTTTGTATATAATAAAGTTTGAAAAAATTATCATGTTAATTGCTATTCAGATTCGAATTTAATAAATTTTAATTTACGTAATGAAAATATATGTATTTTTAAATGTTCATTAACTCGTTAATTGTATATATTTATGACAGTTATTTTATTTTGATTTTGTGTTAAATGAATTTTTACTCTGTACTCACTCATACATATTGGTACTAATGAGTTACGCACTCTATACTAACTACATGTATAGTTACTCTGTGGACCCATGCGTGAAACAATCAGATCTACTGATAAATCAGATAACATGTGGGTATAAAAAGGTGGTGAAAAAATTATCTTTTAATGATACGCCTCCCTTTGCTTAGTGAGTGTCAGGCCTTTAAAGGGAAGTTCTCTCTAGGAAGTACTACTGGCACACACAAATGTGACAGATACGAATGTGAGACTAAACTTTAAGACATTAACAGGGATTATTATTTTTACAGGGAAATAAGGGCGATGATGGAAATAAGAGTGATGAGTGTGTAAGGAAGCGAGGGAGGTATGTAAGGATCGTAGCGTATCGAAATCTCTAGTCCACTGCCAAGAAGAAAGACTGGCGTGATGATATGTATGTATGTATTAAGTGCAATAGAATTATGTCGCAGGCACAGAATATACATAAAATAGGTGTTTGGCATTTGGTACAGCCTAGAACTTGCCATGTTATTGCAATGTAAGCTACAGTTGCGAGAAAATATTCTAACAAGTTTTTGGTCTCGAACCCAAGCTTTCTTAGGTTTTCAGTCAGAGGCCGTGGTCCACCTGTTTTGTTTACCTGGATGAACACTTTATCCTTGTCGGTAGTCCTTAGATTTCTTGGTTCTTTTATATCCGTACTAAAACTCTACCTACAAAGTGAATATTAGTGAGTTAGGTGTATTTATTTTCCAATTAAATAGAGATCTTAAACATATTGCTGCCATGCCAGTATGAGTTGGGAGTATTTATTGTCCAATATAGATCAAAGACATATTGCTCTTCCATGCTGGTCTGGGATAAAAAGAAAAACATAGAATGTAGGTATCAGCTGCTTCTCTTCCCGCGCAAGCCGTGAAAGTCATCTGAGGGAATCTGCGAATGGGGAAATCATGACATAGGCGATGCGGCTAGCAACCCATCACTATTGATTTCCTGTTTCAACTACCATTATGCTAAACGTGGCCTAAGGTCTTATGGCTCTAGGCTTTGTACATACAAATAATCACGTCTTTATCCCAAACGGGGTAGGTTTGGGATAAAAACGTGATTATATGTATGTATATATATGACATATTGCAGCCATGTCACAGACCTCTTTGAAATAAGAGACATAGTAGGAGAAATTAACGGTATGCGTATTTGAGAAGTAAATTGACATTTTTAGTTTTTTCTTACGTTAGTAGCATTAAGTATTCTGTATCGCGGTAAGGCCCGATATTAGTTAAATTGAAATAATCTCATTATTTTTAAAACTGTTGAAACTTCCCCTTAAAACATTGACGTTAATTAACTATGACAACACACTGCTTAACCATCGCCTCGTTTAGTTTTATACAAAAAACGATAGAAAAATATCGAAAATAAATCGCTTCCCATTTTGACATCAGTTCTCATTAAAAATGCATTCTTTTGAGACTTAGGTGGTTATTTTTAGAAAATTATAATTAATTGTGTTCGTATTTAAACATTTAAAAAATATACTATACTCGTATAGCTTATAAGCCAAGTAAATAAAATTATACAGAGTGTTTGATGAAGCTAATAAAAATGGGTGTAAAAAATGGTGTAAAAATTTAGTGTCTTAATCAGTTTTTTTTTCTCACTGATAATTTGGACTAACCATTTTATTTTATATTTCATTAGTTCATGAAAACACAGTATTGCAACAAGTTAAATAACAAGGTGTTATTCTTTGTTCGTAAAAAGTTGCAATTTAAGGATTTTCTACTTTATACGCAACTAGTTTCCAACAGAGAATTCTGTCTTGAGTGAGGATTACTGTATGTTGTTTTACTTGTTCATGTTTTTTACTTATTCGTTGTTGTAATAATGTGATCAGCTGTTTAGTACACGGATAGCGTACAACTTAGATAAACGCCATCCTAAAATTCCCACGAAAGCGAAGCCTCAAAAACAAAAGCTAGTAACACATAGTTTGTAGTCTCACAAAATTTAAAATAATATACAAATTTTTCGCATAAATAGCACAAACTGTGGAAAACTTAACGCAGTTTTTCTCAAGTAGAATTCGTAATATTTACGGCTGCCGAGTGCGCGAGTATGCACAACTTTGCCAACATACAAAACGAAAGTTGTGGGTGAGCAGTAAACTACCAACACTCAGGAAAAAATCTCTTGTTTTACCGCGCATGGTAAAGCGATGGATTTGAGTATGATTTTATTTATTTTTGGCTGGCTTTTAAATGACTCAGTGTTGTGATTAAATAGCTTTATTCTTTACGTAGTAGAAGATAAGACTTAATTTAAAAAAAATCTGACTTATGCAGCAAAGCCTCTTCTCAAATACTAGTGGTGGATGCCATAAGATCAGGGTTGACGTCGTGCTAGATACGGTTCTAGCAAACACTAGGCTATGGTTTTTTTATTCTACATAAGACGCTGGGTGGATGAAAGCTTCATCTAACAGCTAATTTCTGTAGAGTACATCTTAAGACATAGAAAAGAATCGTGTGGAAAAGAAGAAACAGCATAAAATATTAAAATTACATTTGAGTCCATAACAAATTATTTTGCTATATCTGTAAAAAAATATTCTAAAATTCACAATGAAAATGTGAAAGTATATAAGTAAGTTATATATTTTACTAGCTGTTCCCCGCGGCTTCGCCCCGCGTGGGACTCGGTTATATCGCGCCCAAAAGTAGCCTATGTTTGACCTCAGGTCGTTAACTACATCCCTACCAAATTTCATAACAATCGGTCCAGCAGTTTAGCCGTGAAGAGGTGACAGACAGACAGACAGACAGACTTTCGCATTTATAAAATTAGTATGAAAGTATGGATATAAAATAAAATAAAATAAAAATCTTTTATTTCAGACCATTTAAGTCCATAATTGGTTAGTAACAGGTAATCTTGAAATTTAAGGTATCTTAAAATCTATGTTAGTAGGAACCTATACTAAGGTGCTGGTTGATCCAGTGCTTTGTAAAGCGACTGTCCAGCCTATCTGCTATCATGCTTAGGATAGTGTTGGTGCTGCCACGCAGTCGGCGCAGTGTCGCCGCACTCCGTTTGCGGAGCACTGCATTAAAGCCATCTACATGAGCGTCCGCAAACATACCAGATGCACTGCACCATCGCGGCAACCCCAACAGTGCCCTAAACGCATTATACGATATGGATTGCAAAATTTTCGTATGATGTTGGTAACGATCCGCATTGCAGCATCCGAGTTGGTGAAAGTTAACTTGCATTTAGTGCACTGCGCCGGAACGTTTCAAGGGCTGTCAATTTAACGTTATCACAATTCAAAATTTTACATATATGTATACACTATCCCTTACCTTTCTCTGCATCACTCATTTGGTTGACTGATAGGAAAGTGTTCAGGCTGTAAGTCCACCGTTTAAAAGCTATATAACAATTATATAAATGAAATAAGTGAAAAAGGCAATAAAATGTTTTATACTATCCGTATCATTTTCTCATCATATAAGTAGGTAGCTTATTTTCTATGATTAAGTACATCATGAACGGAATTAAATGAGATTGCACGAGCTTCGAAACTGATAGCTATGAAAGCAACCGGTAGCAATTTTTTTAAATAAATTTAAAGGTTCATAATAAATATTTTTGACAACCCTACCAACTGGTGTTTTACGAACAAATACTTGAATTCTGATCGGCTAGTTAGTCGTGGATTTGTATAAAATACACCCGAATATTTTGTGCTAGATTTTAAACTAGAGGTATATGTTTCATACAACTAAAATATTTTTTTTTTTAATATATAAATATATAAGGACAAGTCACACAGATCAAGTTAGCCCCAAAGTAAGTTCAAGACTTGTGTTATGGGATACTAACTCAACAATACTATATTTTATAACAAATACATATATAGAAAAACATCCAAGACCCAGGGCAATCAGAAAAAGATCATTTTTCATCTTGACCTGACCGGGGATCGAACCCGGGACCTCCTGAGTAGCGGTCAGGCATGTCAACCATTACGCCACGGAGGTCGTCAAAAGTATATTTACAGTGAACGATTTAAAAGTTAATCTTATGTAAGTGTAAGAGAAATTGGTACTACATCATCATCATCATTTCTTGTCACGGTCAATCGACTATGCACACGCTGGTTTCAGAGTTCTATGTAACCGCCTCCCGGCCTCGGAGTAGGTTCCTTTAACGACTACCAGATGGCAGCCGGGACCAACGATTAAAGTGCATCTTTATTATCAGACAAACAGGTGATTAATACCTGCAATGCCCTAACCAAACTGGAAACAACTTAACAAAGTATGCTTCCCGTGGGAATCGAACCCATGACCCCCGGATCTACAGGCAAACGCCTTAAGCACTGGACCACGGAGGCAGTTATTAAGTTATAGTAAGTATACTTTTACTAGTGTGGCCTACATGTATCTTTGATTTTTTCAAATTATATCTGAATCATCATTTTCAACCTCAGGCTGTCCACTGCTGGTCATAGTCATCCCCGAAGGGTTTCCAGAATAGCTGGTTAAAAGTGACTTGCTTGATACCTTCTTCAGGTCATACATAGGTGGTAGTCTCAACCGGTGCGTGGTTGCCATTCGAGAACCATTAACTATAACCACAGAAAATATAATATTACTAGCTGTTGCCCGCGGCTCCGCCCGCGTGCGCCTCGGTTATATCGCGCCCGAAAGTAGGCTATGTTTGTCTCCTAGTGCTAAACTATATCCATACCAAGTTTCATCACAATCGGTCCAGCAATTTAGCCGTGAAGAGGTGACAGACAGACAGATAGACTTTCGCATTTATAATATTAGTATGGATGCAGCTTCCAATCTAAGGGAACTACAACAAACAATTTCCGAGCCACTACACGGGAATGGACCGAATTAACCCACATTTTTGTCCAAAAATATTATTCGACTGTGTTTGTAATGGATACCAGTGGCCAGATTTAGATGACAAAATTAGTGCTCTATTTCTGAAATCTGTGACTAACTCAAAATTGGTAGGCGAATTATTTTCATACGAAAACGAACGTGATTTTAATAATTTTTTGGTAGAGCTGAATTTTATTTGGTATTCTGTTCATTATTTCTTATTTTTTAACTCAAACATAGGTAAAATATTAATTACTAGCTGTTACCCGCGGCTCCGCCCGCGTGCGCGTCGGTTATATCGCGCCCGAAAGTAGGCTATGTTTGACTCCTAGTGCATAACTATTATCCATACCAAAATTCATCACAATCAGTCCAGCAGTGTAGCCGTGAAGAGGTGACAGACAGACAGACTTTCGTATTTATAATATTAAGTATGGATTAATAAATTGAAACGATTCGAATAAAAGATTAGCTTGCATTATTTTAGCAATTTTGAAGGTGTAATAATCTCCCTTTCCAGAATACTCAAAACACCGCAAAGTGGAGAAAAATAAAGCTGGAAAGTGGATCCTGTCCCCGCGGTTTACGGTTGAAGGTTTAACCAGGAAATAATTAAGATAAATGAGAGATCTTTCAGAACAAAGATAAGAGAGTAAAGACAAACTTCTTAATTCTATGTATTTACCTCATGTTTTAATGTTATATTAACTCAACTATTTGAAACAGTGCAGCGATGTAAAATGTCAAAATAAATTCACTCGCACCATCCAATGATCAAAGTGAGTCAACTCGTATTTCAATGCTAAAGACGTTAATAGGACAAGTTATCCTTGTCTCTTTCTAACATAGGCGATTTGACAAGTATCGTTTACATGTAGTGTGACCAAGATAAAAGTAAAAATATATCTACTTAACTAGTTAGTAGCTCTGTAAGCTTCCATCTCTCGAACTCTTTAACAATTGGATCCTTGTAATACAAACTTAACTCCTATTTTTCCTCCATTTGATTTTTTTAACAACTAGTTATGGAGATTCTTCGATTTCCCTCCAAATATATGTAATCCCGTTCATAAATAACGCAACAGCAAACTCCTCTATTTGCCCCCATTTTCCTCACAATCAAAAATGCTAAAAAAAATAAACAAGTTTTATAACAGCAAGCGAGATCGCACAATTCATGATGTAAGGACCGAATCCTAACCTCGAAACCTATATATATAAAAAATATATAATAAAAAAAATATATGATCAAAAAATACCGTAACGAAAATAAAACATAACACCCAACAGCGTTCGCTTGATAAAAAATGCTTTGCAATAGGTTTATCGTGGCCTTCCCCGAGTGCCACACGTTATTTTATTCTACAGGGCTGATTTGAAATTTCTTTGCATTTCACACCATCTTAAATAAAATTAAAAGCCAAAGCTACACACCACGTGTATTAAACCGCGTGAGTTAGTTACTAATAAAAAAAATGGACTACATTTTCAAAAATTTTGGTCATACACACACACGGTCACCGTGTAGAATATAGAATGCAATGTGAGAGGTACGATTTTATATTTTTTGTGGCTCGGACATGGATATCTGATAGGGCTCAAGAGAATTGGACGTGCCCCACGTCCGATTTCTATTCGAAAATTGGATAAAACACCTAACTGTATGGAATAGTTGTATGAACAAATAATTTTGAAATAGTTAAGTATTTGCTTTCAGAAGTTACGTGTACCGCTTTCCTGTTAAGAGTGATGACCTGAAGGATTTCTGATGTAGATTACGCTCATGTAAATGGTACAATGCTCAAAATGTAAGATTGTTTTAAGTAAAGCTGTTTTATGTAATTTTATTATTTTATGGTGCATTATTTTGTATTGTATAAATAAATAAATATATAGGGACAAATCACACAGATTGAGTTAGCCCCAAATAAGTTCGAGACTTGTGTTATGGGATACTAACTCAACGATAATATATTATTATAACAAATACATATATAGATAAACATCCAAGATCCAGGTCAATTAGAAAAAGATCATTTTTCATCTTGACCTGACCGGGGATCGAACCCGAGACCTTCTGAGTAGCGGTCAGGCATGTTAACCATTACGCCACGGTACGGTATCAGTATATGTTTTATTTATAACTTTTTGTTCTTCTACTGATCACATTTCCAATTCAGCTTCGTAGAGAAACATCAAGCATCACTTCTATAGCTCTTTGCGCGACTTTTAGCTTACTTATGAGGCACAATAGTCCAGGACTTCGGAAAAATCAGTTATTAATGTATTTTGTTTTAACTTTTTGAACTACTTTCGTTGACCTGTTTTCATTGAAATATTATTTAACAGCTTCTCTGGTAAATGTTATTATCATTTTGTTCGTGTCACTGAGCATCAGAGGAAGTATGCATAAAGGCATAATGATATTGTATTGCTTTGTTTTTATACTTACTTTCTTTGCTAGCTCAGCGACTCGACGTGGATCTTGGCCTCCGAAACGAGCCGATGGCTCGCCAGTTTACAGCGTCCATCTAAGCGCGGTTTGTTTTTGTATTTTTTTTTTAAATTAAGTTTAAAGAGGTCATAAGCCAGCAATTGAAAAGTTCAAAGGATATACTTGCTTTCCATTGAATGCAGAAACTTTTTTTCCTTAATCTTTGTTGCATCTGTTTTTGGCAATCTTTAAGCCGTGGATTTTTATTTCTGTTAGTTAAGAGGATGGAGTCCAAAGTCTGGTCTTTTATACCTCAAATGATTCCCATCTAGTTTAATTACGAATTATCAACAGTTTTTAGTTACGAATTTCCTCTATTGTTACATAAACTTATATATTTTTATCATGCTCTGACTTAATTAGTTGTAATACTATTGAACTAACAATTCATTTAAATATCTTATTCAAAACAAATTAAATATTATAGATTATTTTAATCAATAAAAGTATCAAAGCCCACTTTGTAATGAATGCGTTTTTATTTTTATCTTTAAAGAGACCGTTGACTTTAAGGCTGTTCTCACACATTGAATTGCAAACAATTCAAATTTAAAATGTGTGAGAACAGAAAATTCAAATTTGTAATTCTTTGAGATTTACTATTGTTTCTCTTCTTCTTTCTTTGTCCACCTCTTATCCCAGTTCATCTGGGGTTGGGTCTCTTTTTCTTTTTTTTTTATCTCTACTTCGGGTTGTCTTTACGTCTAGCTTCTCATTATGTATCTCTTTCTCCATGTTTTTCACCCATGTAGCTGGTGGTCTGTCTACACCCTTAGGTTTTTAGGGATATTTAGTACTTGTTTTATAGGGTTGTTCTCTTCGCGTCTCATTATGTGTCCGTACCAGCGCAAACGGCTTTCTCTAAGTTTTTCGTCTGTGGACTTGGTAGAGAGATAGGATTGAAAAGTAGAAATAGTGTAGGAAAGTTTATTCACGGCACAAAGAAACTTAACAAAGAACAGTCCAAGAATAAGAAATCAGAAGGGTAGGAGATGAGCACAAGAAAGAAATACTTATTTTACAGAAAATAATAAACAGAAAACGGCAATGAAAATTTTAACATGCTAACCGAAAATCATAGAGAAAGAAAGTAGTTTTCAATAACAGCCGCTAGGGGCGCAGTTGCCATGGCAAAGCGACGAGTCCGCGCCCTCCAGCAAAACTACTGAAATCTGTCATAAGATGACAACAAGAAATATATATACATAAAAAACGGTTTGTTAGTCCGTGCTTACGAACTAATAAAATTAAAATATTTATACAAAAAATTAAAATCAATAGTATGAACAAGAAAATAAAAATAAGTACATCACGCCACACGTCTATGGGAGCTACTTTAAATTTATTATTGTTTCTATCATTAATTTATTTTTTCTTCATTAATTATCCTATTTTTTGTAAGTTTTATCGCACGGCATCAAAAGAATCTGGTTAAAACCAGGTTTATCTGCCCATGCATTTTACACCGACCTATATTTATAGCCCAACCAGTATTTCCCCAAAAATAACGGTCTTAACCATATATTTAGGACCCTAAAATCGACCGCTATACTTGTTCACCAGGTTATTTTTGGGTCTTTAAAACACCGATCTTGGGATCGGTGTTTTAAAGACCCAAAAATAACCTGCCCGGCCCTGCTTGAGAGGGCTACAGCTACTGTTCTTTTTTTAAATATATAGGTTGTATTGTAGAAACGGCCTTATCCAGAGATAGCTGCATAACACATCTCCCTCGCACATTTGCTCGAATGCTTAATGCGGTATTTGTTTTAACCATCTGTTGCCTGTCAAATGTGTCATAAAAAATCTAAAGGGGGTGAAGAGCTCTGTCATACGGAATGTGGACAAATAAAGTGTGGTAATTTTGGCTTATTATCTGACTGACGGAGATAGTTTATCATAGCAGTCATGATATTCAAAATTAGCTGTCGCCCGCGGGTGAAACCGCGTTATATAATGCTATTAAATAGCTTATATTTTTTTCTAAAATGTAATTTGTATCGGTATATAAAAAAAAACAGTTGGCTGCCGCGTATCTTTATATGCACTATTGGTCCCTCCACGTCCACGTCACCACGTCAGAGGCCAAGAGGCTAGTTCGAAGAACTCTGACACCAGGGTATGCATGGTTGACTGATTATATCACCTACACGAAAAGATGATGATTGGTCCCTCTGGTAGCTGAATCTATAACAAATTCGTTGGATTATTTTTGTACCAATAGATTTCAAAGTTATACGCTGACACTCGGTAACGAAGACACAAATCCGAAAAAAGCTGAGTAGACGTTGCAATAAAGGATATTTCTTACTTAGTCTCTCGACCAATTATTCATAACTGCTCATTTGCATCTTGTTTCGTAACGTTATAGAAACGTGCCAATAGTAGACGGCGAGCGCGTCCTATTATGGATTAGTCATCTTATCGCCTCCGTAATTCGGAAGGCATAGATATTCATTTTGCAATAATTTGTATCAAATAAAAATCTTTGAAGGTGTACTAGCTTGCTTCTTTTTGTCGAGAACTCGGCGCCAGAGTAACAGCCAGTGCGTCTCGGATATTTAAATATAGATTACTTTATGTGATAATGTTATCCCACGCAGAGCAGGCCATGATATCGCCCTTCACAGACTGACTGATAATGTGACTGACCCTTAAAGGAGTGTAGCTTTAATTAAATAAACCAAGAACGTAAACATGTCTCGGCGCACGCGCTGACAGCCTTTTGTCGCGATTACACTGAGTACATACAGGTAACTAGTGTTTACGTAGAATTTACTAACTTTATACAGACGATAGACGTTTTGTGTCTTAATTATAATGATTACTCAATTCAAAAAGATATTTGGAAAATAGCGCGTATATTTAGATTGAGAATTTTAAAAACTGGTTGGAATTTAGTTACTGCCTTAAGTCCGCCATTTACTTAAATTTTTTAAAGAAGTGATAAAAAAAAATAGTCATCATATCAACCATGTTAACGGAAATAGAGATCTAGTTTTGAAAACTATATACATACCTGGTAAAACCATTATTTTTGGATAAACAGTTGACAGAACAGTAATGATAAATGTTTGCTATAAAAATATATGGGCAGAGAATTACCCAAAGTTTATTAACACTGTTGATTATTGTTTTATTTTTCTATCAGTCGGTTTTCCCGAACTTAGGTACCCTATATTTTGCACATTTTTCTTATATATTGGTATAAAACTTAAAAAATAGATAATTATTATCGGTTATATCCCACTTAAGAAATTGACCAAGAGCAACAGGAGTTAAATATTTATTTTGCACTATTACTACGCAACCGATTAGAGGCCGCGTTTATAACTTTATATTTACTCATGCATTATGCGCACGCGCAATTTTTGCGTGCATGTAATTGAACTGGCTGTAAATTATGCGCTGTTAGCCACAACGGCCACACGGGAAGGTTAGTGGGCGTTTATTTATCTGCCAGTTAATTTGCAGGCTCGGTTTGAGGCATTTCATTAGCTGGGCAGATTCACTTGAGAATAGCTTTTTGTTTTTAGCTTACTTATCGAGTAGATTTCAAGGTTAATAACTGGTCTAGAACCCTTAGTCCCCTACAGCAGAATAAAAGTCTGAGTCCGGTATTGCCAGATTCAGGCTGTAGCTGAAAATCTTGCTCAGACAGAAAGATATTTTAACCGCATCAATATCACTCCACTCGTTTTGCCTTTATGGTGCCAAAAATAGACACTTTTTTCCTTCGATTTTAATACCTGACCAAAAAGAGGGTTCTTTTTGGTCAGGGATTAAAAAATACACTTAAATTATGACCATTCATGACTAACATACCTTGATTTTAAATTCCATAGGCAAAGTTCTCACAGCTCGCATACTATAAGGCGTTAGTTACACAGACGACCCGGATGTTCGCAGTCCCCGGTGTCCCGGTATCCCGGACTAATCCGACAACAATCGGTATCCGTAGCGAAATATGATGCTAAATAAGAAAGGAACACTCTTGTTACTGCAAAGAGCAGGATGTACAGATGGTTCAGAATTTTGAGTAACTTTAGGATTTTTTTCACAGTAGAAAGCGGCCATTATTTCTAGTTACCGCTGGAGTGATGAAGTTGGATAGAACCTAAAAGCCCTCCAAAAAGAGGTAGAACATAATCTTCATTTACCTAGTATGTAACACCCGGCGCTTACTATCAGGATGCTATTGGTGCTACCGCTCCTTATAAGCATTTTCGAGTAGAAATAGCTGGGCTGTAGTGTAGATATATTAATAAATATTTTAAATTTGTTTCTATCAGTACATATAGCCACGTTCACCGCTCCAAATCGTCAGCCGTACAGGAGACTGGGCAATTTGGGCATATCAGGAGGTGAGACATCTTCATTCCGGAGATTATTTAAAGACTTCCAGATTACTCAGGGAAGATTACCACCGAGTGAAAGTTTTTCGACTGGAAATAGACCTATTGATGAATTACGGGTATTTATTTTTTCACCGTTCACAGACACCAGTCTAGCTTTGAAAGCTTATCTGATATGTAAGCTGGGATGCCTTAGGAATCTCCTGCGGCTCTTTAGACGGCTGGGTGGAGGAAGTAGGCCATGCATTTAATGTACCTGAAAAAATAATACTAAAAATGTCCTATCTGTTACTTTATTCTTTGACAGCGTCGCATAAAGCTGTCCACACTATCTTGGCATATTGCGGCGTGCACTCGCATATGATAAGTGCATAACCTTCCTTTGTTGGAAAAACATTATACCCCTTGTTAGATCGTTTTGGACGGAGGAACTTCTTAGTTTGTTTTGGTCTTGTGTGATGTTTGGAGACAGTGTTAGGAATTGGTTTTAGAGTTATTTTGCTATAAATATTTTTTTCCACACAATTTAGTAGACAAACGCGCATACGCCCCACGCCACCATGGACGCCTGGATGAAAAATGCTCGTATCAGACCGTTGAGAAATCTTTTTAGCCCTTTTTAAAAGACTTCATGTTGTAGTCTCTAGCGAAAAACCTTATGAACTCTTATGATCATTATCTGAGGTTCATTTCTGCAAACTCCCTACTCATTTCTTCGAATAATATAATCATATTTTGGACTAGCAAGAGTCGACAGAATGTATTTGCTCTTGATGGCCACTTGTCTCTATTTCGACGGCATAGGACTTCTTAATTTTGATGGCAAATACCTCGAACATAATATCAAAAACACGCTTGAGATTGTTTTTTTTTATCTTTCTGTTTCAAGAAGTGGACTGCCTCCGTAGTCAATTGGTTAAGGCGTTTGCTTTGTAGACCCGGGCCATGGGTTCGATTTCCACGGGAAACATACTTTGTTTATTTGTTTTCAGTTTGTTTAGAACATTGCAGGCTTGAATCACCTGACCGTCAACGACCGAGAGGCGGTTCCGAAGAACTCTTACACCAGGGTGTGCATGTTCGGTTGACCATATCTTCTACACGAAATGATGATGATGAAGGCGTGGATAAATTTCATTGGCTCTCCATTTTTGTCGCATGGTTTTCATTCGACTCAGCAATTATGTCGAATGAATTGGTGAGTCTCAGACTTTCAAAATAGTACTCCTGTGCATCACTGAGATCTCAGGTGAAGCAACATACTAATGTTATCTGAAGCAGGTAAGACAAACCATTTAATTCATTCACAAGTTTTTCCCGCCAAAGCGGCAGCACCCCTATTCGGCCTCCCTCATTTCACGGTTATTAGTTAAACTTGTTACCTACGCGTAGATATCCATTAAAATGCAAATTCAGCACCCCTGAAAATGTTTATATAATATATTTTTTTACTTTTATCGCCTGCAGTAGCCGCTTGTTTTTGTTTTTGCAAATTGTTTCTTGTTTATTCGTTTTTGTGTGTTATGTTTTAGCTTTTAGAATAAATGTGTTTACGTATGCCTAGTCTGGATTAGGGCTAGTCATTATTTTTTTGTCCCTAATATGGAGTTCCTATTAGGGACAAATCACACAGATTAAGTTAGCCTCAAGAAAGTTTGAGATTCGTGTTATGGGATACTCTGACTCAAAGTTAATAAATAGGTGAATTTAGTCTTACCCAAGCAGATGACCTTTTAAAATATATTTGATTGAATTGGGTATTTTTTATGTTAGTGATGCCATCAATAGATAAAAGCTACAAAAATCTGATTGACCTGGGTCTTGGATGTTTATTAATACGTATATAAGGTGAATTTAAATCAACTGCAAATATTTTAAGGGCAGATTCAGACGACTAAACTGAACAACTTGCCTAAATAAACTTATGTCGAAATACGAAAAAAAAAATTTGACCTCCCATACAAATTGAGAATCAGCTGATCTAGTTTAGTATGGAGAGTGAAAAATAAAACTTCATATTTCGATATAAGTTTATTTGCAAAAGTTGTTCAGTATTGTGGTCTGTATCTGTCCTTAAAATATTTGCAGTTGATTTGTGTCCACCTTGTATGTATTTGTTATAAAATATAGTATCGTTGAGTTAGTATCCCATAACACAAGTCTCAAACTTACTTTGATTTGTCCCTATATATTTATTTACTCCTATCTCTCTCTCTCTCTTCAACCTTTTTCAATTTGTGGTCTTCCGTGTGTACTATATTTAAAAAGGAGATGAAAATTAGATCCTTCACCTAGTTTAGCCATCGATATATTATAACATTTGGTTCTCATAAAATACTATTTCCTACTTGTCACCACGTTTTATCGACATACGTCATACATACGCCAAGGAAAATTATCGCACCTGGCCCGGGCACTTCCGCCCCGAGATTTTTCCATTTCCACCCTCTAGTGTCGAAGCTTACACTTCCGGTACGGGGCGAAGTTCAATTGGGGCGATTCTTCTAGGGAAAGTAATCAACCAGTATTGTGGACTGTTTTTATGTATTTTACTTGTCTGTGCTTAGAAGCTTTGGCCGTTCATCATTTTTCTTGATTGTTTTTATATGTATGGTCGATGACATAGATCGAGGAGCTCGATAGCCAAGTACGGCGCGCGTGTAGTTTGTAACAATAGTGCGCGTCAAGCGACGGCAAGTGAGGGGCAATGTTTGAATTGGCCGCCATTAGTGACATTTTCTATCTTGACCTCGTCCGTGCTTTGGAAGGCATGTAAGTTAAGGCGCGGTAGATGGCAGTCGCTAGGCTATGTCATATTCTTTTAGGCAGCCTGAAAAATATGACAGTATCATGTTCTTGTGGGTCTGTTTTCCCTGTATAAAAGGATTACGGAGGTCAGGCGGCAGTTGTTCCATTTTAATAACCAGTACTGCCAAATCAAGACCATGATTAATAGCTTACCCGGGGCTCTGAAGCGTAATCTGAAGACGCTACCGGGAAACACGCTCGGACGAAGTTTGTGAGTTTTTGAGTGTGTGTGGACTCCGCTTCCGTGGGAATTCCGGGATAAAATATAACCTATGTCTTTGTTCCAGGGTCTAAGTATCTGCATTCTAAAGTTCGGCCAAATTGGTCCAGCAGTTTTCCTGTGAAAGAGCAGCAAACATCCATACATTCTTACAAACTTTCGCGTTTATATTATGAGTAGTAGGATGTATCAGATGTACTCATGTACAGTTAGACCGCACTTGCTCCATTGTTATAACCAGTACCGCCATTTCTTGCATACCATGATTAAGGCGTAAGCGCGTAAGCGGAGGATGTTACTTAAAACTGGATCTTCTTTGTAAATAAAGGACAACAACTATCAAATTGTGTATTAAATTATACCAATAAAATGTCCGTCAGACGTTCAAACAGACAGTGCGTTAGTACAAACATTTCAAGAAACTGACCGCATACATTCAAATGGCTACAATACCACATTGTAAAGTAACTTAATCTTACACAAAGAAATGTATTTCAATCTCAACTCTATTTAAAAGGTTATAAAGATTGTTTTAAGTTAACAATTGTCGCCCACGCGTGAACAGTTAGGTTATTTTTAGCGTAAGTTTAAATCTGTTTGTTATTTCTTTGATATTAAAGGGTTACTATAAATTTTGTGAATAAGGAAAGTTAGTATTGTTTGCGTTTAAAAATAAACTTATTTAAGAATAAGTATTTAAACTCATGAATAATTTAAGATACAATGAATGCTTTTTAATACTAATATTCAGAATCTAATCCAGGATATTCAGGTCTTAAGGCAAATGCCGTCAACATTGCATATGGCATTCGTCCTACTATTATCAAACTTGTAAAACTAAATTCCTCATTGATTAACATTCTGAATTTTCTTAAGTTTGCAGACGTAAAGTAAAACCCATACATTCCACCTGAAAAACGGTAAATAGATGGACATTTCAGTCAGATCAGGTCAGATGCTCTGGCATCACATTGTGTTAAAACTGTCTTCGTGGTCCAGGGAATAAGGCGTTTGTCTAAAAACCCGGCGACCCTGATTCGATTCTCACGGGAAGTACTTACTTTATTTAGTTATTTCCAGTTTGATAAGACATTGCAGGCTTGAATCACTTGTCTAATAACAAAAGTTGGTCGCGGCTGCCATCTGGTAGTCATTAAAAGAACCACGTCAGAGGCCGAGAAGGGGTTTCGAAGAACTCTGACATCAAGGTGTGCATGGTCAAATAACCTTGTAACCTACACGATATGATGTTGATATATGTAGTTATTCAATTAATTTATGAAGCAGTCACAGAAATAGGAAATCGCGGGCGGTCATAATAATGATAGACAATTTTTTTATCTAGGTATAGGTGCAGTATACTTAGTTAAATAATCTGTGGACGTAACACGTGGACCAGAGACATAATGGCCGATAAAGCATGCCTTTTATACTACTCTTTGTGGCTATTTTTGTGGCTGTTGTCTCATGATATTTATACTGTGGAATCCGTGGATTCCGTTTCGTAATTCAGAAATATTTTGGCGGGAAGGAAGCTTCTTCTTTTTATTATAAGTTGGAAATCAGAACGCATTAGTTCTCTAGATAGTAGTAATTCTATATATTGTAGTCTGATTTATATGTATATGAAACTAGCTTTTGCCCGCGGGTCCACCCGCGTGGATCTTGGTTAAATAATTCCAAAAATATCCTATGTTTGACCCCTGATCCCGATTTTGATGAAATATGATATGGCTATAGTTATAGCCATATCATATTTCATCAAAATCGGTCTAGCGGTCAAGACATAAAAGCAGAGAGACAGAGAGACAAACAGATTTTCGCATTTATAATATTAGTATGAATATATATACTCTATGGAGTATACCAATTTGAATTTGAAGTTGGTGTCAATTTTAACAATTCGTTGACAAGCTGCTCGCTCGTTAATTAGCATATTTTATTAAAATAATCGGCACCGACTTCAGATTTATCAAAATGTTTGATATGAAGCATATTTAAACAACCATGTATTAATTCTTTCATCCTTTTTAGTTCAGGAATTGGAGTCGGTTTCGTTTTTTTTGGCAAAAACAATTGTGTGCAATAAAGTTTGAATGAATAAGGAATTCATTCTTTGATTTTAAAATACAAATTTTCGATGTAAGGTGGAATTCAAAATTCGAACTCTTGTTATCTCGACAACCGCTGCTTAGATAAACTTAATGAGCTAACACATATCCGAATCCGACACGGAAATTCAATAAAAACTTCACCTCGACATCTCAATCTACTAATAAAACCTTGTATGTTTGTATATCGGACAGGTTTATTTCAGTAAAAAAAAAATAAACGATGGGAACGACCGGCTATGTCCACTTTTGGAATTTGTACCAATGGTGGTCCGTTTGAAGAAAACTGGATCGGATTATCCAAATTGACGTTTATTATGGAGATATCTTCATTTCAATGACAGATAGAGGTTTTAGGTTTATTGAGATTACCTACCGCTACGCATTTATGAGCATTTTTGAATACTGGTACAGAATTTGTTAGAAATTTGACGTGTCTATGAATCATAGATTTGATTGAACAGTCTATACTTATATAATAAAGCTTCTTCTTAGCGTGTCGGCGTTCACCTTAAATACCCTTGCAGCGTTTTCTGTAGCCTTGTATAAATCCTCCAGCGTGCAGGTATCGGGGCACGCCGGGCACGTAATAATAAAGCTGAATAATTTGTTTGTTTGTACGCTCACAATTTGAGAACTACTACGGACTAGTAGTAGTTTGAAAAAATCTATCTGAAATTAAATGAATGAAATTGTTTATTCAATATATAGGATACACTTATCACTTATTGACGTTAATCAATGTTTTTATTAAGTTTACCACCACTTCCAAAGCGCAAGTGGAGAAGAAGCGGCGCCACAAACACCACTGCAGCATTTTCTCCATAAACGTCAATTTACAAAATTGGAGTCAACGTAGATGAATTTACATTTGTGTGATATTGTTATAATTTGGAAATATTAATGATTATTTTAATATTAATGTTATCATTTATAGCTAAGACTAGCTGACCCGGCGAACTCCGTACCGCCTGAACGCACTTTTCTCACCGTTTAAACCTTCCCTGAACTTCCACAAATATTTCAAGACCAAAATTAACCAAATCTGTCCAGCCATTCTCGAGTAGCGAGATTAACAAACAGCAATTGAATTTTATATATAGAGATTAATTAATATATAAACGTTTTACTGACTACATCAATACTTTCAGGGTTATGTTAAGGAGGCTAATAAAAGTAGTATATAATAATTATTACACAAGCAAGAAAACTCTGTAAAAAGTAAAGTTTCTATCGCCGCCTCGGGTATTGTGGAAAAGTGATGCTCAGTCTTTATTGCTTCTAAGAAACTTAAGCTTTTATTGCTAGACTTGAATCTAGACTAGAGTTTAACGTTATTGATCATTACACTAATATTAAAAAGGCGAAACTTTGTCAGTGTGTCTGTTTGTTACTCTTTCAAAGAAAACGGCTGAACTGATTTGACTGAAATTTGGAATGGAGATTACTTAAACCCTGAAAAAACACAGAGGTTATATTTTGGAGCCCCGGGCAACAGCTTGTAGATAATTTTTGTTTAGTTATTTTATACCTATTTTTTTTTTTTTTTCTATCCACAAACTTGTACTGGAAGAGATTGCCTTAACAATAAGTCCGCTTTTGTACCTAACTTAGTTTTTAAAAATGATGTAAGATACATTTGTTTGATGCATTATAAAGTTTTTTATTTAATTATATATGGTATAGATAATGGTACTTATAATGCTATGTATTTTTTATTGTTTCAGGTATGTTCTAATTTATCAGCCACCATAAAACCAAGTCCTTTATTAGCCATCTACAAATGTAAGTGTATACCAAACTTCTAATATATTTTTGATCTTATAAACTAAGCTAAACAAACATTCCTAACTTGTATTCTTCGCCAATAGTAGTGTAGCCGCTCGATAGTCAACAATCGATAGTGTTTCGATAGACTATCGATAGTGTGAGAAAAAACAATAATATCGATAATTATTGATAGATCATCGATAGAATGGCCTTATTCGATTTAAACTATCGATAGTCAAACTATCAACACTACTTATAGGCAGTAAGTTTTCTTACAGGATAGTAAGTGAAGTAGCTGCCTTTTTGTATCCCGTACAAGATAAAACATATTCATTTATAGATTACAGCCTTCTTCTATCTATTAAGTACAGATGACAGAATAGCATACTAGTTTACATGTTTAATTACATACATAGAACGCGCCATGTTTAAGTGTACTCTTCAAAAAAAATCACACTAATGTCTTTCTAAATCCAATAACTTAATGAATAAGCATTAAATCAGTTTGAGTTAGGATGACGATACAAAAAAAACGCGGTTTAAAAACTCTTACTTTTTTCCAAAAATAAACGGCGTCATTACTTAATTGAAGTGATTTTAACACAAATTTTTTTATTAACACAAAAGAGAACAAACTATTTAACTATTATTTCTTAAGCTATTAGACACTCTTCCACTTTGACCATGATATTTACTAATTTGGCCACACAAATAACTTACCTCATAAATTTACCATTGCCCATAACTTAACCCCTTACATTACTTGCATTTACTGCGATTCATTGTTACCTAATGGATCTGTCGTGATGACTTGTACTAATTCCCTTATTTATACTGTGTTAAGTACATTTATTTTGTCATAATTTTAGTTATCTTATCCCGACCTGGCTGGGGGTAAAATTAAAACATAGAATGTACCACCACTTCAGGTCACAGGTTTTAAAAGTCGATCGAGGGAATCGGCGAATGGGGAAATCATGACATAGGCGAATCGGCTAGTAACCCGTCACTATTGATTTCCTGTCTCAACTACCATCATGATTAAGATGATCTAAGGGCATATAATCCTAGGTTTCTATCCTTCTGTCTACCCCGTGTGGGATAAATACGTGATAATATATGTACCTGTGTATAGGAGTACCCGAAATCGGCGAGAGTGTATGTCGAGAGTGATGAGTGTGGAGGAAGCGAGAGAGGTATGTAAGGATCGTAGCCAATGGAAATCTCTAGTATCTGCCTACCCCTACGGGAGACAGGCGTGATAATATGTACCTATGTATGTATATTTTGTCCTGGCTACATTTGCAAAGTTCAAATGGCCTAACATTTTGTCACTATCTCTCATACTCAATCTCTTCATTGTCCTTTTAGTCTCGTTTTTACTATCCTTAAAACCGCTCGAATTTCATGGCAAAATTGTTTTTAATCCAAGCTATAAATAAGGCTTTTCCTTGAGATCATCAGAAGAGCACCCAGTGGTTTCTCTTTCAAGCGGTTCGTAGATAATTTCTCCAGCAAATCGCGGATTAATAGTCATTTAAGTATTTTTATTCATTAAAATAATTACTTGTCATATTGTTTGATAAAAATAGAAAAAAAATGACAAATTATAAAAATTAACCTAAAACTATTTACAGACTTTTTGTAATTTTTTTTTTGTACAAAATAAAGTCTATTATATATCATTATAGTTAGTTTTTAATGTACTATATCGTATTACACCTTTTCGCTGACAGTCAGACTTACTACGTTTTTTAGTAGAAAGAAGAAGTTTGAAGTAATAACGCCTTATTACTTTTTTTTAATAAATTATACTTTCAATAAAGTTAATAAAATGATGAAGAAAAGCAAATGCAAACTTCAAATATAGAAACTTAAGCGACTCGTGAAAAATAAACAAGTGTATCACGTGTAGTGATCCCACTTAGTGTGAATATATCGGTGATATTCAAATTATAAGGGCAGTGTAGGCGTTAAACACGATGTGCAGTCTTATACTGGCCATCAAGAAAATATAACAAAACTAATACTAAATTGAACTCTATGGTTCACAAAATTAAGTTCATTATAAAACTTTATCATTGAGTTTCAACAAACTAATAACAATCAATTACTAACTTTATCTTTAGAATAATAAAGCTTGTTTTTGCCCAACGATTAGGAAATTTCACCATTAAAATAATGACAGTCCTGAGGGTATTTTTGCAATTTCTCATTTATGCTCTTATATTTTATTGTGTTCAAATATGGCTACTGTTTATTTTTAGATGATGACCATGCTCTAGAAACCGGTAGATTGTTACTTACCATATTAATATCTGAGGAAAAATTATATTTTGAACATAACCTACCTAAATTGATAGCGCGTGTTAAGCGACGGCGATCGCTGTCCAGCTTAGATTGGTCATCACTAGTGGCACTCCTCTGTGCTTCGAAAGGCGTTGGCTGTTATCGTTAGATGGATAGTCGTTAGGTTAAGTCAGATGCCTGAAGGCAGCCTGAAAAATCTGACAGGGTTGGCCACTAACACACCTGGATCATTAATCTGTTGATCCGATTTCCCTGTAAAAGGGGTTACGGAGGTCAGACGGCAGTTGCTCCATTGTAACACCAGGGGGCTTAGCCAAAGTCACAGTCGCAAAACGTTAACGAGGTACGACAAGAACAAATTGTATGGGATTGACATAAGATTGACCGCGTGATTTACCGCAGCTTATGTCAATCCCATACATTTTGTTCTTGTCGACATTCGTTAGCGTTTTGAAATTGTCACTTGGCTACGGGTGCTGTACCGCCAAATCTAAGTTCATGATGAAAATCGTACCCTATGCTCTGTAGCGTAAGCTGAAAATGCAACTAGGAGACAAACTCGAATGTAGAAGAATGTAGAGTTATAAATGTACCTCTGTAACAGATCGGTCTGTCACAAATCATGTTTGCCGACCTCGCAATAATGCATACTCATGTCGACTGTCAATAGGTATTGCATAGTGTTATGATTATGACCTGTTTACATCACTTGACTACCGACAATACTGGCGTGTTTTTTGTTATAATAAGTAAAAAATTGCTCTGGTAAGTAGAATGCGAGTAGTTGCTATGTAACGATATTTTTCTAGTAACGATATTTTTCTACAAATTAATTAGTACTACGGCTATCATAAAAACTGAGCGCCATACCCAGAAAAATTACATAAAAAAATATATTCTGTATATCCTCTGTGTCGCCATATTACAAGTGTCGCTAATTAAATGGGCTCATACTTATTAGTATTAAAAAATTGATGAGCAAGTTTTTTTTTTATTACATCATGCAAATTATCACATCACTACATAGTACAAAAACGCTTTCTCTGTCCCTATGTCCCTTTGTATGATTAAATCTTTAAAACTACACATCGGATTTTGATGCGGTTTTTGTTTAATAGATAGAGTGATTCAAGAGGAAGATTTTCATGCCCTTGTGAAGCTGGGGCGGGTCGCTAGTCGAAAATAAAACAACTGCGTATGCCTAGTGTCACTCTTAGAAGTCCTAATGATACTTCTTGTCCTAGACTTGACTAGACGTCGTTTAGGCTACAGAATGCGACTTGAAGACAATTTATGATACCATAACTCTACATAAAAAAAAAAGAATAAAAAAATGAAAATGAGTATATCCAAATTCTATCATATTCGATACCACCGCAATATTTTTTTTTTTAAGAACCGTTACGTCACACGATGACAATCAAAAAGTGACAAAACAAACCACTTGACGCTACATTCAAACGCAGCACGATCACCTGTACGGGTGACTCGGCACAAACCATTCATTCATTCATCCACGGGAGCATTGTCCTTGCAACTGAACTGGTTCGATCTGATTATCGATTATGTTATCGAGTTAGGAAATGGGATCATTGTGTTTTTGTGTTTTTATTACATAATCGAGTTGTGGGTGTGATGTTTGTTGTGTTTTTTTAGGGATCGATGAACAAAGTGTAAAATAAATTGTTCGTCCGTCTGCAGAAAGACTCAATATTTTCTCATTATAGTAATTTAAACTACACATTTTGTTAACTACCCAAGCTTATGCGTTATCTATTCTATAATTATGCAGTAATCTTCGAAACAATCTACCATTTTCAATAAAATTGTATTATTAATTTTTCTTAAATCACTATCACTACATAGTGTAAAACAAAGTCACTTTCTCTGTCCCTTTATCCCTATGTATGCTTAAATCTTTAAAACTACGTAACGCATTTTGATGCGGTTTTTTTAATAGATAAAGGCGGGTCGCTTATTAATTATAAAAAAATGCATTCCATAAGTGAAGTATTTTAATTTATTCATGTTTCTCTTTCTACTACGTTTTTTGATACTTTAAGGTACAATAAAAAAATAAAAAACAAAACTTTCTGCTATTACTTACGAAAAAATTAAATTACCTATATAAAAATCAATATAGTCTATAACATCTGCATCTATATCATTTTACGTTTCTGTATTCAATTGACACCTATTAAAAAAATTCCATATAAAAAAAAAATATATCTAAATTTGATAAAACGGTCAGCAATCAAGAACAATGACGAATGGCTTCAAAAGGTCATAAAATTGTATCGTCGGCATGGACCCGATGGTTATCTGTGACAGATCACGGTTTGTGTAACAAGTCCCGAATAACTCGGAAACCACAAAATATTCTTTACAAAAGTACGTATCGATTACTTACGGGCTTTCGACCTCTAGTTAAGGGGCAGACGAATTTATTTATTGTTGGTTTTTCTTTTGTGATGTTCGTTACTTTACTTATTACTATTATGATTATTGATTTATGTTTTCTTTTTTTTCATTCATATTTATATTATAAATTCTGTTTGTTTTTAGCACTTTCACGGCTAAATCTCCAGATCGATTTTGATGAAATGTATATAGTTAAGGACCAGGGGTCAAACGAAGGCTAATTTTAGGAACGATATAACCGAGTCTCACGCGGTCGAAGACGCGGGTAAGTGTTCAAACGTGTACCTATACATAAAATTAAAAAAAATACGCGCAACTTGTATATATACATAAGACTTAAAAAATAAATAAACGATACAGGGATTGGTAACCTTATTAAATAAAAAAAAACAGCTTTTTTTTCTGCCCATTTACAGCAACCGATAGCATTACGGTATTAGCTCTTGGCTCAAAGAAGTTGAAAAAAAAAATGGTTGACTGGTAGAGACTGCTTTAAGCATTAAATTCGCCAATTGTATAAGTATTTTATGGAACAAAAAAGTTTTTAATAAATAAATAAACAAAAAAATAAAGTGGGAAAAGAAAAAAAAAAAAAACAAATCACTAGATACTTTGCCTTAACAAAATTTTGATATGTAACTCAATCTACCAAGAATCTAACTAGGAATTCCCACGAAACCGTTCACCGTGGTCCAAAAACATGATGATACCTTTGTTATAAATTAATATATTTTTACACATGTCTGAATGCATAAGTTAACTTTGACAAATGTTTTGAATACGCGGTGGTAGCAGTGGCATAGATCATAGAACAGATAAGAATAGACTGTACACTAGAGATTGTATATAATTTTGTTTAGAATGCCGCTGGGGTATTAAATCTCATCTTGCCTAATATTATAAATGCGAAAGTGAGTTTGTTTGTTTGTTACTCTATCATGCTCTATCTATTGAACCAATCATCCTGATAATAAACAATAACAATAATCCTAATTTAGCATACACATACTAAGAAGTATTGAAAAGGACAGAGGATACCTTTCAGCCCGGGAACAACCAGTTTTCGAGGAAAACTCACGCGGGTGAAGCCGCGGGCGAAAGCTAGTTAAATATTCAATACTAGCTGCACTCCGCGGTTTTACCCGTGGTTAATCATACACAGCAACGCCATCTACTTATCTATCAGACTTTTTGACCAAACGAAAATCATATACTTTTCGGGATAAAAAGATATATTACGAGTATATAAAAAGATACCCTATGTGCTAATCCCAAGTATCGGCTACATCTATATATATACAACACCGTAATGTTGATACTTTCACCTTCGCGCCAAAACTCTCTACACGGTAGGTTATCGATAAAATATATTTCAATTTTGCTATTTTTTATGACACTGGCAGTCTGTAAATGAAAAAAAACACGCACACTCATAAAACAAAATTGCAGAGAAGCAAATAAAACACAATGCAGTGAATCCTGGCTGATCAGAACAGGTGAAAAAAAAATGCAAGCCCAGGTACATCTCAATGGTACTCATAAAATATCTGAATTATCACATAGAGTACAGACAGACACGCGTTACAGACGATATTTTTATGGCGGCGATAAAATCGTAATTGTATTGGTTTGTGCTTAATGTGAAAAATCGCCAGGCGTTGGTGAAGGCTTATGACTTCATAATTGGGTAGTTGGAACTTTTATTACATTGTATAAGAGTAAGTATTTTTACACCCACCGACCAGATGGTTAGGTGATCTGAAGGAGGTCGCAGGCAGGCGCTGGATGCAGGCCGCTTCCAACCGGTCATTTTGGAAATCCTTGGGGGAGGCCTTTGTCCAGCAGTGGACAGCCTTCGGCTAAAATTATGATGATAAAGTATTTTTGTGTTAAATTTGTGGAAAAAACGTTTAAATGTAAAAGTGATTAGAAGAATAAACATGGGTGATAAGACCAGTAGATTTTTTCAGATGTGGAAAATTTGTTAGAAAAGGTTGTTTTAAGCAATATTGCAATTTGTAACTATGGGGAACTATAATTTAATATGTTTAAATACAGAGATTTTTGATTACTTGTGTTTTCAGTGAATACTTAAAGATTTTTAACTGATGGTGGCGCTAGTGTTCAGCAAGGTATCATTAAGGTAGCTCTCTGCATGGATAAGGAGTGCTATTTTTTTAAATGTATGACATACTGAAATTCGGTGAGTTGAATGATTATCGTTCGTTTTCGAATGATTTTCATTCAACATAACTGGTGACTCGTGCGATAATTATACGACTCACCGGTTTTGGGTGAGTCATACATCTCAAAAATAGCACTCAAGATGTCTAAATTCAAATCACCTACGTCACGAAGGTCGGTCTTACATGTACGAAAGTAAGATGTATCGCAAGTCACGTCATATCTTCAGTGTTTCACCTTTCGCCACCCGTTCAATCTTGTAAGGTCATATCCTCAGTACACATCTATTGTTTATTGCATCGTAAATAAGTGTAGTGACAGTTTTTATTGCCAACAGTTCCGCCTTCAGATTAACATCGGCCGAGAGCGGAATACGAATGAGAAATGTCCCTATTCGTATTTGTATCTTGCTATTTTTGTGTGGAGATCTTGCAATGGTATTGATTATTATGTATTTATTTATTATATTTTATATTTATGCATCTCTATTGAAGTGAATAAAACGTTTAATGATAATTGATAGAATCCAAATCCTCTTGATTAAAAGGACTATATATTGGATATTTATAAAATTTTATTTTGTGCACATCGAAATTTGGATTGAGAGTTTCGTACCAGTAGCTTTAAGGAACATTTTTGTATGAAAACTTGTACGTCGTATGTTGATGAGGATTTTTATTTTTAATATTTTTGCATAAACAATTAAAAGTAAGTTTTCACCTTTTACGATCACTGCGATACCCCACGAATAGACAGACGGATGGAAGTACGGGAAACCATATAATACAATTTATTTATTAACAAAATAAGAGGAAAAAATCGACACAGCCCAAAAAAATAAATAAAAATCAAATCAAAGTAATACAGAAAGATGACATCTATAGGGCCATTATCATCTATACTTAGGGAATTAATCTGAGAAATCTATTCAATGGCAAGGCATTTCTTAATATTTCCCGGTCATTGAGTGCTCTAAACAAATTCTCCCTAAAGGAATCCCCTCCCGAATACGTCAATCAAGCATTGAGTATTGTACTATTGCGCAAAAAAGGTGGTACGGGGGAATATTTCAAATGGAATTCATTGAATAACTAGACCTTCGTAGATACTTATTTACATCATCCATTCATTTATATCGTGTGTGTTACAAGGTCCATTGACCCTGCATACGCTGGTATTTTTGAACCACCTCTCGGCCTATCGACTTCCGAACGCCGAAATCATACAGGAAACTAAACTTCTTGCTTCCTGTAGGAATCGAGCCCATGGCCTTCAGGTTTTTAAGAAAACATATTAACCACTGGAGTATAGAGTCTGCTCACATTAAAATCATCAAAATCGCATCAATATCATCCTAATCAAGTGCTTTGATTGGAAGCATGTAATAATTACAAGCGATAAATAATCATTTTGTAATAATTCGAGTGACAAATTGGGATTTTAGTATTCTCATATAATCATTTGACTTTATCATACCTATCTAATAATATATAATAATAATAAATATATTTTCTTTATATATATTCATTTATTTGGCCAACAAATTATTTGAAAAAGTGACATAAATTATAATTTGACATTTAATATTTGCACACCGAAATTATCGGTAAAAACATGTCGTACAATTATGTAACACCACATTGCAAATACATATTAATACTACATTATTTGTAATCCACACATGTTTTACGCCAATAAATTTATCTTCTCTTCTAATAAATTAACATTTTATTATATCAATTAAGTTTCTTCCAGCCAAACTGAAAGTAAAGAAAGACCCAAATCGTAACCGATTCTATTTTTTAATCTTCATTACATATAAATGGCGCACATAAAGCCATAGGCTTTTTCTACCAATTAACCAGTGGTGCAGAGAACATCTCATCCAATGTTTTTTTTACTTTGCCAAATTATATTCATATGCATGTAACGTCAAGCTAGGAAAAATATATTTTGATCTATTCGGATCTCGGGTGCGCCGTAAATGCGAATGGGAGGGTTAAATCTCATTACTTTATGGCGAAATGTAAACCGATTTATGACGGTTTTCCGATCCAACATATTCCTTTATGTTCGTATAATTCCCCTGGTTTGGATAAAAAATAAAAACGGTCAAACGCGAGTCGGGTTCTCGCTGTAGTAGACGTTATTTCGAGACAGTATGGAAAACATGTTCTTTGTATAGACCCATTTTATTCTTTTTTTTTTGTAGTTTGTGAGAAGTTTAAGTCTGATATTAATTACAATAATCTATACTATAATATATTAAAGCTGAAGAGTTTGTTTGAACGCTTATAACATGAAACTACTGGTCGGATTTGCAAAGTTCTATATGAAAGCCTGATTCTTGGGGAAGGTTATAGACTATAGTACATACACTAATGGCGAGGCAAACCGCGAGGAACAGCTAGTAATATCTATATAACATTCACAAGTACTTAACACTTTCGGTGCCATCTACGAGTTTACTCGTAGTCAAAAATTTACATTTTGGTAGTTTCTATAATTCCCACATAAAATCTTTACCTTCTAGCAACGCTCCTTGGCCACGGACAAATTTAAAAATAAACAGAACTGAGCATAACAGGCGACACGGCGAGGCGCCCCAAACTCCAAATAGAAAAAAAAATAAAAGAACAATATCTGTCGCCATGCAAAATCGCAGCATGTGCGTGCAATTCTTTAAGATGCATCTGCAACAGCGCGTCACGTGCGGCTTGGTAGACGGGCGGGTGAAACGCCGCTGAAATTATTCAAATAAATATGTGGTACAGTCGGCTGCAGAGAAATCTGACGCCACAAGTACCACTATTGATAGGGGTCATATTTCTCTGCAGCCGACTGTACATAGTAGCACAGGTTACAAAATACTATGCTGGTACAGATATTCAACCGTCACGCGCCGATTTTTATTGTACCAATATAGACATATTAACGCTATCTATCGATCACTTGAGAAATAGTGATTCTAAATCCAATAACTTATTAAATAAATCACTAAATCAGTTTGTGGTAGGATGACGATGCTTTAAAAAATCATATTTTAATAATTCACACTCTTCACAAACATGCGAGATTTTAACGAAATTCCATTTTTTTATATCCAGTAATGCCAACTATTGGCAAGAAAAGGAACTAAAACTTTTTCTTAGACAATGGGACCAGATGATAGTAGGAAAATCCAGCGGTGATTACTGCTACAAATCGCATGTTATTGTAGGCTCTAGTGCTTTGTTATATTCTTCTCCTAATTTTTGTTATCACAGCCTTCTATGTTAAGAATGATAAGAAATTCAACGTCTTAGTTACATCCTTAAATTAAATAAAGCGGAGTTTAGTGTGCGCCTAACTATTAACAATAATGAGAACCTCATTGTTGCTAAGGCACGTTAAAATATTTAACACTAGCATTCCACCCCGGCTTCGCCCGTGGAACATACATATCCTATGTTACTCGGGGACGGTGTGGCTTTCTTTATTAGTATAGATTATGTTTTACTAGCCCGCATAAAGTTTGACAGAGTAATATTATCACGAGTACTTCTGTACAATACAGACAAAAAGATTTTTATGGTTAAAGGTCAAGCTGGATCCACCGTAGGAAACTTAACCAAGTACCTCACAACATTGTTATCAAGATTTGTGCCGAGAATTGCCGTGGTGGTCACACCCCTCAGTTTGTAGGCAAAAATTACATTTGATAAGTTTTGCTAAGCTGATTTAAAACAGTTCGAAAACAATTTATCATCAACAATGAGGCTATGTTAGTGTGCAAGTGACTGGAATTACATCACAAGATAAAACGTGCTTACTAAAACAAATAAAAATAACGAATCGACAAATTCAAATTCAAATTGTTTATTTTCATTATATGATATTCTTGTCACTTTGATTGACGATTTTAATTAATTTAAGTTTACCACCACTTCCAAAGCGTAAGTGAAGAAGAAGTGGCGCCACAAACTGCACTGCAGCATTTTCTTCAAAAACGTCAATCAACAAAATCTGAGTCAAATCAGACGAGTTTACATTTGAATATTTTTATAACATATAACAATAAGTTTATTATTAAATTATTAAATATTGAAGATTATTGAAAAAACCGCTCGTCTGCCCTCACTTAATATATTTGCAACACATGGCGTCTTTAATTAAATTTAAAACTCGTGTGTCTCTGCGTGAGCTGATTCTTCCGGCAGCCGCGGTTTGTTTTGTCTAACTTCGACTTTTGACTGAGGAAAAGTTTTACTCTATGCAAATGTGGAATTTCTGCTATTTCGTTTGTTTAAGGTTAGGTTTATTGTAACTTAGATGTGTGTTTTTAGTGATATTGTGTGAGATTGGTGATTCGAATATTTCGATTTGAATAGAGTAGGAGGAAGAGAAGTATTTTAGTGGTTTTGATACGATAGGATTAAGTACCTACTTTTTTTTATACCTTTAAGTGGAGAACAGGTACACGGCCCACCTAATGGGGAGTAGTCACCGCTACCTATGAATGTCTTCAATACAAAATTGATGAAAGGAAAAAGGGACTCGCTAATTATAGACAACTGAATGATCTAACATGAACCTATATATTTATGATAATGATTATTAAGATTATTTTTAACAGCTAATAAGCAATACTTGGATAAAGTAACTAGAATAAAAAAGAGAGACAATGAAATATGACGTTGTAGCGAAAAATAAAGACTTTAAAAGAAAATAGTCAAAGAGCTTGTAACTAAAAGATGCAGAACTTATATCAGCAATTATCGTTCTTGCTTCAAACAAATCTCCATCATTTCTTGCTTCTAAATAAACTAAGGCAAAGTTAACTTTATATTCTAAATAATAATTATTACCTCACTAAACATTGAATTTTCCCGGCTTTAGGACGTAAGCTTCAAAAATCTTGGCGAACTTACAACGAAATTAAACTAATTGAAAAACTTTTTTAATTATCGTCTTAACAGATACTTGGAGTAAATCGCCTTAAGGGTAAACAACACCTCAAGAATTTGCCCTGGTGCGTACCGAATAATGATGCAGCTTAAGTTATAAGAGGTAGCGAATGAAAACCAAAAAAATGCAAATGGGTATCTCAAATAACTGTAATCGGTAGTATTTTTTTAATTTAGCCTATTTTACCTTAGGTATTCTTATTTTACTTTAGGATCTTGATAAAAAGCAAAAGCTAAGCTTGTATGTAAAAGTAAAAAAGGGTATTTTGCTACTTGGAACCGGTGAATGTCTACATTTACTGATTTCTAGATTGAAGATTGATTTGCGTAATTATTAGGAAAAATACACCTCATTTTAATGTTAATTTTCTCATTGTGCAACATCATTTTGTAACTCGTCTCTGTAATTTGGGCCATCGCCGAAATCTCTTAAGTCTTCGAATTAGCGCGGCTGCACCTTAAATTTGAATTGAATAAAAATCACATTACTACCCCTGTATTATACAGGGCGTTCCTAAAACACAGGGTGCTTCCAAATAACATTCAACGTTAAACGCACCGCTTGTTCAAATGTATTGCTTTCGTGTCCATAATTTCATGGCAAAAGTTGCTGCACTTTATGGGATAAAATTGTAAATTACATTTTACGACATTCATTACTAGGGGTAGAACAATGGTGTGTGTATTTTGATGGTACCCAATTTACATTTTCTATTGTGATCATGTCAATTAAACTTGTTTTCTAGAAAAAGTAGACGATTTTCTTGTTTAATTATTTATGTCTATTATGCTTTCGAGGCACCCTCACCTCGAAAGCATGGATTAGTAAAATTTTAAAACTAAATTATATTACGAGTATGCAAAGAATTTCGAATCGCGCGCGGTCTGCGACGTAATTTTTTATTTTAAATCTATGCGAGTATGTGTTAATGTGCAGTCAATCGCAAAATTTACATTTTATGTGTTAACTAGCGACCCGCCCCGGCTTCTCATGGGCATGAAAACCTTCCTATTGAATCACTCTGTCTATTAAAAAAACCGCATCAAAATCCGTTGGGTAGTTTTAGAGATTTAAGCATACAAAGGGACATAGGGACAAAGAAAGCGACTTTATTTTATACTACATAGTATATGATATGTAACAAACGTGCAAAGTCAATGGCAAAATTTGATGTTTTTGCAGCTAAGTATCATATTTATTAAAATATGTTATTATAATTTATCTCTCTTATCTTAGGGCTTGCCCGGTTATTTTATCAGCTGGCTGCTTCGGAGCCCACGGTACGCTTATAAGTATTATTTATATATAACATTACTAGGTACCTAACCCACCATTCCCGACTGACAGTGTTGGCCACTAGCACACCCGGGTCATGTTTCTGTGGGTCTGGTTTCCCTGTAAAAATGGTTACGGAAGTCAGACGGCAGTCGCTCCATTGTAATGACCATTTCCGCCAAATCAGGGCGTCGATTCTGCTAACGTTAAATCAAAATCGTATCAAAATAGTGTTTCAATAGTAGTGCTTTTTACACACTATTTACAAGAGTTATGACAGTATGATGTGATGTGAATGTAGTGTGTGGTGTGATCATCAGAAGTGATATAAAAAAAAATACATTTCTTGTAACTAGTGTGTAAAAAAGCACTACAAATGAAACACTATTTTGACACGATTGTGATTTAACGTTAGCAGAATCGACACCCAGGACCAAGTTTAATAGCGTACCCTGGGCTCTGAAGCGCAAGCTGAACATGTAACCGGTCAACACGCTCGGACGAAGTCTACCATCCCCGAGCTCTTCCAACTCTACCAATCTTCGGGAATCTAATTTTCCGAATGATCTGAAACAGAAGTTTTACGTTCTTACCTACAATAACCAACTCATTTGTTATTCATCGAAAACGCGCTGATGCATTAAAAAAACTCTAAGACCATCGTTAAGTAAATTAATATGAGGATAAAACATGATTAAAAAAATTACACCGACAAACGAAGAGGGGAGGAGTGTGAAAAATAAAAATAAAACAGAAGTGAAGCTAGTTTAGATTGTTAAAAAGTAGTAAGCGCTGAATAAGTAATAGTTCACTAAAGTAATCATCATCATCATCATTTCAGCCGCAGGCTGTCCACTGCTCGACATAGCCTCCACCAAGGATTTCCAGAACGACCGGTTGGAAGCGGCCTGCATCCAGCGTCTGCCTGCGACCTTCTTTAGGCCATCTGACCATCTAATCGGTGGATGTCCGACGCTGCGCTTGCCGGACTAAAGTAATAAAACTGTTAATTATTTAAGAGTTTTCACGGTTGCGTCTTCAGCGGTATTATTCGGATCCCAAGTTCAACTTTAATGGTCTCTCAATCAAGAATAAATATAATGTATAGAAACCTATTTAAAAGGTCTTCTCTAATTCATATTAAACCTTTGTTTTTAAGGTTATCAAGCACGCTATAACCAAGAAAGGCTACTTTTTTTCACTATAGCTAACTAGGTAAATCCAAAAACACTTTTTATTCATATTCTCGGTAGTATCTAAAGCCACAGATTTGTTATTTGGCCGTGAAAAAATGACAATATCTGTTTTAACCCTTCATCATCAATAACGTATTTGCAATGTATCTAATTTAACAAAAGGAGTCTTATTTTCCAGGGAATATACCATATCATTTGCACAACATCGTACAGATCTAATTACTATTTCTGTATCATTTTTAATTTGTGACGTGACAGAGGGCGCTTCCCTTGCGTATGAATGAATGTATTCTTGGGCAAAAAAATGTTACTCTACAAAACCTACATCATTCTATTTACAACTCTATGTTTTAAACGATAAGGATTCCCCGTTTGCAGAGGGATGTAAAGTTAAGTTTGTAATTGTATATGCCAAGTTTACCTTCAAGTGTTATAAGTTCTAATGTCTCTCAACGGTTTAATATAAGTTACCCGGGGGCGAAACAATGAAAATGTTAATGTGGAACTCGGTGATATTTTTACCCTGGCTATAGGGAAGCACTACTAGACGTTAAATTTGTTGAGTTTATTTTTGTATTTTTATTTTTAGATTTTTAAAGTTTAATCATGTCATCATTGTCTATTAAATGTGATAGAAATACATTATGACAAAAAAAAAACCTATTTTTTTTTATAACAAGACATAGGTACTACATTAATTTTCTTACAGCGGTAACACTTCAGAAGAATCACACATATTAAAAAAAAAATATTTCCCGTCGATTTGTGTGTGTTTTTGTTCAAGTTAAGCTACGAGTAGAGATATATAATAATTAAACAATAAAATGAATTAGTAGTATAAGTATCCGCATATAACATACTTTTCAAAATAAGTCTCAATTCAGCAAACAACCCGGCGCGTTTCTAGAAATTTGCGTACATTTGTTTACGTAAATACTCGAATTTATATACGAAATACGTTTTCTCAAACGACTTTATTAGGCTCGGTGTGAAATTGCGAAAACGTCCTAAAATATGCGTAAAAATTCCTGTGAGCGTAAAATTTCAATCAGGCCTGTTATACATATGCAAAGTGCGAGTTCCCTTGAGTGCCGCATTATGTGTTCCCAGTGGTATGTGTGTACAACCTACTTTTTGTATTGAAATACGGGGCAAAAAGTTATGCTGTGAACATATACAACGTACATACGGGCGCAATTACATTTTTATCAAAGAAAAAGCGAGTTTTATTCACATATTCGAGTGTACATTGTTTAATCAGCGAATTTATTCTGTAAAAAAATAAAAATGCAATATGAATACTAAATGCAATTCCTTCTTGTGATGCTACTCTCAGTTTATAGACTAAATAATAAGGAAAGAGAAAGAAAGTAAAGGGATTGAGCTTCTTCTTGGTTGTTTTGGTGATGGCCAAAACTCTGGATGGTGTCTGGTTCCACAGCAATTCACAGACGAAATTTAGTAAGCATATTGTGTACCTTTGAGCCCAGTACAATTTGGGTCGGCATTTTTGACTGATTTACATTGATTCATTACTAGCTTTAGCCCGCGGCTTCGCCCGCATGAATTTCCTTCGGTAACAGTGCTATTACCCAGGACGAAAAGTACCCTATGTCCTTCTCATTACTTCAAGCTATGTGTATGCAGAATTTCAGGAAGATTTAATCAGTAGATAGGGCGTGAAGAGGTAACAAAAAACAAATATACAAACTGATTTCTCATTTATATTATTATAATTGGGATTATAATTCCGTGTCACGGTTAATCGACCATACACATCCTGTTTTTTAAATTTATTATACTGTGTTAATTGACGAAGCTTGTTCTGAATTATTTTCTTATTTACTTCTTTAGCTTAGTGACCCAAAGTGAAACTTTACCTCCAAAAGACCATAATATGAATTATGTACTATGTGTTTGTGGTTATTATTCTATACAACTGATTTGTTTGGCCAACTAATAGGAAAATCATCTTTTCAAAAATAATAAAAAACAGCAAGGGGCTTAGCCAAAGTCACAATCGCAAAACGCTAAAGAATGTCGACAAGAATAAAATGTATGGGATTGACATAAGATTGACCACGTGATTTACCGCAGCTTATGTCAATCCCATACATTTTATTCTTGTCGACATTCGTTAGCGTTTTGAAATTGTCACGACTACGAATGCAGTACAGAACGCGTTGGTAGTAAAAAAAAAGGTAGGTGTAAAACGCAATCATTTGCGAGCCGCGACGCCTCGGGCGGTTGTTGCGTGGCGAGTGTCGACTATTTGCTATTTATTGACCATTTCAAGGGGTGATTTCAAATTAACACTTTCCCTGCAGTAACGCCTCTCGACGTAGATGACAATTAACTGTTATTGTAATCTCGCTGTCTGCAACAGTGTTAAAGTACGTTGCGTACTGTCATATGACGACCTTCGTGGCGTAGTTGTCAACATGCAAGTTATATTCTGAAGGTTTGGGTTCGATTACGATACTTTGAGGGTATCACGAGGCCAACTTGTGGCATAGGTCATTTTGCCACAGTACTTAATAACTTCAATGCCTTTGTTATCCTTCAGACCAGAACCCATCAATACGAGCACTGCTGTTTGGCGTAGGAATAGTTGAAAAAAAAAAAGACAATGCAGACAACTTTTGTACAATACCTCTACCGTAATAGTCTACCTCTGGTAAAAGCTTAATTAATATTATCCCAACTAATATTATAAATACGAAAGTGAGTTTGTATTGTTGAATTTGTTTGTTAATCTTCACGCCTTAACTTCTGAACCAATCTTCTTGATCTTTCGCATACACATAGCTAGGAGTATTTAGTAGGACATAGGGTACCTGTCATCTCGTGAAAACTGTTCCCGATGGAAATTCATACGGGCGAAACCGCGGACGAATGCTAGTACTTCATAGTTCACCATTGCTTCAATAGCCAGCTAATTGCCTAACTTTTACCATAACCATTATTAATTATGTATTGCTCACTAAATTATAAACTAATTAGGATGGATCTCCTAACATAAATAGTTTTCCTAGTTTAGGTGAGCTTACACTAAATCTTGTACTCTAATATGTCAATATCGATGATCAAAACAATCTATTTATTTAATAATAAATAGTATGTACTTGTTTACACAACAATAGTCCATAAAATTGGCCAACAAACAGCAAATAGTCGACACGCAGCCGTTGTACCCCGGGGCGGAATGCAAATGGTTGCGTTTTGTTTCACACTTCCCTGTTTGTCAATCAAATAAAATGTTATTAAATTCGCTGCGTTTTATTTTTACATCAGTTTTTGAGAGTTCTATTTAAGGATTCTTGTATAATAAAACGTTTAAAACGCTATCCTTAGGCATTCATGTCTGTATAACTGTATGTTACAGTTGAATTTCTTCAAACGACAGATAAAATTGAAATCTTAAATTGATATAAGACGAATGCCCGAATACTCAAACGCTACTCAATTTTGTGAGCTGTTCAAGTATCATGCTGTCACTGTCATATTGTTGACGTTCAGCGCGACAGCATGTTACTTGAGCAGCTCCTAAAGTTGAGTAGTGTAAGTATTCGGGCGTAAGTACCTAAGTTAATGATCACTATAAAACATATATCAATTACTCTGTAGTCTCTATATTTTGTAGTCTTACACTGGAGTAACGCAAAGCACGCAACATATTGCAATCACTATGCATTACATGTGAAAGTATGAAAATTAGATTCCGAAGGTATAAGTTGAAACAGGAAAGATTGGATAGTTGATGTTTTTCATGCATATACAGAATACTTGCTGTATTCGGCTTCAGCCTCTTAGACTTGAATAGAATAGAAAACGGTTTATTTGAATTGCCACAGGCACTAAAACAATGATAAAGAAAGGCTTAAATTAAGTAATACAAGTACATACATACATTTAATCACGTCTTTATCCCATGCGGTAGACAGAGCCTAGGGCCATAAGACCTTACACCACGATTACCATTCCCTCTATCGACATTTACTCCCTGCGTGGGAGTAAATGTCGATAGAGGGAATCGTGGAATGAGAGATTCATGACATAGGCGATGCGGCTAGCAACCTATCACTATTGATTTCATGTTTTAACTACCATCATGCTAATCGTGGTGTAAGGTCTTATGACCGTAGGCTCTGTCTACCCCGTATGGGATAATGACAGCTACTAAAATTGCAAGATTTACCAGAAAATTACTTGTTAAAAATGTTGTTCGGGTCTGAAACTAGGACTCTAGCCAAAAAAATCGGCCAAGTGCGAGTCGAACTCACGCCCTAAGGATTCCGTACCACCACACAATATTACTTTTTCTCTGTTAGACGTAACAGGTTATTATGAGACTTTTTTCCTTTTTTAATTTTAATATATTTCTTTATTTATTTTATTAAAGTTACCAAAATATTCAGTTTTCAGATTTATTTCTAAACAAGTGCTGTGTGATATGGCTTCTTACCAAATTTCATGATTCTAGTTTGACTGGAGTACGCCTACGAAACGTACGCTTGCAATGTCATAACCAAACTGGAAACAACTAAATATATGCTTCATGTAGGAATCAAACCTATAACCCCCGGGTCTACAGGCAATCGCCTTAACCACTGATCCACGGAGGCAGTTTATTTTGATGATGAGGTATTATTCTACTAAAACTTAGCCCCAGTCACGTCACTTGCGAAGACGTAATAGTACAAAGTTTAATTCTCTCTTGTTTAGTAATGAATCTATCTGACAGCTGTCCCACTAACCCAGTTTGGGTCCCGGATGGGTCATAATTATTTAGTAGCCATCTCTTTGACGCTGCTAATTTAGCCGGAAAGGGCTTATATTACATTCAATAACTGCTCTAAGTTCTGGACGCATAGCTCAAATTACTAAAGCCGCCATATTTCGGAAGCTAGGTTTAAAACTTATGCTAAGGTATGGTAAGGTACTGGGAAACACGTTTAGTGAAGAAGAATCAACATTATCGATAAATAAATAAGAAATTTTAAATATACCTGCACTGATGCCAGAGGCAGACAGACAGACAGATAGACACGTCAAACTTATAACACCCCTCTTTTTGCGTCGGGGGTTAAAAAAGGCCAAAATCAAATATGAAAAAATCCCAATGCAGTAAAACCATCCCTGTGTGCATCTTGCTTTTAATAGCATTTTCATTTAAGATGCACGTCTTCTTCGCTGCACTTTTCCACTCTAACAGCTAACTAGAGTCGGTTTGTAAATCTAGTAAAGTAAAATTAACTCACAGTCAAAGAAATAGCTTAATTTATTAAGCGAGACCGAACTAGGTTAGCGAGGGCCAGCTGTTGGTTTCATTTGTAGACGAATTATGTAATAGACTACAGGAAAAATATAAATATTTTTCATATTATGATAGTGTCCCAATTTTTTCCTTAATGTTGGGACACTTGATACAACACAATAATGATATGAAACATAATTGAAAGAAATATAGAAGAAAAAAGAGGTCCAGTTAGACCAAAGCGTAGTGATATTATGAAACAGATAAAGAAAAAAAAACAAACATCGTGTAGTATGAAGAAATTAAGAAAGTCGCAAGTGATAGACGAAAATGGCATTAACTTCGCCGACCAAAGCCTAGCTCCTTAGTTCTTAAATTTGTTTGTTTGTTTAAAATATACGTGCAGTCGAAAATACAAATATTGTCTGCGTGGGTACCTCACTCAAGGTGTTAATAGAAGTGTGACTACTGACAACTCATGGCCTAGTCTAGAACGTTCGCCACACCAACAATCTCCGTGCCCCTCTCGCCCTTCAAATACAAATATTACAAAACTAAAATTAACCGAATCGGCCCAGCCATTCTCGAGTTGTAGCCGGACTTACGAACAGCAATTGATTTTGGTAATTACAGAGGTATAATATAGGTTACGACTACATATATACATGAGTATGTATGTTTTTTTTTTTTCATTCATAGTTTATTATATTATTTATTTCATATTTGTTTTGGTACCGCCTACCGCATTTTTTCCACGTTGTTCCTATCCACCCTAAGGTTGGCTGGAAGAAATTGCATCAGCGATAAGTCCGCCTTTGTATACATTGTTTGTATTCAACATGTATAATTTGTATGATAATGGTACAATAAAGAGTATATCTATCTATCTATGTATTTTAGCTCTATTAATTATAGAGTACGCCTACATGATATAGAGTTCGATACTCTAATTAAAAGAACGTAACGCCCCCAGTCGTAAAAACCATAAACTCAATTGGTAGTTTTCCAGGCAGATCTGTTCTAGACTTGGTGAATGTCGACACCCATCTTTCAGTAGCATGTTAAAGGCTTTCTTCGATTTTTGTCACGTTTCACGACGTTAACCAAATAGCAAGCATTCTTTTGAATTTATCAATTGGTTTTGTTTCCAATTTGCATCCATATCTTCGGAGAAAACGTAAGCTTGAACAACTGCTCTCTATTTTCATCTTTGTCTATGGTTTCATTCGTACTTTTGAGATTGGAAGTAGGTCGCGGCATAGGATTACCTAGTTTATGCAACAGCTCAAAAATGGGTGTTTCGGAATCGCTGGCTTTTTTAGTTGAGGTTACATAACATACATGTTTAATGGTATGAACTATTTCTATTCACTAAATAGAGCAATTTTCACGGGAGAACCATCGAAGCCTAACGCGGAGTATTTGATTATTTATACATATTGGTGAGTTATTCCGGTCTGATCAAACAAATAGATCTATTGCTAATTAAACTTCATGCGTGTAATTTTTTTTAAATAGGCGTGATTGTTTTATCATATGCTAACTTTGTATAAAGGTGTACCGGCTGATCAAAAATCTTAACTGTTTAAATTGTGATTTTGTTTAGTTGGTAACTATTTATGGCTATATCTAGGGGCAAACCACCAATACGCTAGACCGACCCTCTCCTTGCAGCATTGAAATACCCAAGACACCAGAATAGATATGACTGGTAGACGCTAACTGATAATTTGGATAATGGTGGTCACGGCACGACCCTCAGCTATGAGCAATACGACTTGAAAAAAGATTTAAATTCGAATTAATAGCTGATAGTCAATTAGCTGTAAAACATAGGTAAACATAAAAGTAGCTGCTTACTTATATAAAAAGTCAAGTTTTAGTTATCACATGCCATTTTTAAAAGCAATCGGCGCTCCATTTCAGCGCAACCTATTTCTGTAAAAAAAAGATGAATGGAACCGACAGATGGCGGCCGTGCGATCTGATAACCTAGTTTAGATTGTTCAATGGATTAAGCTATTTCCCCGAACCTTAAGTAATGTTAGAATTTGATTAAAAGAAAAAATATGCTATGAGAAGGGACATTGGCGCTCATTGTGTTTTACATTGTATTCTATGTTTATTAAAAGATACTTTATTACTGGTAAGCAGCTGGTGGCAGCATCGGCCACACACAACCAGATGGTCGGATAACCTAAAATAAGATCGGCTACCGGCAGTAAATGCAGACTAGTTCCAACCAGTTATTCTGGACATCCTTAGGGACCTATGTCCAGCTGATAATTGTCTCTATGATCCAGTGGTTAAACCGATTACCGGATATCCTGGAGGTCATGGGTTTGATTCCGTAATTTTAAACTACGATACTAAGGCATACAGTGTGAACTGACCGTTCAATATACTCCATTATCACGGAAGCAACTTGTAAACATACGAAAAATCAAGAAATGATCATTTTATTTGACTAAATTGATTGACGTTTTCCAGATATTTTGATTTTAAAACCAATCTACTTCGCCGATTTTTATAAAATTTCTATGTGACTAAATTGAAACTATGTCCATTTGAACAAAGAAAGATTTTTTAAATCGGTCCAGAAATGGCGGAGATATGAGGTAACAAACATAAAAAAAAAAACAAATAAAAAACTTCAGCCGAATAGGGAACCTCCTGTTTTGAAAGACGGTTGAAAATTAATATCTAGTCCTATATTGTGATATTTTAGCATTTTCCTTTTCACCTCACGTTACAATAAAGAAGGTATAACCGTGAGAATACCTCACCTGCCCTAAAGCGAACCTCACATCCGGATTCCGGCTTAACGCGTTAATTATTCAAGAGTCGCTTAGGCCCTCGATTAAAAACTTTCTGCTAAGTCGGATTTTGGTCCGCCATGCGCTATTTTTGGTTTATGAATGGTTTTAGTTAAATAGATTGGCCGTTAGGGTTAATTATAGTCTGAGATATGGGTTGAAGTGGGGTTTCTCGATTGGAATATATTAGTTGGGTATATTGAAATTTGTTGTGACGTATCTAAGTATCACCTTAGATGTAAGAAGTTGTTATGCGTAATGCGAAAGTTTGTGTGTTTGTTACTCAATCACGCTTCAATAATTGAGCGGATTTTAATGAAATTTGATATACTTAGAGATAGTTTGAATCCTGAGAAAGGATAGTCATAACTAGGTTATTTTTGTGCAACATTTAATATTATAATACAATATTTTTCCCAAAAAAACAAATCTTTCATTAGATTGTTCTTCCATGAGTTTGTGAAAATATATATATTCAAAAAATAATAGTTTTAAAAATCAGTCCAAAAATGACGGAGATATGAAAAAAATCAGCTGAATCGACAACCTCCTCCTTTTTTTGGACGTCGGTTAAAAATAATGTAAGATTTCATCCGAGTGTGCTTCCCAGTTATATCTTCTACTTATGTTTCGCAACCTTGAGTAACCTTTAAACAGCGGCACTGATTATTACAAATAGTGCCGTCTAGCCTACTTAGCTTTTTACAGGAAAACCCATAGAATTACGAAATACGATTTTTTTAATCTATAGGGAAACCCATAGATTAAAGAATTTAGAGCCGCGCGCGATTCCTAATTCTATGGGGAAACCAAAGATGATTCAAGTTTGTTAGAGGTCTACACAGTCAAATTTTAAGGCTGTAAAGGAATCTTAAGATTGCCATCTAGTGATAATTGCCATCATCCAGCACAGGCGCTCAAAGCAGGCCACTTCCAACCAGTCATTATTACAGCCTGTGGCTGCAATGATGATGATAAGTCATCACCAACGCCAACGACTTAAGTCGTTATCGTTGGTGATGGCTATTGTGTGACTTGCCTTTCAAAGCACGAAGAAGCTAATGGAAGTTGTCATCGTCATCATTTCGTATAAGTCGACCATGCACATCCTGGTGTCAGAGTTCTCCGGAACCAACTCTGGGCCTCTGACGTGATTCCTTTAACGACTACCTGATGGCAGCCGGGACCAACGGCTTAACGTGCCATCCGAAGCACGGAATCATCTTTATTATCAGACAATCAGGTGATTCAGCCTACAATGTCCTAACCAAACTGGAAACAACTAAACGAAAGTATGCTTGCCGTGGAAATTGAACCCACGACCCCCGAGTTTACAGGCAAATGCCTTAAGGACTGGACCACGGTGGCAGTTATAAAAAACTCAAGCAAATAAAGTCCATTTTAGAATCGATTTCCAGCGCACACTATCAGTCGTGTCCAGTCCATCGAGCCCCTAATCGGACCCTTCTAAGGTCATTGCACTCGGAAGCCCTTTTCACCCCCTCACTACCTTGATTTTCGCTTGCCCATTTTGCTTTTCATTAAGCACCTGATTAGTAGCGCAGAAATGCATATGAAAAGCATAATATTATGTTGAAAATTATAAGTAAAGGTAAGTAAGAATTTTTCGGCCATTTTTTTCCTTTATTTACGAGTATTGAAGGGATAGAATAAGGAAATCGCGCGCGGTCTTTAACGCCAGGCTATTTTTTTTATCTGTGAAATGAACAAATAACGTTGTGCGACAAGTAACTGCTTGGGTTTATTTACGCACTAAGTTGACAAACAGAGGCTTACGGCCCACCTAATGGGAAGCGGTTACCGTAGCCAACGAGACGCCTGCAATATCGCGAGTGCTTTGCTAGATGACGGAATCTTTTTATGCACTTCTTGTTTTGTATTTTAAGTTTGATTATTTAATTGTTTTAATTTTGTTATGTCCGAGAAATGCATTGTAGTGTTTTAAAAAAAATGCAAAAAATCTATACACAATCGGGTATAAGCTATCCCTAGGCTTTAAAGCAAAGACAAATTACGGGAATACACTGAAATGAGGTGAGGCCAAGCAGTGAGTCGTAAAAAGTGGTTTATCATCATCATTTCGTGAAGGTGACACAGTCAATCGGCCATGCACACCCTGGTGTCAGAGTTCTATGGAACCGCTTTCGGCCTTTGACGTGGTTTCTTTAACGACTACTAGATGGCAGCCGGAACCAACGGCTTAACGTGCCTTCTGAACGGAATCATCTTTATTATCACTTGATCAGGTGATTCATGCCTACAAAGTCCTAACCAAACTGGAAACAACTTAGTTATGCTTCCCGTGGGAATCAAACCCACGATCCCCTGGGTCTACAAGCTACTATGGAGGTTAATTAAGAAGTTGTAATGAATTTGTTTATGAAGTATCATTTTTTAATTTATGGTTAGTTGTATAATTTTATATGTGCATTCTTTGTGATATACTGTACCCCGTTCAATGTCCATGTACTTACTCTTTTTCCTTTATTATACAGGTTGACTGGAAGAGATCCCTATTAGGGATAAGTCCGTCTTTTGTTGTGTTCTATGTTGTTTCATCAATGTTCTATCTGTACAATAAAGTTTTTACATACATAATTTACTAATACATACATTAGTTAAAATATTATTTTTATTATATTTTATTTTTTTATTTGGTACTAGCGACCCGCCCCGGCCTCGGTTGGGCATAAAAACCTTCCTGTTGAATCACTCTATCTATTAAAAAAACCGCATCAAAATCCGTTGCGTAGTTTTAAAGATTTAAGCATACAAAGGGACAGACACTGGGACAGAGAAAGCGCCTTTGTGTTATACTAGTGATTAATATACATACATACAAACTATCCTTTCTCTACCTCAACATAACAATTTTGATTTCTTATGTTTTCGCGATTGTTACACATTAAATTAAACTATTTTATACGGTTTTCTATCGCGTTTATTGCTTACTTATTTATACCTAACGTTTCAAGCACTTTACAGAGCTCATGGTCGCAGGCAGACTGAGTTGACATTCGTCTGTGTCATTTGTTTCTGATGTCACAAGAATACAAAACCATAGCTCATAAATCATTGAAAACTATTTCGATTCACACAGTATTGGCTGACAGTATCAAAAACACTTGTAGTCTTCCGATGAGTTTGAGATTTTATTAAATTGATAACTGGGTCCCAAGCTGGTGGTACTTGCCATCCATCCTCTCTATTGAAATTAGGATGTTTTTTAATTTCGATCGCTTCACGTATCATCCTTGGTATAAATCTGTTTTCTTTTGCAAGGACTTGAGGATTATCAAAACGCATGTAGTGGTTGGATTTGTCAAGTAACAATAACAATTTTGACTAGCATGCCATTTAAATTTCGACATTTGAGTGGAAAGGCCACTCACCCCTAGCCCAACGCAGTAATAAGCTCCCTAGGGAGGAATATGTACGTTATCGCTTGTAAAGAAATTAAATGTGAAATGTTACTGGCATTATCATTCCCAAAATGATAAAATTAAACGATTATGATTTTTTTGATAAGTTACTTCTACTTCACCCACAAAACCTATATATTATATTATTTATATTATATTTAGGTTGGTGCCGGCTACCATCTGGTAGTCGTTAAAGGAACCACGTCAGAAGCCGAAAGACGGTTACGAAGAATTTTTGCACCAGGTGTATAAGGTCGATTTGCCGTGATACCTACACGATATGATGATAATCGTGCTAGGAGTTTATCTAATGTTCTCCAACGTACTTAAAATAGAATAGATGCCGTTTATTTGAATTGCTATAAACACTAAAGCAACAATAAAAAAAGGCTTAAAGTAAGTGTTGTTTGAAAGCTAAACAAAAATAAAAATATCTAAATCAAATAAAAATAATTAATTAGTGTGCTGCAATAGGCAAGGCCATAACTCAGTGATCTTACTGCACGTTAGTACAGAAGCACTGATTTTCAGTTATTGCCGTGATAATAGGTGCAAGCGCTAAAGGTATTAGATAAATAAGGTGTTGTATTATTGTAGGCATCACACGCGATTTCCTTATTTTCTATGCCTAATTTAAATGTAATATAGGCATTAGAATTAAGTTAAAAATATGATAAACTACAAATTTTAGCTAGTTCCTCCTCTCTACTTTGCAACGTCCAACACTCCAAAACGTCCAAAATTCTACATTCATTCCTTGAATGAATGTAGAATATATTATAACTACTGTAATAGTATATAATCTGTAAATATCTGCATATATCTGTATATGTAATAATAGTACTATATAATCTGCATGTAATTTATGGAACAATAAAGTATTGAGTATCTTCCTGTATACATATACATACATATAATCAGTTCTTTATCCCATACGGGGTAGATAGAGCCTAGGGCCATAAGACCTTAGACGACGTTTAGCATAATGATAGTTGAAACAGGAAATAGTAATGAGTTGCTAAACGCATCGCCTATGTCATTAATAAATAAATAAATATATAGGGACAAATCACACATATTGAGTTAGCCCCAAAGTAAGTTCGAGACTTGTGTTATGGGATACTAACTCAATGATACTATATTTTATAACAAACACATATATAGATAAACATTCAAGACCCAGGTCAATCAGAAAATTATCATTTTTCATCTTAACCTGACCGGGGATCGAACCACCTCCTGAGTAGCGGTCAGGCATGTTAACCATTACGCCACGGAGGTCGTCATTGTCATGAGGAGGTCATGATTTCCCCATTCGTCGATTCCCACAGCTTTCTATATACTTCACTACTTAATTCCTATTTCCATGGTATAAAGATGTCAGAGTAATCCCAAGCACTACAATAATTCAAAATTAATGCCACAACTACAATATTTCTCGGAAACTCCGCGACACTCATTGTGTCGGCAAATGAGTGTTATTCTTTTATTGTGGAAACAAAGGCGACACTTAGCCTCAAACGCGGCGCCAATATTTATACAACCTTCCTTCGTGCCCTCCAACAATCTTATGTCTTAGTGATAGGAGGTAGCGATAGCGATTTTGTCTACAAGTTAAAGATTGTATCAACAAAATGTCAAAATCCTCTGCAAATGCTTTTTGAATCCGTTAAATGAAGTTTTTGGTCCGTTTGGTTTTAAGACGAAATGATTTTTTAGACATTCAAAACAATAATATTTATACAACATAATGTAGAAGCCGTTGAACTATTTTTTCGACAAATTAATCATGCCACAATAATTCTGGCTGTGATACTTGTTAGTATATCACATAAGCACAACAATTTCTCGTTTACACTTTCTTGATCCGCTCTCCTTAACATGTTAGCGGACACACAACTGCTATAGCAGTTATAACAATAAAACTTCTATTGTGTTTTCAAAAATGTCCGCGAACATTGTTAATATTCCTTTTTTTTTCCTTCAAAATTCTAACCCACAGCTACTGAGGTCTATCAATAATATTAAGCCATCCTGATTTAAGTCCCTCTGCTCACAGCACCATCATTATTTTAGCTGCAGACAGTCCACTACGACCTTCTTCAGGTCATCTGAACTACCGAATGAAATTGTTTATACTGTGTTTTTCTGTATACATGAATTATTAGGTAAATAAATAACAGAATTCGTCATTCATTACCACAACTTCCAAATCGCAAGTGGAGAAGCGGCGACGCCAGAAACTCTACTGCAGCATTTTCTTCAAGACCGTCAATTTACAAACATAATCCCAACTAATATTATAAATGCGAAAGTGAGTTTGTATATTTGTTTATTTGTTGGTTTATTAACTCTTCACGCCCTATCTACTGAATTTTTGCATTCACATAGCTAGGAGTACTGAGAAGGACCAGGATACCTTTCATCCCAACAAAAAGCACTGTTTCCGAGAGAAAATCATGCGGGCGAAGCCGCGGGCGAAAGATATACTTTTAAAATAAACAATTTGAAAGTTGTTTCCGCTCTCTGCCACAATATAAACACACCCAATATCTGAGATGCTCTTGATTATATAAGAAAACGCTCGATGCTACAGGGTAGTTGCAAGTACTTTCAAGTACTTACGCACTGTTTATATACTAAACACCCTGTAGTGTTTAGCTTGTAGTGGAGGGGAGTTACGATGTTATTGGAGGATATGCTAAAACTCAATAATTTACGTTTCATTGGGGTGTTAAAGTATTTTGACCTATTTAAAAAAATATAACAAACTGGCTTTCCCCCGCGGCTTCGCCCGTGTGAATTTCCCACGGGAACAGTGATTTTTCCCAGGATGAAAGGTATCCTATGTCCTTTTTAATACTTCTATCATTGTGTTTGCGAAATTTCAGAAGATTGGTGCAGTAGATAGAGCGTGAAAGCGTAACAAACAAGCACAAACTCACTTTCGTTACGTACTACTACTTCTACTACTAATTCTGTGCTTTAGTATTTATTATATCATTTTGGATAGTTAGGATTAGCATAAGGACTGTTCTTTGAGATAACCATTTTCCATTGGATGTTGTGTGCCTATTTCTATCTGCTAATATTTTAAAATGATATACCAGGTTTCACCTGTCACATAGAGCATAAATAATAAATTTAAAAAATCTTTATTCAAGTTAAATAGAGGTTTAGAAAAAGCTGAGATGTCTGAGATAGGATAAAAAAAATATCCTGTGTTTCAGATAGTAAATGGACAAGATTTGGTTTTATTATTTAAAAAAAAAATCTTACTGTTCTTAATCTTTCAAAAATTCCATACAGCAATAATAACATCATTAATATATAAGGTAGATAACATAACAAAAAAGACATGACGTCTTATCGGTTCATTTCTAGAGCCTGCAATTTTTTCCCCATCAACATATTTCTCATTTGACTCATGCTACCCTGAACCCATTGAGCTACTCAATGAGGAGCTCATAACTTGAAGACTTAACGTCTTTGTCTTGACAACCTTTGGAGCACCGTACAAGTCTTGTCATAGACTAATGTTAGTTTGCAGTTTAGAATAGACATTTTGAAATGTTTGATTATTTGTAGAAAGTATTTTTCTAACAGCAATATTATTCTTTGAACAGCAGATATTTCAAATCTTGAATTACTTATTTATTGCCTGGATTATTCAAACTTTTGATAAAAGCTTTGATTAAGATGTATTTTGACTCTTAACGTCTTTGTCTTGACAACCTTTGGAGCACCGTACAAGTCTTGTCATAGACTAATGTTAGTTTGCAGTTTAGAATAGACATTTTGAAATGTTTGATTATTTGTAGAAAGTATTTTTCTAACAGCAATATTATTCTTTGAACAGCAGATATTTCAAATCTTGAATTACTTATTTATTGCCTGGATTATTCAAACTTTTGATAAAAGCTTTGATTAAGATGTATTTTGACTCTTAAATATCTTTTTCATCTTAATGTTTTCCGGTTCGAAACCTCAGCTGGTTGCTTTGCTTAGATTTTCACTAAAAAAAATTATTTCTACGAATAGTAAATGCAATTTAAAAAAAAGCAGATGCATTTAATGATTTTACACCAATCAATAGGCTTGTGTCCATTAAGAATAAATATAATGGATAGGGGTTTATAATGATTAATTATATTATGGAGAAAATAACAAACAATTTTAATTATTAAAAGCGTTAAAGATTAATAATATTTTTTAAAAATAAATTTCGTAAAATTAAACCTTTAGTCACGTGACAGTGAACACCAATCAGAAAGCATTACGTCACGCCGTGCAAAACTCCAATCTTGTCTTTGACGTTTCGAGTTTCACTACCGGTTCTTGATATTTTTTTTTTGTTTTTAACAACTAATATCAAGTTGATACAGTTTTTGCTAATTATAATTTGAAAGAATTAACCATGGAATCTGGATTCAGCAAAGCAGACAGTAAAAATTTGCCCAGAATCGCTGCCGTTATGTTTGGAAATTTTTTCCCGTCAAACAGTAACTTTTGCTCATCTGAATTTCGCAATGTTAAAACTTCCTTGTAAGTATAAAATATTTATTATAAGCTTAAATGCTATGTGATATTTCAGATCGGTACACAAGAACTTAATGTTGTGACGTACATTTTGCAAAATACTGTTTACTATTTTACTGTTCTCTTCATATGATACTCCATATCATTTGGCAACTAGAATAATAAAAAAAGTATGTTTGTAACATTAATTAGAAAACTAAAATGAAACGTTCACTCCTAAAAGTGAAACAACTTAACCTGAACTCATGTATTTATTATTTAGAAAATAGGGATTCTACAAAACACATCTAGTTTGCTCGAATTAAGTAATATATTGTATTGTGTGAAATACTTAATCAAAATGATCTTCACAAAAATACATTCTTGAACCTGTTGATAAAGTTTGTTTGTTTGTAATATCTTTATTGCTTTAAAATACATAGTAAATAGAACATTATTAAAATCAGAAGACAATGGCGGACTTATCCCAGGAAGGGATCTCTTAGCATAAAGTATGATCTCTAAAGTATGAGCATCATCTCTTGCAAGTTTTAGCCACTTTTTCGTATTTCTCCATTGTTTGGAACATATATAAATATTTGTTTGGCGTTTTTATAGTCGTGCTATCACACTGGGGCACTATACAGTACTTATAATATGAGAAATTTATTTTTAAACGATTAAAACTAGCTATAACGTACGAAGACACGATCGCTCTTTGGTTTGTTTCGCACGGCGTGACGTCATTCAAGACGCCATGACAGTCTTGTGCGTTTTGGAACCAAATTGAAAAATGGTTTTTTAAAACGCGAAATTTATAATGTAAACGCTGGATTAAAAATAAATAAACCTTTTTTTTCGATAAAATGCCTAATAAGCTAAAATATTAAGCAGTTATTGAAATTTTGTCAACTAGCCTATTAAATTTCTAATACCCCTGTGTACGCCTTTAAAAAACCTTTTTACTCTCTGCCTAAAAAACAAAAATTCAAACACTACATAATCTATGACCAATTTGCCTATACTTTATAAAATTTTAATACAAAAAAAAATAGACATGATTCGGTACCATTTATGACGATTTAAGAAACATTTGAGGTTAAGTGTCGAATAAAGTTAATATGTTTATGAGCACATGTGGTTAGTATGTCGTAAAATGGCATTTTGGACTTTTGCGATTTCGCCGAATAACCAACTAATGCTGGATATTGTTATCGTTTCTGGAAATTCCTATACGTTGAGTGTTATAGCAACATTGTTTTCAAATTACGAATGTTAATTTTAAGAGCCTATAAAGTCTATTATTTTATTAGATCTGTGGTTTTTAATAACATTTTTGATAAATTTTTATTATTGGATTTATAATTTATATATATATATGTATATACATAAACTGATTTAGTTATTTTGTTTATTGATTTATATTTTTATTTAATAAACTGATTTAGGTATTTTAAGTATATGGACTGTAATGCATAACTACCGAATTGCTGACTGGTAAAGAATATCATATGGCTTTCCATTTATGTGCAACATAGTATGAAGAAAAAAAACGTTGCATTGTATAAAGTAATTTCTAGAAGACAAGGCTACTTTTAGGGCCATTAACATCATACATTTAAGAGAAGTTCTTATCCCCAGAGCAAGAAATTTTCATAGCGAGTGAAATACTCATATGGGTGGCCTATACTGGTGACTCCTATGGCATAGTGGGCCACATACCAACTGACATCTAAGGTGTTATCCATTTTTCTATGAGGCCCACTTGCCTTTATCTTCATCTTATATAAAGTGAATTTAAATCAACTGCAAATATTTTAAGGGCAGATTCAGACCACTAAACTGAACAACTTTCCTAAATAAACGAGAGTGAAAAATAAAATTTCATATTTCGATATATGGTTATTTGGAAAAGTTGTTCAGTATAGTGATCTGTATCTACCCTTAAAAAATTTGCATTTTTTTTTTTGTTGATTTGTGTCTACCTTGTATATTAAAAGAAAGTCGTGTTGGTTACACTACATATTTATAACTCAAGAACAGCTGAACTTATTTGGCTGAAAATTGGTGGGAAGGTGGCTTCAAACAAGGAGAAGGACATAGAGTACCTTTCATTCCAAAATAAAATACTGTTCCCGAGGGAAGTTCATCGGGACGAAGCCGCGGGCAAAAGCTAGTTACTTGATAAAGCTTTTTTTCTCCTTCATTTGTTTTATAAGTTTTTAGTCTACCTATTTGATGCCGTCAAGTCACCTATTCTACAAGTGAACTCAGGGGCATCAATAAGTTATTCACAAATCACTTCCAATATTTAATTTATGCGTTTTCTTGTTTACATTCAAAACCGTATCTCATTAACGACTTCTTAACTCAACTAAACAACCCTTTGCGAAGTCGGCAGTTAAAATAATAAACATGCAGTTAAAACACAAATAACTCATAGGATGGGTGGTTAACTAATACTACTGTAGTAAAGGGCCATCGGTTCAAGAGCGAGGGAAGTTAAAACAAAAGCAACCCCTTAGTATAGGAATAATTATTGGCTGGAAGCATAGAGTAGATATTGTATGCAAAGACTAACTCCATTATTCATAAAAAATATTAAGCTCATAACTGAAATATTTTTTGTCTCTTTCTCCTTATGAAAATTTACAGTGAAAGAAAGAGCACATTTTAGTAAGAATCCCTTTATAACGTTTGTTATATTTTAAGAATGTGGGTTTGATTCCACTTAATTATTCATCATTATGTCATGTCCACAGATGAACATCTAATGTTTTTATAAGTATTACTATTTTAAACGACTTTATAAAAGGAGGTCCATTATAAAATTCTACCTAAAGTTATGAAATATTATCAGAAATGCAGTTTATGTACCAACACTCGCTGTTAATTTTAAGCAAAGATCTAGGTATATCAGATTCTAAAGAAGTGTGTTAAATTAGATCAGTATTATAATGTATGTTATAGGTAGGTGTGAGTTTTGAAACTGTTTTAATTTTTTATTCAATTTACGTTATAAATTATCTTACAACTTTTACTGAAAATCATATATAATAGTAGTTAGATAAAATAATCTTAGTTAAATATTATTCAAATTAAGAGTCCTGCTGCTGGTACGGAATTTTCGTCACGCAATGACTATCTTGCTTGATTGGTTTTATCACAATCAGTATAATGCTTAGACTATACATTGAATCTCCTCTGTGTCGCCAGTTTGTTTATCAAGCAAATGTCTTTTTATCGGAGCTAGAATGTTCTCTTTGGGGCTAAAATTAGATCTTTGATGGTTCGAATATGTTTTTTTAGTGCTAGAGGGTTGATGAAAGCTAGGTTGTTAGGGGAATGCTAAGGAATTGATTGGTAAACTGACTGTATGAAAGATGTTCATTTATATTTGAAGGGTGAAAGTATTCAAGTTTGTTTGTTTGTAATATCTTCACTGCTTCAAAAATACTTTTAATATAATATTAATAATTTGACAAGGACTCAAATTTTAAGGATACTACAAAACAAATTTGAAAGAATACTGTACGTTTAGTTTTCATGTTAATGTTGCTACAGATATAAAATATTGAAATGATTCGCAAGGTATATAAACACATGACTAAATAAAACTAATCCCAGCTGAAGATCCCATGGTAGGTACCAAGATCTCCGGCTGCACTGCCGCGCTAGATGGCAACTATAATCCCTGCGCGAAAAATGTGAAAAAAAAAAAATATTCAAAAATTGTCTTATGTATCTTATATATATAAAAGTATATACGAAAATAGACTATGTTTGACAACTAGTACGTAACTATATCCATACCAAATTTCATCACAATCGGTCCAGCAGTTAAGCCGTGAAGAGGTGACAGACTTTCGCATTTATAATATTAGTATGGAAGTATGGATATGGAAGTAACGATAAATTAAAAAAGTCGTGTTAGTTAAACAATTAATAACTCAAGAACGGTTGAACTGATCTGGGTGAAAATTGGTAGGGAGGTAGCTTAGAACCAGGAGAGGGACATAGGGGGTACCCGGGAACAGTGCTTTTCCGGGATGAATGGTAATTTATCCCGGAAAAGCACTGTTCCCGAAGGAAATTCACATGGGAGAAGCCGCGGGCAAGTGCTAGTATATAATAAAAATCTCTTTTTTACTTACATAAGCAACACTTGAACCCGTACGGAGTGTAAACAAGAATTGCATTTTCAAAGCGAGGCCGCGGGACAAAGGGTTCAAGTGACCTGAAAACTATATTATTTCATAACTCCGCTGCCATTCATACACTGCCCCCGGCTATTTAGGTATAGTTTGTGTGGCTAAAGTTGTTTACAATTTGTTATTAGGGATATGTTTACGTTATACTCTTCCATGCTGGTCTGGGAGAAAAAGAAAAACATAGAATGTACCAGCTGCTTCTCTTCCCGCGCAAGCCGTAAAAGTCGTCTGAGGGAATCGCCGAATGGGGAAATCATGATATAGGCGATGCGGCTAGCAACCCATCACTATTGATTTCCTGTTTCAACTACCATTATGCTAAACGTGGCCTAAGGTCTTATGGCTCTAGGCTCTGTCTACCCCGTATGGGATAAAGACGTGATTATATGTATGTATGTATGTTTACGTTATACGTATCTGAACTGTTGTTTTGATCTTTGTTAAGATAGTTCTATTGATACTATCAGCATTGCCAGTTTTCTCGGTCTCTTGTATTTATCCTATTTAGATATTTACCGTCTTACCATAAAAACAGGTCTAACTTTGTTACTTGGTTTAAACTATTATCCACCAAAATCAAGATAATATTGACAGGTGAGATAGTGTGATATTACTAGATGTCAACTCGATTTGGGCGGATAATGGTCTAAACCTAGTTTAAAGTTAGTCCTGTTTTTGTAGTTAGACAATTATTATCCTACGATCGAGCTTGTTTTTGTGGTTTCATCTTAGCTTACACTTAAGAGTATTGTACGCTTTTTAATCATAGTCCTGGTTTGACGGAACTGGTTATTACAATGAAGCAAATGCCGTCTGAACTGCGTAATCCTTTTCACAGGTAAACCAGACCAATAGGAACATGATCTGGTGTTGTTTTCGTGGCCAAAACTGCTAGATTTGTCAGGCTGTCTAAAGGCATCTGACTTAGTCTAACGACTGCTAGAACTAACCGGCTTAACGTGCATTCCAAAGCACGGGGAGCTCAAGGCAGAAATTCCACTAATGATGACCAATTCAAACATGGCCGCGCATTCTTGCTCGGCGTAAGTTGCCGCGCGTTATCGATACTAACACGAACGCCTCACTAGGCTATCGAGCTCATCAAGATTTTTAATGTCCTATCATAAACCAAATCTAAATATATAAAACGTTGTGTCTAACCTACTAAGCCAGGAAAGCGTAACATAAAAATTAGCGAACGCACCAAAAACTTTGAAATCGGCACAAAAGTCTCGTTTCTCACAAAAGAAATAATAAGAGCGCTCCAAGGCCGTAGTTATGATAGCGCGACACTGACAGCTGGAATGGCACACTTTGAGAACTTGCTTTTATAACTTTCGACTTTTACTTAACCCGAGGTAAAAATAAGCGACTATATCATAATACTATTTGATAGTGGAATGAACAAACAGCGAGTGACCGAGACGCGCAAAGGATAAGAAGCCTTTGCCCAGCAGTGGGACAATTACGGCTATTTAAAAAAAGCATACTAACTTTAAAGCCATCATCATCTCAGCCACAGGTTGTCCACTGCTGGACATAGGCCTCGCCCAAGGATTTCCAGAACGTCATTCTTTGGGTCACCTGACCAGCTGGTAAGTGGGTGTCCGACGCTGCGCTTGCACTGAGTGCATGGTCACCATTCGAGAACCTTTCTGCCCTATCTGCCATCGATTCGTCGCGCTACAGACTTATAAATTTCAAAGAGCTAATCCACTGGTCTATGTCAGTAACCCTTGTTCTCCTACGGATCTCCTTATTTCTGATTCGGTCTCGAGGGGAAACACCGAGCATAGCCCTCTGCAGTCATATCAGATAAAAAAAAGTGAAAATGTCGTTCGAACGGATCGTGTCGTACAAACAGTCTTTCAAATCAGGTCACATAGTACAATAGGAGATGCTCATGACAATGCACCATACGGGAACAGCCTACTGATGAAATTTTAATTTGATTGCGACGTTTATTGTATAGAGCAGATGGGTAAATTGAGGCCAATGGATATTTTTTTCTGAAATTGAATTTTTGAAGGTACCATCCATTTCATCAGCTTTCGTTTTATTTCAAAAACTGCCTTCGTGGTTCAGTGGATAAGGCGTTTGCCTGTAGACCCAGGGGATCGTGGGTTCGATTCCCACGGGAAGCATACTTCGTTTAGTTGTTCCCAGTAGGTATGGTTATTAAAGCCTGCAATGTCCTATAGGACATTGCAGGCTTTAATCACCTGATTGTCACCACTTTCTCTTAAATTGCGATACCCGACAGGGTTCATGTTGTACCAATTTTAAGACAGTGACTTTGTTTATAGTTAGAACTGTAATAGTACAATATGAATCAATTTTAATTTATTTATTTCAAATAAGTTGAAAATGAAATTGTCTGATAATAAAGATGATTCCGTGCTTCGGAAGGCACGTTAAGCCGATGGTCCAGGCTGCCATCTGGTAGTCGTTAAAGGAACCACGTAAGAGGATGAGAGGCCATTCCGAAGAACTCTGGCACCAGGGTGGCATGGTCGATTGACCGTGACGCCTACTCGAAATGATGATGATGATTCAAAATCAATGTCCAGACTTTTGATGACTGAATGAACTGGAACACAACAGTTATAAGCAATCTGTAGCGTAATGGTTATAAGCTACTAGTTACAAGTTTTGTAAAAATTTCTTTAAACTCGATTACATAATATATTTACTTATTATTTAAACACTATATAGAAAACTTGAGAATATAAAAATGAAATAGAAAAATTGAGAATGGCCGACTAACCAATGTCCATTGGTTAGTCGGCCATTCTCAATTTTGGCATTCTTAGTCTAATTACCACAACCCTTTTAATTTTTTGAACTTATTCATGAAATATGACTGTAGAGAGAATGAATATGAATCAATTGGTAATTTAATCGTATTGGCATTTATTTAGCTTATGTAGTGTCCAAGTTATCGGTATCTTAAGTATTTGATGGTTGTGACAATTAGAAATTATAATTTTACCTCGTCCCGGTAATTAGAAACTTGAATTTTTCCATATAAGTATATTGAATAATGACCGCTTATGTAATTAAAGAAGATATTTACATATTATATATTAATTTTGTTAAGAAACTATCATATAAAACGCAACAATTCAACATTATAATTAGTTTATAATTGTTTGAGTTTGCTTAAATCTAACGGAAATAACAGCTGTTTTGGTTTTTAATTGACGGTGGCGCTAGTGTTCACCGAGGTATCATTTTAAATAACAGCTGTTATATACTTATTTTTAAACAACAGCAGCGATGGCAATTAGAAAAGTTGTGGTAATAAGCGTCGTGGCTCTTAGAGAGAAGCATGATTTTCCAAAAAAAAGCTACTTAATAAACAGAATTCTCATAAAGACACATCATAATCCATAGAGCCCAGAAATCTGCTTTATTTTCAATAAACAAGAATAAGTTAACAATAACTCATAAGTTTTTAATCAAGGCTACATGAATCAGAAAAATCGAAAACCAAAGTCATGGCAATTGGATAATCAGGTGTCTAATTGGCGATTACTCGACACAGCGCACAACCACACTCGACGAGTACCTCGACAACACAGACGGCTCGGGACCTGTGCTATAGTGATGTGCCAGAGATTCTTATTTAGGGATGTGTGCCCTCGATTGCAAGTGGTTTTGGTAATTATTGTCCAAGGTCGGACACGTCTTCATTTGATAATTTTGACTAAAAAAGTACTAGTAACTTGTTGTATTTTTGATATGTTGTTAAATATATATTCCTTAATATAAATAACCATTAAAATAACTAAAACTCTTTCTCTGAATTAGTATTAGACAAGTTTCCAAACTGGGAGAGCGCGTGGACGCGTCGTGGTAATTTAAGAACAATGTTTTGAAAAAATAATTCTGTTATACTATGCAATATAGAGATATTTTTTAAAGTGCAACACATAGAAATAGTTGTTAGCTACTTTACAAAAAAAACAGCACATAATATTTTTATGTTTACATGAAAATTTTGCACTGGACGCTCTAAATTAAGCCTTCTGAGAATGGCCGTAGTGAGTTATTTATGTTGACGATTTCTTATTTTACTAACGTGAAAGTACTTTTTACTTTTTTTTTAATAAGAGGTTTTGATTTATAGTACTTAAATTTCTACAATGTGCTATTAATTTGTTAATGTAGTTTTCCAATTGCTTCTCTTCCCGCGCAAGTAAAATTCGACTGAGGGAATCGGCTATTGGGGGAATCATGACATAGGCGATGCGGCTAGCACTATTGATTTCCTGTTTCAACTACACTACTGCTAAACGTAGTCTAAGATCTTATGGTCCTAGGCTCTGTCTACCCGGTATGGGATAAAGACGTGACTATATGTATGTATGTTTTCCAATAAACATGTGATAATAGTCTTTAAACTTTACGGGACCTTCTAAATCCCAAAATAAAGTTCAACCCACAGAAATAATTGAAGACCAGATTGTAACCATCCCACGCGTACAAGTAAAATTTGAAGCTGACTATACTACAGCAAAACTCATGTAAACTAAGATTGCTGGAACATAACATGGGTCCAACAACTCCTAACAGAGATAAAAGTAATTGAACAGTATTTTGCGAGGAAGATAAAATAAAAGATGTGTTTAATTTCTTGCTGTTGAGTCACCCACGGTTTGTTAAGACTTATTTTTGTAACAGATGTACCTATGTCTATTATTTCCGTGTTTTCGAATTGTTTTCAGTTGTGTTTAATTTAATGACTGGAATATGAAATTGAATTCGAAATTGCTATTTTTGCAGGCAAACTTATGCCTTGAGTTCCTACAAATAACGACAACCTTTTTAATGAACCGATTCCGATGAAACAAACTTTAAATGTTTTGCTGAGTAAAAGCAAAGCAATTGGTGAAAGTTTTAAGTAAATCAGTTTAGTACTTTTGGAGATAAATGTGTTTATACATACAGTGACAAAAAGACAAAATAAAATCTATTATTTTTAAATGTTCCTCTATATCCATGTTAGTCAAAAATATTAAAATGTACAGACAAAATACTTTTACTGTTGTATTATATGTAAGTATAGATAATACAATGTTAAAAACTTGTAACTAACACTAGGTTATTGTATAAAAGACCGAAATAAGAACTCGACAAGAATCCAAATCATTTACCGATTAATCCTTATTGGCGCCTGCTTCTTTCAATATCGTAAACCCAAAGACCAAACCAATCTCTTAATAATTAGGTATAACATCTCACTAATAACAGCCTGTAATTGAACCATAAATCATGGTCTCGCTAGTACTTTGTGCAACTTTGCTGTATCGGACGCACCTAGATGCTGATTCAGTACTTGCTGGCTTTCTACTATACTTGCAAGCCTCATCTCAACTCCAAACGAACCTTAATCACAATCTATTTCAGCATTAAAATAGTCTGTAAAATCTTGGCATAGAGTTTCAATTCCAGGGGCGCACCGCAAGGGAGTTATTTTGCTCCACCGCTGAGAAAGTTGGTAGTAACTGAACCGTAATCTTAAGATGATTTATGATATGTTACACGTCTGATATTTACGAGTTAACAGCCGTACCGGGGAGGCCTTTTAATCAACTATGCTAATGTTAGGTGTTGATCCTTTGGTTAGGGTGGTGGGTCGCGCTAAGCCTAATGTCAATATTAGGTCCTAATTGAATCTCCGAATGTAAGTAAATTTAAATTAAGGTTCCATGTTTTGAAGGATTATTGTATCGCAGAAACATAAATTTGCAATCTAATTTGAACTTTATTTGTTTAACAACTTAGTTTGAAATAACAACAATAGAGAGCAAATACCGATATTAAACCTAATATATATAGGGTTACAAATGTCACTTTGTCCAATTTAGGCTTCATATAAACATTCTAGATATTATGTGTAGCCAATAATTTTATAATAGAAAAAAACATATATAAAAGTTAATATCATAAAAATATGGTATTAAATTTTTACTTTCAAAAATATTGCACACATTTTGCATGCTTGTTGAAAAAATTTATAGCGAAGAAGAAACAAAATATATTTTTGGTTAACGTTTAACACGGATCCATTTTTATTACCTATTTTTATCCCAAAATTCTCAATGAAATAAAGCTAATCCTTTTTGTTAATATTACGTTACATATCATACAAAATTCAGTACCTACCCAAACTGAAAAACAATTTTTATGATCGGCCAGTACCGGCAATATGGAAGGGTTGTTTTAAAACTCTCTCATAATTTAGATATCCCGCCAAAATCATCTCACGTACGATCTGTATGGCCGTGTTTGGGATCGCCGAACAGATCCCTAAAATTTTAGGGTGATAAGAAAAAAGCTGTAATTTTATTGGTTGTAATAATATTTTCATTATATTGGTAGTTGTAGCTTTCCATGTTTGTTTTTATTATTTTACGCTTTAAAAAATAAGTAGGTATGCAGTTTTTGGTTTTATGATAATATGTAGTTTAAGATGACAAGTGGAACTTTAAAATATATTATAGTATAGGGTATGAGTAAGTAAGTAAGTATAAGTAAGTATATCTTTATTCACAAAAAAACATGGTATACATTGGTGTTACAATTATTAAATATTGTGTCACATGTTTTGTCATATTAAATGACGTGTGAATGCATAACGTGTCATATTGAATTATAACTTATGAGCTGCCGTTATCCATTCCTTAGTTATTTTATGCAACTGTGTAAAAGATGTGTAACTTCTTTTCGTGTGGTGATCTAATAGTTAGCTAAAATTTCATTCGTAAAATAGTTTAATTGAAAAATATTTGTGTTTAAGAGACTAAAAAAAACACGAAGACCTCAGAAATACTAACAAGATAGTCTAAAACTTTAATAAATTAAAACACTTGTTTATGATTGCGTTCACACACTAACTTCTATTCTTATCTTAATTGATGTAAGTTTTTAAATTTATAATTGGAGGCTGTTTAAAATATTTTCTATCAGAATAGAAAAAAAGGTTTTTAAATTACAAACCCTTCGAATCCTTTACCCTAAAACTAAATACCCGTAAGCATTGATCACATTTCCGGAATATTCAAATTTAAGTCAAATCCTTGTCAAGGGATGAACCACGTCCCAATATTGGGCGGTATACCCTATGGAGCATACTAATAAGCGATCTACCCTATTAATTATGTCTGACGAAGAAATTTCCAACCAAGAAATCCTAGCCATCAAGCGTAATACCGAATGAAATGGGTTCCCTTGCTGGACTTGAATTACTTGGGGTTCTAAGCAATAAACTACAAGCGATAGATTATATAGCTACTGTGAAAACTACAACTTTAAACAAACAAACTATACTTATATGAGTTAAATATTTTAAGGGCAGATTCAAACCACTATACTGATTAACTTTTCCAAATAAACTTATATCGAAATATAATCTTTTTTTCACTCTCTATATCAAACTAGATCAGATAATTTTCCATTTAAATGGTAAGTAAAATATTTTTTATAATTTAGAAAAATTGTTTAGTATAATAACCTGAATAAATGTCTTTAAAATATTTGCAGTTGATTTGTGTCCACCATATATAGGTGTCGAAAAACTAAACCAGTGTGTGCAAAGTCAATTGATCCTATGCCTCATACAATATAGTGATGATGAACTTAATAAGACGTATGTTTGCTGATAAGTGTTTTCTACTATCAAGTGGTTGGAAGCTTCACTCAAAAGAATATTATTAGAAATATATCAAGGTGTGTTTGGTCGATTTGGCCCTTAACTCACTACAGTATTCGCTTGCAATACTTATTATAATGGCCCTTTTTAATCGCCTTTCAAAATGCAATAACACTTCAAATAATTTATCGCTACCTCTTATGTTTACGCCACACCATTGTCTCCAGCCTTGGTCAGATTGTCGGGGCGTGTCCCCAGACCACTTGTAACCAGGATTACTGCCTATGGTGACCAACGTTAAGCTCCCTGTCCAGTAATTTGATTGGGTTACAAATTAGCTTTATTTTATAGTAAGTACTAGCTGTTGCCCGCGGCACCGCCTGCGTGGAACTCAGATGTTTGGCTCCTGATCCTAATTTATATATCTATACCAAATTTCATTGAATTATTGCAGCGGTTAAGCCGTGAAAGCGTAACAGACAGACAGATATACGACAGACTTTAGCATATATAATATAGTATATGAAAAAATAATCAAAGATGGAAGTATTGAACTTGCAATATTTTTCCCATTGAAGTACAAAATATTTGACATAGAGTAGACAATAGAAAATCTCAAGAACTATTCTGTAAGATAATTTTTTGTCCTGCAATCAGTACCTGCGCTTAGTGTATATTTTCTTTGGCTCTACTGCACGCACAGGGTATAAAATGTCTTAAAGTCATAGTATGCACGCAATTGTCTATACTTTGTCTCTTCAAGACTAGGTGTTATTAGTTATTAATGTATCAGTGAATTTATTGATCTAGCTCATCGAGCTAGACAATTTTTTTTTAATAGTTTTTCGGCCATGGAATCTAGTCCTTTAAGGCCTTTCTTGAATTTATTAATCTTCTTCAGTCCTACCTACTTAAGTCAGTCGAGTCAAAAAGTCGTCCGTTTTTTTTTTTTTTCTTTTTTTTTATAGGGGGACAAATTACACAGATTGAGTTAGCCCCAAAGTAAGTTCGAAACTTGTGTTACGGGATACTAACTCAACGATACTATATTTAATAACAAATGCATATATAGATAAACATCCAAGACCCAGGTCAATCAGAAAATTATCATTTTTTCACCTTGACCTGACCGGGGATCGAACCCGGGACCTCCTGAGTAGCGGTCAGGCATGTTAACCATTACGCCACGGAGGGTTAGTAGTCAAGTCCAATCAAGTAAGTAAGTCTAGTCAGAGTCAGATGGCTAAGTGAAGCGGTGGAAAAATTTCAATTAGCTATATCATGGAGATTTTGGTGACAAAGATAAAAAGTCACGTCATCGACACTGTACCACTTCCCAACACTCACGCTTGTTCACGAACACTTTGCGAATAATAATCCACCAATATTATGCACAAATACTCGAACAAACCTAAGTTTTGGAAATTAAATACAGCGCGGACATAGTGACAATTTTCTTTCCCTCCAAAAACTCTCCGAGCTAGACAAAATCTTCATTTAACGTCAGATATATTGTGGACATTCGCTGGACATTCTAAATATAGTAAAATATAATGAAAGAGAAGAATAGGATTCGGTAGCTCAGTTCCAATCAAATTTCCATTACCATACTGATTAATAACTCCAAACAACATCAAAAGAAATAGTATTGCCATAAACGAATATGAAAAAGGACAGGACAAAACTTAATACAAAAGTAGCACAAAAGAAAATTGAAACAGGAAAATGGGAGAGACAGTAAATAGACGGACAATCAGATGACCCAGTTGCAAACAATTGGAACCGTGGAGATTTATCACTCTGAGACATATGTATTATGGGTACAATAGATTTTTTGGTTATGGCAACCCTATTTTGTAGTGATGGCGAAATGAAGGAAAATGCCGACGGTTAAGTAAATGCTTTTGGCGCGAATGGGTTTTGTTATACTGTTTTGTCTGTGATGCCGATGGTTGATGTTCCAGAATTTGAGGTAATATTTGTAGTTTTCTTTTTCCGAGCTTATTTATTAATATCAACGATGTCGCTTTAATTTCCACATAAAAACAACATTATTGTTTTTTTATTAATTTATTTAAGATTAATTGCACTTTAATAAATTAAATAGCAGGACTTAATGCAGGCATTCTCTACCAGTCAAACTTTGGTACCAAACCAATTATTTCAAAATTCTTCTTAATCTGAGCATGTCGGCGTTCACCTTATACACCCTTGGAAGCCCAAAATTGGGCCACTCTTACAGCGTTCTCTGTAGCCTTGTATAAAATCCTCCAGCGTGCAGGTATCGGGGCACGCCGGGCACTTCGAAAGGTGGTCCATCGTCTGGGGGGATGCACCACACTCGCAGGTGGTATCTTTATCATTTATGTAAGACCACCTGGCCAGGATTGTACCATTTCAAGATTGTAAACCTAGCTACATTACCAATTTCGATAATAAAAGTCACTACATAGTATAAAACAAAGTCGCTTTCTCTGTCCCTATGTCCCTTTGTATGCTTAAATCTTTAAAACTACGCAACGGATTTTAATGCGTTTTATTTTATAGGTAGTGGTTCAAGAGAAAGGTTTTTATGCCCATGCGAAGCCGGAGCAGGTCGCTAGTAATAAATATAAACATTTAAAAATATATGTAGCTTATAAAACAAAAGAAAAATAAACAGTCGTGAGTAATATAACACAATCGAATCTTTCTGAGTATTCAGTTGAAACTACAAGAATTCGCGTCACTCCACTGACGCTCCGAAACCCACTCGAAAAAAGGTGTAATCCAAGACTATTTCGCAATATTTCAAGCTGGAACTTTAGAGGCTACATTGAGAAGTCACGTACCGACGTTAAAAGTAGTGGCACTTGTCTCGCCCATCAGAACTTGAGGCAATAAATCAGAGCTACTTAAAACTCGATTCTAGCTATTACGTCTATTTACACGGAGCGACCTTTGGAGGATTTCGTGTTACGACTTTTAAACTAAACTAAACTGGATGACGACATGACGACAGGCAGGCGTCTAGTTATAAAAATACCCAAAGTATTGTATATAAATCTAATCTTGTGGATGGACAGAAAAGAGATATTGGGATTAACAAAACATGAACTTATAAGTAATTTATAATGCTGCAGATAAAAAGAGGCGAGTGGAGAAAGAAGTGGAGGTCTTTGTCGAGCAAAGAGATACAATACTGGAAGGCTAAAAAACATGGTATTACCCTATTCGATTTCAATTTGATTTGAGGAGTGTTCCTAGTGTTGCTGGCGTCCATAGGCTACGGTGACCGCTTACCATCAGGTGGGCCGAAAATAAATACACACACAACGAATGCCGTACATATTGTTAATGGTAGATTTAAATCGAATCAATATCGTGTCGTGTCTTCTAAAGTGGATTACTTATCTGTAAAACACATGTTCAAAGTAAAATTTGTAGAAAGACACAAAAAAAAACAGTTTTGTTAGTCACACGGGTGGTCTACCAAAACACGTGTTTCATTATTTTTGTACGAATTCTGATATTTTATAAACCACTAGCTATTTCCCGGGGCTTCGCCCGCGTGCACTTTCCTCGGTAATAGTGCTATTTCCCGGGTACCTTTCATACCCTATGTCCTTCACAACGTATAACTATGTGTCTGCAAAATTTCAAAGGGATTGGTTCAGTAGATCTTGCGCTGTAATAACTAACACGACTTTCTTTTTTATATAATTAAGGAAGATTGGAAATCTCAATACACTCGTATTTCTATTAGTTAGTAGTTAGTCGTTCTAGCTATATAATTGTACAAAATATTAAATTCTTGGGCAGTATACATACTTTATTTTAATCATTTCTACTACCTTTCTTCATAGAAGAGAAATAGAGAAAGGAAAGTAAGGAAGAAACAATGAACTTATTGGAATAATAACATCAATTAAGATATTCTTGAATTAGTTTCTTTCATTTCATATGAAATAGAATTATAATGTTTACAAATAAAAATGGTTAAACTTTAATGGTTATGTGTGAAAATATAAAATATAACTAAGTACATCCTTATTATATTTTATATTTTGAAAGCAAGCCTCTTCAAGAGCAAGAGTTACAAATTGCTGTACACACTTATTTTTTTTTATATAAATAAATAAAACGGCTCGTGCTTTACAGTTTTAATCATTATCTCTTGATTAAATAATTATTTTGAATATAAAAGTATAACTCCGGACGTTACCAAAAGAGTTAAAATTAATAATACAAAAAGTTTTGGTAGTAAAAAATTTAATATGGCACCAAGCTAGCCGTCAATTTACAGCTACCCTCCCAAATTAGCAATGGTCACTTTCCGCCTCTTAATCGTACCAAAATTTCAATAAAACAACCCCTTTTGCAATACCCCAAGCTAAATTTTACATTATCACTCTAAAAACAATGTCTTAATTCGCTTGCGTTGTTACTAAGACAATTATATTTTTAATAATTTTATTTTCAACTTTATTAATAGAAATTTAAGGTTTAAATTGGTCTTTTATTTTTGCAATGACGTTATAGATGTCCAGTCTATATCAGTAGGGCTGGACACACCGGTTATACTAAGTGATTTTGTAAGAGAAACGCCACCTAAAGCCGATTTCGCAAACCCTTTGTTTATAATTGTTGAAACTAAGCTGGTTTGTCAGCTTTGTTTAGTTCCTACCTCGATTTAGATCCATATTATGTACAACAACTAAAATGCCTATAATATCAACATATTATTATCATGAGTAAAGTTTAATATGGTGAATAGAGTTTCTCTACCAGTCAACTATAGGGCCTAATGGAATATGTGTGTATAAGAGATGTTTCAAAAATTTTGTATTCATTTACTTATACTTACTTTGATGGTTCAGCGACTCTGAAGATCTTGGTCTTCGACACCAGAGCTCTCTCTCCACTGTTCCCAGCTCAGCGACTCCTCTTACTAGTTGGCTTTTTGAAGGGCTATCAGGTCCTTTTTCTCGATACTTTATTAATGAAATTATTTTATCAAA